>VXBI01005235.1:1403-142414 GCA_013397375.1 Toxostoma redivivum
CGGCAGAATCCGCGCAGTTTCATCGGATATGGTATTTATAGTGAGAGCAGCTGCTCGGGACAGGCACGGTGGTGAGAGAGCGGCGGCAGCGGAGCCCTGAAGGGAGCGCGGCCGGGACGGGAGCGCGGGCACCGCGGGCGGGCGGGGGCAGGCGCGGACGGCGGCAGCAGCTGGGCACACAGGCGGGCCGGGCTCGGCCCCGGGCGGATGCGCTGGCTGGGAGCGGGGCCGTTCGCTGCCTCGCCCTGCGCCGGCGGGCGGCAGCGGCCCCGAGCCGGCTCCGGCGGAGCGGGGCCGCCGCTCCCGCTGCCCTCGGGGCCCGCCACTGATACCCTCCGTGCCTGCGCTCCCGGCAGCTGCCCCTGCACAGCCCTCGCCTCCCCGCCGCGCTCTGCCCTGCGTTCAGCCAGCCCAGCTACAGCTGCTACAGCGTCCTGACTGCACGCTCCTGAGATGGCAGATGACAGAAGAATTGCAAACCCCAGCCCGGGGACCTGATCGAGATCGACCGAACTCATCATCAGCACTGGGCCCTCTATATGGGGCATGGATATGTCATCCACTTGACACCTGCAGGTAAGAGTATTACAGACCAGCGAAGTGCACGGGAATTCTCGAGGTGATCTGGGAGCCCTGTCTCCCTCCATGGGCTGCTGGTGCACCCTTTGTGTGTAAAAGCCCTTTCCAGGAGCAGTCAGAAACACATCTTAAGTCTTGGAGGAGCAAGAGAGCACCTACCTGCCTTCCTGCATTGTCTTCTCGCTTTCATATACAGGTAAACAGAAGGTAAAACTGATAAAAGAGAAGGGACCCCACACGGTGGTATTATTCACCAGGACGGTGACGATGCAGCGCCTGAAGAAAGTGGTACGACGTCATAAATGGCGTGTCAACAACAAGTCTGATCAGTGCCAAACTCCTCTCCCAGTGGAGGAGATCATCCAATGTGCTGAGTCTTATATGGGCAAGGAGATGACATACTGCTCATTTGGTAGGAGCTGTGAGCACTTTGTGAAAAAACTTCGCTATGGAGCAGCAGTCCCTGGCCAGGTGAGTGCCACTGGGTGAGTCCCTGGCTCCTGGCTGCTCACTGTGAGCCGCGGGACTGGCACACAGCCTGCAGCCTGCATGGGCACAGCCCAGTCCCAGGCGTGGGCTCCAAGCCAGCGCTGCCTCTGGCCTCCCCAGAGCCCCTGCACCTGCAGGGTCACTCTGCTCTGGCTGCACCCTGACACTGCCCTCTCACGGGGTGTTAGCCCTTCTGCTGATAGGGCACATGCATCTCAATGATTTACTTGTTCTGGTTATCACTGCCTTTACTCCATTACCATAGTATTTCTAGCCTGAGTTTTGCTTTCCCTTTTTCTGCTAAGATGACAATTGTTTGCATGTTGGCAGTAGGGATCTGTGCTGTTGCCTTCACTGTGTGAGTGGGTTTTCTGGGGGTGAAATCCAGAGAGAAAGAGAGCAGTGATGGGCCATCTGAAAAAGCTGAAAGAAAGGCAGGGATTCCCTGTCTGCACAGAGTCTCTGCCTTGCTTTTCCCAACCTTACAGAAAGAATGAAATGAAAGCCTTAATAAAACATGAAAACAAACCTCTTCATGACTAGAATCTTCTTATATACGAATACAGGTTTGTGTGCAAGTTCAGCATTCTGGCCTTGCTTCTCCCTGCCATCCCATTAAGAAATACCAAGTCAAGCATATCATCAATTCAAGGTGATCCCCAGCAGCACTGGCCTGTTTGTCACATCTGCTTTTACCTATTGTATGTGAGGAATTTTGTGGTAGTCTCCAAGCAATTGAAGGCAAATTGTCATTTCCTTACACTGCCACCTCCCCTTAGTGATTTGTTGAGGACTTCTGCAAGCTTTCTATCTCATCCTGGTTTTATCAGCTACATCCTATTGGCTGTATCTATGGAAAAAACTTACTTTAATCTTAACTTTCTCTTAAAATAATCTAAATTTATTGCTGAGTGTTTACTGTGTGATTGCCAGCTGAGGGCTTTTGTTGATGGTGAATTGCACATTCTTGATACGAGAGATCACGAGCATTCTCCAATGCCTGGGGACCTGATCGAGATCAAGCAGCCACTTTACCAGCACTGGGCCATCTACGTTGGGGGTGGATATGTCATCCATGTGACAGCCGTAGGTAAGGCTGGTGCAGCCTGGTAGTATCCAGAGGGAGTGTTAGGGTGCTCCAGGAGCTCTGTGTCCCTCCAGGTGGTGCTGCATGTGGACCCTGTGTTGTGGATGAGGTTTCCAGGAGCAGTCCAAAAGCCATGTGAGGTTTTGGAGGGGCCAGAGAAGATTTGCTGCCTGTATTATCTCCTCCCTGCCTTTCACAGATGAAAATTCTCCACCCATGTCAGTCAGCAGTGTGACATTACTTACTAGAGAGGCGAAGGTGAAGAAAGAGCTCCTGAGGAACGCTGCTGGAAATGCTAACTGGTGTGTCAACAACAAGTATGACCAGTACCGCAATCCTTTCCCAGCGGAGGAGATCATCCNGTGGATATGTCATCCATGTGACAGCTGTAGGTAAGGCTGGTGCAGCCTGGTAGTATCCAGAGGGAGTGTTAGGGTGCTCCAGGAGCTCTGTGTCCCTCCAGGTGGTGCTGCATGTGGACCCTGTGTTGTGGATGAGGTTTCCAGGAGCAGTCCAAAAGCCATGTGAGGTTTTGGAGGGGCCAGAGAAGATTTGCTGCCTGCATTATCTCCTCCCTGCCTTTCACAGATGAAAATTCTCCACCCATGTCAGTCAGCAGTGTGACATTACTTACTAGAGAGGCGAAGGTGAAGAAAGAGCTCCTGAGGAACGCTGCTGGAAATGCTAACTGGTGTGTCAACAACAAGTATGACCAGTACCGCAATCCTTTCCCAGCGGAGGAGATCATCCGGAGAGCTGAGCGCCAGATTGGCAGGGTTGTGGTCTATCGTTTGCTCTACAAGAATTGTGAGCACTTTGTGACAGAGCTCCGCTATGGAGAAGGAATCTCTGAGCAGGTGAGTGCCACAGGGTGAGCCCCTGGTGCCTCCCAGAGCAGCTCCTGGCTGCTTGCTGTGAGCCGCGGGACTGGCACACAGCCTGCAGCTGCACCTGGCTGCACCCTGACACTGCTCTCTCACTGAGTGACACCTCCTAGGGGTACAAACCTGGGTGTTACTCCTTCTGCTTATGGAGCACATATGTCTCATGGATTTAATTACCCTCATTGTTTTTGTCTGTCATTGGTTATAATTTCTGAGTGTAAGTATACATGTTTATCATGTCTCTAACGTGTTTTACTTTCCCCTTACAGGCATGGCGAGCAATTGGGTCCTTAAGTAACGTTTCTGGTATAGGGACCTCTGGGGTGGGAGCAGTGGCGATTCTGTCTGCAGTGCCCAGTGGTGCTCTTCTGACTACTTTTGGTGTTAGTGCTTTGGCTGCTGGTATTTTCGCTTGCAACAATATTGTTCATAACATCCATTGTGCCAAATTCAGAAGTGCAGGAAGAGATATACTACAACAGAAGTGCTGTTAGAAAGAGCTCAAGGAAGGCATGGAGACCCTGTACACTGTCCTGCTTTTGCTGCAAGTGTAATGAAGACTCACTAGCAACTGCTGTGATTATTCAAATTCTAATTAAGATGTAAAAATCCAAACACATCTTCCCTAAAATCATCTTTTATCTATTTGAAGATTGCTTTATGTGCAAGTTCAACAGTTTGGCGTTGCTTCTCCCTGGCATCTCATTAGAAATAAGCCAAGAATGTCACCATTCTAGGTGACCCCCAGCAGCACTAGCCTGGTTTCCACATCTGCTTTTACTTTTTGTCTGTGATGATTTTTGTGGTAGTCTGCAAACACTTGCAAGCAAATTTTCTATTCCATATGTGTGTGTTATATATATATATATATATATATAAACAACACATAATAAAATTTGGCTCTGGAGTAAAGGGAGAGTCTTTTTGATTTTGACAAAAATGAGAGCAAGCCAACTTCTGATATCAGAGACATTTTTCAACCAAAGTTGTATTGCAGAAAAAGGCCAATGTCTGTTTTATTCCCTGGTGGAGCTGTGTGGCCAGACCTTGGAGAGGGCAGCGAGGAGGGGCAGAGGGGGCTGGGGATGGGCACAGGCACTGCCACTTGTCCTGAATTTCCAGAAGGGCAGCACCCTGCCTGCTTCAGAGGAGGTATTTGGAAAACTCGTGTGTGTTGGCCCTCTGGCTTTGGCAATAAAAACTGCACCCAATGGTACTTCAGAGCAACATCTTGCCACCATCAGCAGCCTCACAGCTGTGGTGCAACCCCTGAGGAATAGCAAGTCCAGCTCACCAACTGGATCCACTGAAGCCCTTGCTAATTCACAGAACTTCTGGGTTAATGTGGCATTTGAATGTTTTTCCACCCTTCTCTCTGCAGATACCAATGCCCCTTGAAACACTGGGATCAGCTGCTGCACTCCCAGCACACAATGCTAGCAATGACAACCAGACTTTCCCTTCATGCCAGGTTGAAATGTCTTTGGGTAGTGGGGACACAGACAAAGTTGGTGGCCCCAGACTATTGGCGTGGGAAGCCGCCCCCACATGGTGACCCACCAGTGGTCCCTGTTGGCCACCAGCTCTGGGATGAAACTTGCAGATTCACAGCATTTCACTTTGCTCTCTGCCCTTTACCCTCTGTGGGTCTGTGCCCCCAAGATGGGCAAGGGATGGAGCCCAGAGTAAATCCATACAAATTTCCTTCACTCTTTCTTCTAATATATCAGATTTTTAGGGGACATCATATACTGCTGATACACAGTGGTAATTTATCCTTAACTACCCTCCTTCCCCTGCCTGAGACACTGACTTATTCCTCACGGTTTTTTTTCCCCCATCTCTCCCAAAGCCCCATTTTACAGCAAGTCTTCTTCCTGGGCCCCCAGCAGCAAGCTAGGCAGCACTCAGACCCTTCTAGCTCCCTTTCTTCTTTTGGAAGAGATGGAGTTGTATCATAGGGCTTTATCCCAACTCTCAGGGTCCCTACAGTCAATCTACACTCTGACTGTAATTATTTTCAGATCTTTGTTAAACTTGAAGCCCTGTAGATCCTTTCTCCCCTGACGAGTAATACCAATAAAGATAAAAAAAACCTATGGTGAGAACCATGTACTGATAAACAATGAGGATGCAACACTGACCCAAAAGACCAGAGTGGTACCAACAAACTTAATCAGGCCCTAAATGGTCAGATGCTCTCATCAAAGGCAGCAGCTCGACCTTCCCTGCTCAAAACATAAAACACAAATCCTACGTACAGCTACAGTACTGTGGGTTTAGTGCTGCAGATGGTTTCTGTGTTTAGCATCTATGTTTAACCTCTCTCAGAGAAGTAGAAAACAGTTCAAATTCCATAGACAAATATTTTTGCCTTAAGGTATTGCAGAGCTACTTAACTAGCCTTTATCTGCAGCAGTTTGTTTCTTTTGTTTTATTCTTCAGCTACAATTTTAATGCTCAGATTAAGCTGCTGTTGCTTTTACATTACTAATTTGCTCAACAGTTCTGGGAATCAAGCGTATTTCTACACAAACAGGTAATTATCTTCATATACATTTGGTTAAAAGGCATTGTTATTAGCTGCTCCATTACAATCTGCGGCATCTGGATCGAAAGTTTGTTAAGTAGTGGCAGATAAATCTATGCTGTGGTCACGGTTATATTTTGCCCTTTCATGTGATTCCACTTCTGTACCTGATCCAGAAATATAAGCTACCAAGCACAAAGCCCTCCTAAAATCACAAAAGTCCTCCCAGCACCAAAATTTGAGGGTCAAACCCCCATTCTTCTATATTTTTTATAGTTCCTGAGGAATTAAGTTTGGTTTATCAGCACCCTTGAGAGCTGTGCACTCCCACTCACAATCCTCACCAAACTCAGAGCAGGCAGCAACACCCCGTGAGCAAACTGACCTGATCAGCTCCAGCAGACACTGGAGGTTGGGGACTTGGGAGGTGAAAGATGAGGTCACAGACACCTCCTGTTCTAACAGTGATATCACTGCATGGATCACTTTCAGAGCCTGAAATCCATGGCAGTCACAAGGTGGAAACATACCCTTCCCACCTCCTAATTAATAAATAATGAACTGTTGCTTTTTCAGAAAGGTGTCATGTCTTGTTTATGCTTAAAATGCAATCTCCATAATTAGTGAGAATCATATTTGTGGGAGAAAGCTTTCCTTTGGGGGACCTGGAGGAGCATCTTTGGGGTCAAACCTCCATACTATGCCAGGTTGTTTTCAGCTCTGGACAGCACCAGCGACCATGCAGGAGTTGCTGGAGTTGGGGCTATTTGTAAATGTGAGGGTCTGCCTTGGTGTTTTTCCTCTCAGCCTCTTTTAGTTCTGCTTTCTGTGCTGTGCTGGAGAGAGGCAGTGGCTCTGTCTGGGTGAGGGATGCTAGTGCTCTGGATGCAGAGGTGTGTCTGTAAGGGAACTGGAAGAAAAGGAGGATCACTTGTGAAGAAAGAAAAGGTGGGGAAGATCAGCCCGGAGCAGCACTAAATGGGACAATCACACTTCAAAAAAACATGTTATTGATTTGGTTCCAGAAGAAGACAAAAGGGAATCTTACTTGAGTTCTGAAACTCTTCAACAAGGCTGGACTTCTGGCCAGGAGACATGCTGCCAAAGATAGGCACATTCACCATTATCTACAAGAAAAAGCAATGGGCTGCCTTGGCAGTATTTGGGCTTCCATTGCTCCACTAAGACAGGATTAGACCTCCCTGGTGGATCCCTGATACTTGTAAAATGCCCTAATCCCAATTCTAAAACCTTGACTTGGTTTTGCTCCCCTTAGGGTTATGGTGTCCTCTAACTTGGTATTTATCCTGCTGTTTTCTGCCTTGCCTGTTCTGTCAGAGGTGCTGAGAAACCAGTGATCACCTTAAATAGATATATTTATCTATTTATCTTTGATCACCTCTAGCATTCCCTGTTACTAGCACTGGCACAGTGAAATGAATCGGGAAGCAAGCATCTCTATTAAAAAGCACAATGAATCCAGGACCTGTTGTGCCTCTGGGCCATCAAAGCCTCCTCTGTTTCCAGCACACTATACCTTGTTCTCAGCCTGATCATAATTGGCTTATTAATTAATTAATACTTCAGAGACACCATGAAGCTGCTAAACATCACATAAAACCAACAAATATTTATATCTTATTGAACATAAAATAGGATATTTTCTAAGTAGAATTAAATTCCTTTACTGCCTCACAGTTTTGAGCTTAGCTGACAGCTAGTCTTACAATATATTAAAAAATGTGAACATTTAGGAGAGAATAATTATGCAAATACACTAATGAGATCCATGCACACAGCAGTAGCTCCTCCTCATGTTCTTGGCAAGAGGTCACCAGCACATTATGAGCTGGATGCATATTGGACTTGTCTGCAAAAAGAGCTTTACATTGTGATACCTTACAGAGGAAGGTTTTAATTACATGAATTTATTCTGACACATGGATCCAGTTTTGTTCTGCTGCTTATGTGAGACACTGCCTGCAAGGGTACCTTGGTGAAAATCACTCTGTCACTGCTTGAGCTGCGTGCCTTTTGGTGGGCTGTGAGCCTGTTCAGCATGCACCTCCTCAGTGGGGCCTTCCTGGAGCACTGGAGGAGGGCCAAGAAGAGATTGTACTCTGTGCCTGCAGCCTGGTCCCACTGGAGGAATATTTTATTGGTTGACACATTAATTTCATCTCATTAATTTGCATCAGATAGTAATTTCCTCTCTGCTTTCTTAAGAAGTATCGGGAATGTGATTATTCTCCTCTTGCAATGAATTTCTTCTTTCATTCATTATGGCATAATTATCTCTGTGGTGTTGAAGTTTCTGGTGTATTAATAACTACTAATGATCCTGGGAGTTGATATGAGGTGTATGATTTGTCCTGGCCACTGGAAAAGATTAACATTTTGAGTTCAGCATCACATGCACTGAAGTGCTGAAGACTGTTATTGTATTTTGCAATACGAATCAAATAGTACAATTTTGAATATAATCAACTTTCATGTTTATATGGTTATTCCTTTAGGATTTCAATGGTCTTTAGGCATGTGACTTTTGCAGCTCTGATCTGTGGTCTCATGGATTTTTCAGAAAGTAGGTGATATTTGACAAGCATCAAACTCAGCAAGACTTAATTTCAACAGAAGGAGCATTATCCTAACATTTACAAGATGAAAGGTTTATTGACTAGATTAAGAATATTTATTAACTGAGCTGATGAACAGCCCTGTGCATATTCTCCTCACACCCTCAGAGTAATTAAAAGCACTCAGGCTGCTGCTGAGTTCTGTTTGCCTTAAATAAGCAGTCTCCTTTGTGGCTACACCTGCCACAGCAATGCCCAGGTGTCTTCCTCAGAGGGACAGAGCTGAGCAGGAAGCAGGGACACCCATTGCACTCTGCCTCCCCAAACACACCTGAGTTTCTCTCTTGAGAAAAAGGTTGACAAGGAAGGAGGAAAAATGACAAGGTAGTTAACTGTAGAGATCCAGAACCACTCCAGGCCAGGACATGGCAGAGAGAAGAGCAGCTCCTTTCCTTCTCTTGCCTCCTCCTACCCATGGTATGATAGGTTTTTCTGAACGTTATTTACGAGGAGGTTGGGTCACATTTTGTCCCTGAAACAAGTTTATGCCTTGGAGTGTCTTGATGTTTAGGGCTAACACTGGCCTCTGCTCTGTGTGCTTTAGCTGAACTGCTGCAACATCAGAATTCAAAAACTTTAGAAATACATATTCAGTGCATTTGAGTGTTTTCACTTTCTAGTCCTAACAATACATTAATGCTACTTGTTTTTAATGTGGATAAGACATGCATGTTACACAATGGAAGTATCCAAAAGCTTAAGACAACTGTGAATTATTTAAGCCACAGTTTTTCTCTCTCCTGCTGCAAACTACACTAATATTTATTAGTGTAGTTTGCAGCAGGAGAGAGAAAAACTGTGGCTTAAATAATTTGCTGTCAGAACAGATAGAGACACGTCTCTTTCAGAGAACCTTAACATTCCTATCTCCAATGCTGCACCTGAGAACATCCCTTCATTCACAATGCAGCTTCCATCAATCAGGACAACATCACAAGGGAGGCAGAACCTTCTTCCACCTAATAGAAATGTGTCTCCAGGGACTAAGTAACAAGATTTCTGTAGAACAATACAAAAACAAACTTTACTTGTGCATAAGTTTTGGGCAGTTAAATTAAGTCTCAAGACACACACAGCATCAGTAATCTTCTCCACTGTGTTGTTTTAAACCAATGCTTCTTAGAAATAATACTGTCTGAAAAACAACAGCTCGAAGATCAGCCGTTTAAACCTCTCTCTCTAAGTGAGCATCTTCAGCTTCATTTGCCTAGTGCTCATAAATCACCTTGGCCAGTAAAACCTACCCAAGACTTTACATCTCCTGCCACCCTATCTGCTGCTTTTTTCAATGCTTTTGGGAGGCAAAAATAGCTGTAAGCCCTATTTTATGGGTGAGGAACTGAGGCTGAGAAAGAAAGCACAATGGGAGCCATATATCTAGACTCCTTAAAAACCACTCACAAGCTGCTTGACAAGATTGTGTAATCAGCCTTTAGCAGGGCCAGGAAGCAGGTCTTGGAAGGCCAGAATTGTTATCTAGTTGTCTGTTTGTGAAATTAAATTTCCAAGCTGTTCTTGACTCTTAACACAAATTACTGGATTCACCTGTATAATGCCAGATGCTGCAGACACAGATGCATCCTCACTGCATCATACAGGCTGTGACCACACTTCTCGCTGCCCTGCCCACCTCACCTCCCTCTGCCCACTCCTCCTTTGCTGTGCAATTCCAGATTCATTTCAACATGCTAGTTCATTATACAGGCTGGTGAGGAAAATGAGGTGCAGGTGACTCACTCCTCCCTTGGTACAGATGGTAACCTGAACTTTGCTATGCTCCTCAGGGAGGTGATGCAGCTTGGGAGACTCCTGTGGATGGGAAAGTGAGTGAAGCATTGAGACACCAGAAGTCAATATGAAATGGGAGGTTACAATTCAGTGGCCATACTCACAGCACAGAAACTGAACTCAGAGTTATCCAGGTAGGTTTCACATCATTCATTAAAAGTCAGGATGTGAGTCCATTGAACTAACATAGAACAAGCTGTGGTGGGATCATGGATCCAATTTTCTGTTTGATTCCAATTCATACCCCTATATCTCCCTTGGCCTTCAAGGAGCAATTCCTGCTTCATGCCAGAATCAGCCCCCTTAACTGTAGTATTGCTATCTGCAGTCTCTTAGTAGAAGGTTTATTTGTGCTCAACAGTTGCAGGATATCAACAGAACCACCAAATTATAAAGACTATCATTACAAACTCCATTGCAAGAAGAAATACAGAAATTCTAATTTAGTTGGGTGTCTGAGCTTTGCCAGGTACTGCAATCTAATTCATACAACTGGATCTCCTGAGATAATGATGAAGTTAATTGTCATTGCAAGGCCATTAGAGAGAATGCCTTATCTTGATTTAAAAGTTGCAACTGCAAAATGATGGACACCAGTACTTTAAGTACAAAGGTACACTGGCATCCCTGAGCACTTGTTCAGCGTGGGCTTGCTCCTCATCCTACAGATATTGGAGATACAAAAATGTGATGTGCAGCCAACACACCTGTGCTGGCCAAAGCCCCAGCTCTTCACGTGGACTTTGCCAAGACCAATGAGAGGCAGCAATAAAAGTGCTCATGGGCAGCACTCCACAGATAGCACTTCACCTTCTCAAGGAACCTCTCAAATTACTGGGCTGAATCTTGCCCAGTAATTCAGCTCAGGAGCAATGATTTTAGCTGTGAATTTGGAAGTAATGTAACCTGTGCCTGGCTCTAAGCAGCGTGTGATCATGACAAACAGGTCAGTGCACCTCAGAGCTGCCATCGTTTCACCCTCTCCACCACCTCTAATCACATCACACTGTCTTCAGGAATTGCAGTTCTCAGTGTTCACCTCTAACCCTTATGTCTTCCTGAAGATAAATAAAGCATTTATCAGGAGTCAGGGATCCCCCTTCCTGGCTGGCAATGCTGTGCCTGAGGCATCCCAGGACGTGTTTCCTCCTGGATTCCAGGGAACAGCTTACCTATGTAACTAGAAAATGTTGATAACCAATTCCTCTCTGGCAGCAACTATGCTGGAAACCACAAGTCAGACTTTGTCATGACTGTAAGTCATGTGATTTCCCAGCAAAGCCATCTAACAGAGGTGACATTTCTGATGTTATGTAACTGTCAGGAGACAGTACCTAAATATGGGGGAGGGAGAAGACTGAAGTAGCATAAAAGTCTTTGATATTTTTTGATTTAAGAAAGCCACTGTTAATATGATATTTATTTGGAAAGAGAAAACCTAATGGACTGTGAGGTCAGCAGTAATCAGCCTCAGACTACTGCTAAAATGATGATTTGGTTTGCTTGTATTTCCATAGTTTTAGCTACTCTACATTCTATCAGCCTTATAACAACAGTCATCACTCACTTTTATGTTTTATGTTAAAACAGGCACATCACCCCACAGATATCTGAGAGCATAATTTTGGTTACTGTGATACCTAACTAACAGCAAAAGGTTTAGATTAAGTTTTTTGGAGATTTACTCACCACTCAGCTTCTCTGAAGTAGTGACAGACTATTCTGAGAGCTAGTGGAAATAAAATAACCAATGAAAGTGTTTTCTGCATAAAGGTTGGAAGTGAAATGAATTATTCATCTGACAAATTTGGTCCCTCATTGAAAATTTAATGTATTCTTCGACATTCACTAGAACAAAGAGACAGACACTAAATCAGGGTGCCAGCCCTCAGATACTGAAGCTTTATCTGGACTGAACTACCATAAGCTTTATGAGGACCAGTCTGCCTCCGGGCACTACCATTAGTATTTCAAACATGAAGTTTCAGCCTTGGATGAAGTGAAAAATTCAAATTAAATAAACTTTTCAGAGTGCTACACTGGAGTTCTCTTCAAAACCTCTCTCCAGAGGGCACTGAAAGATTGCTAACATCAAATCTAACCAATTTCAAGAGCCCTGGAACTTTCCATTAATTTTGTAGGGTTTCAAACATACTTCACTAAAAGTTCAGGCACATACTAGTTTAGAGTCCCGTATTCATAGGTGTCTCCCATTTTAAAGACACTCATGTAGCATCCATAGCCCAATAAAGTGAACACAGATAACACAACAATATCCTGTATGCAGAAACACGTGCATGATATTTCTATATGCAAACTCAGCAAGCAACTATCCATAACTGTTTTCCCTCTTATCCAGCAGATATTTGTTTTGTCCTCTGCAGAGGAAGATCAGTCCTGCAGTGTGTCCTTATTTACACAGGAAAAAAAAAAACATCTTGTGTCCATGTCATAGGAGAAAAGGAAATTATGAGGTGAAAAAAAAAGCAATTAAAAATAGCAATTTTGCAGATATTTCCCTGTGTTCTAAAACACATTTGTGCTTTACTCTGCTTTGAGGCCACAAGCAAGCCCAGCAGCAGCAGCAACAGCAGCAGCAGCAGCATTTCTCTGGTGATTTGTAGTCTCTGGACTACTAAACCAAGGCTGTTAAAGAGTAACAAGTGTGCCTTAGCTGTACTAAAAAAATTCCATGGAAGATCCTTAGCAAGAGCCTCCATGAAAGGGCAGTTATGATTGGGCTGCAGTCACGGTCAGCAGCTGCAAAAAGCAGGAGCACTCCAGGTCTGTGCTGCTGCTCAGTCAGGAGGCAAGATGTCCCCATCCACAGGAAAGGTTCTGTCAGGAATAAGGGCCAGCAGCAGAGGAGGAGGACATCAGCCTTTGACAGTACTGCTCTCCAAGAAGGGACACAGTCATCACAAGGGAAATATTTAGCTGTTACCAGTATGCAGCACCTCCTTAGCTTCCTATTATTCCCTGCAACCTTCTTCCAAGAATGTGTGCAAATAGCCAAAAAGTAGGTTCACCAGCTTTCCACCAGGTATCAGTCACCCCACCCCAAAGCACCCAGGTGAAATCTTTGTTCCCCAAGTGCTGGCCTGACTCACTGACCTCTTTGAAAAGGAGCAGAAGTGAAAGCAGCAGAGGGGATTACAGTGCTTAGAGTTTAAACATTAATCTGAATTCTGCTCTCCTGCTGCTAAGGTTGTATTTCAGCAGCAGGCATTACCACAGGTTTACCAAGACTTGATAGTTTCGTAGTGTCAGTGGTATCTAAATATAAACCACACGCCCGGTCTGCAATGCTACTGCTGCTGTCACTGTATCACATACAGTAACTTATTAGTTTTGTGAGAGAGTTCATAATAGAACAGTGCATTTTGTCTTCAAGAAAAATGTTACTGTATCTAAAAGAAGGATGCCAAGAATGCAGAGAGCATCTAGCCTTCCCCTTCAAGTGGATTTTGCTGTGAACTGGGAACCTATGAAAACTTTGGAGACACTTCTAGGAATTAATATGAAATATTTCTAGTTTGTGCCAAGTTGTGTGGCCTTATGACAAGCATTTGCCATTAGGTAAACTACTGTAGATAGGAAGGAATTTACTCTATTTGCTTATGTTAAATTTGTCAAAAACAGAAGATAAAATTGCTTTGAGTCAAATAAATGTTTTGCTCAAGTTGAAATATTGTTTGGTTGAATTTGCTGGTTTTTTTGTTTTGTTTTTGTTTTTCTTAGCTATGATTTCTTTATTTTCTTACTTAATTTTAGATTCAGTCTAGATTATGTTCAGACTCTACTCTGGTGCAGCTATGTTGACTTAAAACAATTAATGGTTTCTTCTGATTTGCTCTGTTTCCCAAGCTGCTTTTTAAACCTAAAAACCAAAGTTTTCCCCATTATTTTCTGCCTGATTCCTGGCTTTTTGTGGCAGCACAAGAGTGCTTTAGCACACAATGGTGGGAAAATACAGTTTCCAGTGATAAAGAGCTTCTCAGCCCCACCCCATAAAACATGGGTTAGCTCCAACTGTGGCAAACAAACTCTGAAGTCAACTCAGAATGCACAGCTCCCCTGCACACCTCCAAAGAAGGAAGTGTTCCTCTTGGTCCAAAGCCCTTCTGATTGACTATCTTGTTTTATCCAGCTGGGGACCAAGACTGCAAAATGCAGTGAGGAGAAAGGCAGATTAACATCAGTGGGCTAAGAGAGTATGTGCAGGTAGAAGCTGCGTTTTTTTTTTGAGTAGATAACTCTTGCAGGAATGTGCAGTGTTGCTGCATTTATGTATGGCAAACACGGCACAGCAAAGTGAGTAAAATTCTCCATCAAAGGTTAACAGATGAAGGATATGATCTGATGAATGAATTGCATCTGCAATTATGGAGAAACCAGAGACTAAACTTCAGATGGTTCAACTTAAGAGCATGCCACAGAATTTAAAAAATTATTTGGAGACCAAGGTGGCTCCACATCTTTTATTTCAGGCCTTAGGTCCTTGAGGTAAATAGCCCCTTTAACGTTTGTTTCTTTTGCCAGGAGGCAGCCCAGCTGTGCAAGACCTGTCCTAGTAAAGCAAGCTTACACCACAAGGGACAGTGTGTCCTTGAAGACTATAGGATGAGATCATAATTTTTAATTAATACATTCCATTCTACATTTTTTCATGGATATCCTGAACAAATACCTCCCACCAAAGAAACAATGTTAAATAATGAAATTGTTCTGCTTTGCAGGTCAACAATTTTTTACCCATAAAATGCAAGTATCACTTGCTAGAAACTAAGACAGCAAACAGGTTTCCTGGCAGCAGTGAGCTAGCAAGAGAGCTCTTTTTGTTCTCATCATGGGAAGAGCACAATGGTGCTGCGAGTGGACATTTCCAGAAAGCTTTGGTTGTTTGCAGCTCCTTTCAGCTCTGGAAGCCAAGTATTGCCAGAAGGACTAAAACCTCCAAAAAAACCCTAAACACAGAGTAGCAGTATCTGAAACTCCGTGAGGAATCTCAGGAATGCCTGTGCTCAGAGCCTCTGTCAGGAGTAAGTTCTACTTGTTTTCTCAAAGGACATCTTCCCAGAGGAGTGCTGCTATTGCAATTAGCTACTTTTTGTCTGGAGCATCTCCCACCCTTAGGGATTGCATAATGCAGTTCAACAGAGGGATGCAGCAATGGAGTGTTTCAACCACAAATACTTTACCAATATTCAGCAAGGTGTTCGATTTACAGTTGGCAGCCCTTTGTGTAGGGGTAATGGGACAGAGGAAACATCATTGTGCCTTTATGTTACTGCAGCAGATTTTGTGCTTCCACTTAATTTCCTAGCATTGATGCTCTCCTAGAATGGGAGAGCAGCAATTAAGTCACTGAATCCTTTTAAGGTCAAATGCAACTGTCCTGGACATGTGTCCACTGCAGTTTCTTTCAGAGTGATTCCTCACTGCTGTCAAATGTTGGATTGCTGTGGCCTCCCATATTTCCTTCTACAGTTACTGCCACAGAGTCTGAGAAGGTTTCATTCAGAGGTGGCCAGGCTGAGTCCTGCTCCAACATGTGCTGCAGCCTCTTGTAGTGGCTCTTTGAGTGGTACCGAAAAGTCTTTTTCAGAAGCAGCCACAGGGGTCTGTTCTCAATGACAGCTTCCTGTAAAGGTAAAAGCAAAAAGAAGGTTTAAGAGGACAGCAGTTTACTCTTCATCCAGAGTACACACATGGGGCAAATAGTGGAGACACAGATCTCCCACCTGCCCTGCTCATGCACATCCCTTAAACAGTCTTTTATTGACCACATTTCATACCAGCTCCACCAGAGTTCTTCACCAGAGAACTGTGACCAACTCTTCCTGAGAGTCTTCAGGATCTGAGCAGAAAACACCACAGACTGCCCATATTTTTCTAGCCTGGGGCGGGGCCTGATAGATTCCACTCACCAGAGGAAAGAAAAGGTGCCCAGGCCTTGCATTCCCTTATCATTCAGATGAAGGGTTTTAAGAAAAGGGAGCAAGGGTGAGGTAGCAGCAATTACTCCTGTTTTACTAGATATTCCTAAACTGGCCTGAGGAGGAGAGAGAACAAGCAAGGCTTGACCACTTTGCCTCTCCCATTAGTGCTGACCAACACGTCCAATGATGCACACTCACCTCAACAAGGAAGGACACAGCAAGTGTGACTGCAAGCATTCCCACCATGGAAATTCGCCATGTGGTAGGGGTGCAAACGAGCTGGGGAAAAAGCAGAAGTTATTCAGCAATGTGTCCACAGCAAACACTGGTGGGTACTTGTGCATTAGAACACAGAATCATTTAGGTTGGGAAAAACCCTAAAGGTCATTGAGCCCAACCATAAACCTGGGACTGCCAAGTCCACCATGTCCCTAAGTACCACAACTACACTTTTAAATACTTCCAGGGATGATGGCTCAACCACTTCCTGGCAATAACCCTTCCCTTCAAGCCTGTAACCTTTTCAGTTAAAAATTTTTCTTAATCTACAGTCTAAACTTTCCTTGGCACAACCTGAGGCCAATTCCTCTCTATCACTTGTTACATTGGAGAAAAAAAGTGACACCCACCTTGCTACCTCCTGTCAGGTAACTGTAGACAGAATTAAGGTCTCCCCTGAGCCTCCTTTTCCCGATGCTAAACAAACACAGCTCCCTTAGCCACTCCTTAGATGACTTGTCCTCCAGATCTTCAGCTTCATGTCATAAAACACCAGACTCCCAAATTGGCTTACCCTGCTGATGAGCTAATGCTGCTATTTGTCTTGAGGAATTACTAATAAAGATGCTTTTAAATCCACTATACTGTAGAGAATACAGAGAAACCCCTTCTTTTAGATCTGCAAGAGGAAATTTTTTACTTTCTAATATGGAGAAATAGTCCAAGCTGAGTATTTCAGTCCCAAAGCCAGTTCCACCTTCCCAGAGATGGGACTGGCTTTTTGGCTGTAGCTCAATTGCTTTTGGAGATGCAGCTCAGATCCAAAATTCAGATCAGCAGTTTTTCCAGGGCTAGGCTATTGCAGAGGTTTTTATTGCTACTCCCTCCTTTTCTCTTCTCAGCAATTCCAGTGAATTCCCTCCAGACTGCTTGGGCTGGGAGTTTTGCAGTTCTCCCCAAAAGCATTTTATCCCCTTGCAGCTGCAGTGCTGAAAAATGTCCTGTGCCAGCACAGTCCACAACAGGACGATGACTTGCTTTAAAGTGCCACCTCGTGGCAGCTTCTCTAACGGAGTCTGCCCGCTGAGCCGGGCTCTGCAAATAGTTACCGACAACGGCGAGACACCTTTAGGTCGGTATTTAAAATCGAGACCCGGACCCTTTGACTCCCCTTCTCTTTCCGTATTTCATTAATTCCATTTCTAAACCGACTTGCTAACTGATGTGAAAACATACAGGACTGGAAGCTGCATTGTATTCAGCATTTGTGACTCAAAGCCACTGCTCTGATTGCAAATGTACAGAAAAAAGAGCAGTGTGGTGCTTTTCTTGTTTTGTTCCTGCAAATCCTACAGCAAGACTGTGAGAGTGTCACAGTAGAGGAGGTTAACATCTCCCAGCCTCAACATATTAATTGTCACGTCCACTGACAACCCCTGTCCTTCAGCTGATGTAGATCTTATCCTTCCCTCACATTTTCCTTGTGATGGATTTTCACAAGACAACTCCCAGCTTGCATTCTGCCAGACTACATAAGTCAAGCCTTATTGGTATTTATTAATCAAGATAGATCCTGTCTTGCCATGGCAGCCCCACTAGTCTTTCTCTACAACTGTTCTAAACCCAAATCCTGCTTTGGGAAACTGCAGGCTCTCTAAAATTTAAATGGGGAACCTGAAAAATGGGGGACTGGAACTGAGAGCTGCTCTGAGTGCTAACTGGCAGATTTTGGCAAGAGGACAAGGAAGCACAGCTTGAGAAACACGAGAACATGGTGCTTTATTTTAAAACTCACAGAGCCCAGCCTTGTTCTGCTCCTGGCTTCACAAGCCACCAACACACCACACATAAGCTTAGTGATGTTATCTTCTGTTGCTTGGACAATGTGCTGAAACAATCAAAATTACAGGTGTAGCTGTCCCTCTGAATGCACAGATACTAGTTTGGAGTCACCATATTTCCAGAAGTTTCTACAGTCCCATCATCTAAAATCCACCTCATTAAATATGGTTTGTCTTTGGAGGTGTCATGTCTTCTTGCAAGAGTCTGTGCCTTTTGTTAAAACAGAACCAGTGTGCTTATAATGGATTGGCAGTAGGAAGAAAATCCTCTTTGGAACAACACTCACATCCATCTTGGAGTAGAGATCATCAATATCAGCAAACATCAAGAAGAGGCAAATGCCCAGCTGCCCTATGAGCACCAGTATGAACACATCTGAAAGGATAAGAGCAAAGAAAGAAACCTACAGGTTTATGAGCAATCTCAGCTGCTTGTCTTTACTGTAGAAGGCTGTAATAATTTTCTGTGTTACACAGTCATCAAAAGAATCCATGAGATAAAAAGAACTTTTCAGCAAAAGAAAATTGAACAAAGTACAAACTCCAGCTTTACTCAATCAAGTAGCTATACATGAGTGTGGGACAAGAATTGTAATCACAGATCTAAAACACCAAATGAGCATTTTTAACGTTTGATTTGACCTCTGAGAGGCTTTATAGCCTTCCAGTGAGTCTCTCTCTGATCACAGTATATCCTGTGATTCAGAAAAACTTACAGGATATAGTCTTGGTCTTGTTAATATGGGTAGGAATGCTGCCTTCAACTTCAATGATGTCAAGACTTCACTCTTGATCAGGATCTAAAGAGTCTAAGTAATGGAGAACCTAATACCTTCTCCATCTGTAGGTTAATGTTCCAATGATGAGTAAATTCATTTTCTCTTCAGCTGGCATGCACCAAAGTTCATCCTCCACCCACTCATTTGTCTTTTGCCTCGTTCATGGATGAGCCACTTTACTGCTCTCTACAAGGAATTCCCTCCTCACTATTACTATAAAAAAATAAAAGCCATGAAACCTACAGCATTATTTTAACTCTTCAGTTAAAAAAAAAAAAAAAAGAAGAGCTGAAGAGAGTTTTGTCTAAGAGCATGGTGCAGGATTTGTCCCAAAGAGAAAAAGAACAACTCTTCCATGATTCATTGCATCTTCTGGAACTGTCACAAACACATGTGCTCACCTTCCCTTCACATGACAGTTTTGTTCCTGATTTTTTGGCTGACAAAATTTTGGTCAAGTTTAATTTTTCCCTATGAAACTGATCTCCTGAGTTGATTTATATATAACTTCCTCTCTCCCCATACTCACAGTTGGTGTAGATGGGTTGCCTGAAAGGCTTTCCCTTGGAAAACACCAGTGCTACAATGAGACAATTGATGGTACTTAGCAGCCACACTGTGGTGTTTTCATAGCTCTTGAAGCCATTGTCTGTTTGCTCATGGGTTCCATCTCTCACCCCATGGAGAGCCAGGCTGGAGGATGAATTCCACTCATGGCTGTTCACTGGCAGGCAGGCTCTGAAAAAGAGTGTCACACTGCCCAGGGAATGGTCATTGTCCTGGTTATTTCCCCCAGCTTCCACTGTTAACTATCAGGAACCCTCCCTCACAGCAATGATACAGGTTATTGGCAATGCCCTCAATCTCACCACTGGTTGAGCTTGCTGAACTTGTTAGAACTTGAGCTCAAACCTGGCCTCTCCTGCAATCAAATTCTCCTCTTTGTGCTCAGCAGAAGCATTCTCACCACATGAATGGTGGTGGTGCCTTGCTGGAGAGCTTAGGGACCTCAGACAACACTGGTTTAAGGGTTTGCACCCTGTGGGCAGCACAGGATCTGCTGATCATCAGACCTGCAGTTAAACTGATCAATAGTTTCCCACAGACCTGCCCCACTAGGTCAGCCCTGTGGTATCCAGAGTCCCAGAAAGGGGTCCTACCTGTGTATATCAGTTTTGGAATACCAAGGCTGCTCCTGGACCACCAGAAACCCAAAGATCTGCATGCTGAGGCTGAAGAGGATGTTAAGCACGACAGAGAGCAGCAATGGGGGTGAGATGAGCTGGCTTGGAGGCCTGTAGGGAACCAGCTTTGGATAGGCACCTGTGAAACTCACTGAAACATGCAGATGTGTTTACTGGTGTGTCCAAAATACAAGCAGCAATGCTGTGTAATACTGGCTGTATCAATGACACTTTTGCAGTCTGTAATGTTCTTATAAAACATACAAAGATTGTATCAAGTATAAAACACAGAGTTATTTTCTTATAAAATCACATTGGCACAGAAGATATTAACTAATGTCATCTGGCTATCATGAGACATTTTTGAAAAAGAAAATGTTGGCTTTTAATTTTATTTGGCTACTGTCAGGCCCAAGAATATGAACATACGCTTATGCTCTCCTGTTCTTTCTGTCACTTGTCAGCTGTGGCTTGGGATTTTTTGCTGCCCATGTTCTGTTCATCCTCCTGCACTAAACACTTAGTGGTTGATTATTTGAGCTGGAGAAGGACAGTACTACCTGACACAACAGGTTTTCCTCTGTTCTTAGGTTTAACAAAGTTATCCAGACTTTGAGTAAAAGAGCTATGCACAAAGCTTTGATGCAATTCCAGATAAACTACTCACAGCAATGTAGCTTTTGGCACCCAGTGTTGCTGTGGCTGACCTTTCTAGGCTTGATTTCATCAGTGTCTTTTCCTGTTGTCTGTGTTCCAGCAAGGATGGAACATACCAGGATGTGGTTTTGCTATATGCTTTTCATGTCCCTGTCCTTGCCATTCCTGCTTCTAAAAGTCTCCCTGCACTTATTTTGTCTCAATAACATTGTCTTTCTCTTTCTGCCTCAGCACTGGCTTCCCCTCTTATTCTTGACTTACAGCTCCCTCCTCTGTAGTGTCTGACATCTGTAATTTCTTTCTTCTCCATTTTCACCTCTCTTTTCTTTTGGGGCTCTGGCCTACTCAGCTTCAAATGTGAGCTGGACTCAAAATAGTTAATCCCTACATTTTCATTTGGGCATAGGGTCAGGTGTCTTCTTAATCTGCCTTCCTAAATCAACAGGAAAATGTCCAAATAGACTTTCCACTGTACTAGGTGTGGGTTTACTCCTTGGTCCTAAAGACATCACCCCAGGTAGTAACAACCTACACACCCTGCAAATGCAGTACTAAGTACTTCCCATCTTCAGGGCTTTTCTCAAACAATACCCCTCTTCTACAAATATAAACATCCTGTATTCTACATAGAGAATTTTTTACTCTGCTGGATGCTTGGCCTCCATTTTCTTCCTTTCTATATGTAGAATTATGCATTTCTAAGGAGGAGAAAAATATATAAGAATATACATATTCTCTCATTAATACATAGGATGACTAAGGGGCTTACTTGTCACACCAATTACGGTGGTAATAGCCAGATCTTGGAACAAAAATTGGTAATTCCCAAAGGAGTTTAGTTGCTGAAAAGAGGAAAACAAAGAAAAAAAAAATCACAAATCAGATATTTGCCATAGGCATGTTTATATTGTCTCCAGAAGGCTGTATTATATCCATGGAGTTACTGCTCTGCTGTTTGCTCTGAAATGCTAATCTGAAGATAAGGAGACCACACATTTCACCACCCTGCAAATAGGTTCTTCACCATTGGGCCTGCGGTGAATATTTTCATTTTGCACATTGTTCAGACTAACTATACTTTCAGTTCACTCCAGGCAATAAAAGAGAAGAATATTTGAAGAGACTGCTTTCTCACTGCTGGGTTACTTCTGAACACAAAGCCCTCCTCTCCATCTGGGAAAAAGCCATGCAAAAGTGGTTTAAGGCACTCCAGGGGATTTGCTTGCTGTCAAGTTAATTCATGCTTTAAATGCTGAATAAATTGTAACAGCATATGCTTACACCAGATTCTTCCTTTTCACAGACATATGCCCTCATCCAAAACACCATTTAGTATCTCAGCTTTCTTTTTGCCCAGTTTGGATCTTGAGCCCTCTGGCTGAAGTTAATAGGAAGAATCTTGGCAGATTTCTGCTGAGGGTACAGGAGGACCATATGATCACACCACAGAAGTTTGCAGCTCAGGTAAATGTAAAGCTCCATCTCCCAGTTTCATGTGGCTTTTATGCCCTGTTTCTCCTACAAGGAAATAGTAGCTTATCCAGTTCCCGGCAATGTGCTCCCAATACATACCCAGTAAAGCAGGAGAACACCAAGGTACTGAATTGTGCTGTACAGTGCCATGTACTTGAACATGCAGAAGGAAGTGACAAGAGCAGCACGGCCTTCCCTGTGTGAAGACATAAATAAAGTACAACAATTAGGTGATGGGTCTGCTCCTGGTTCCAGTTCTCTCAAAAGGCTGTTGAAAAACAAGGCGTGTGTCACAAGCAGAGAGGCCTCTACCAGTATCTTGCTGGGAGGTGAAATAAATAAAATCTGACCTAAATGAAAACAAAATCTTCACTTGCAGATATCTTGTTCAATGAAATGGGCTTAATTCTAGTTACCTGTGTTCTATAGACTACAATTTACCCCAGCAACTTCTTCTGCTGACATTAATAGTGTAGGTAACAAGTCTGTATGAGGAAAAACTTCCAAAGGCAAGCAGCTGCTCAGTGAGTTCAGAACTAACAAGTCCTCTCCTCCTACAGTGAACATCCATTATCCAATCAGGATAAAGCTCTCTCCCTGGCTACTCAAATGCCCCAGTAAGCAAAGTCAGGATCCTGTCATAATAGATGCCATGTTTTACTAGCATAGGGTATCAGAGATAGCATCTAAAATTTATATACAGTTTGTCTGGTGGACATTTGATTCAAATTTATGGAACATTGTTCATTCTGGTATTTCTTTTGCATTTAAAATACTTTTGATGACATAAAGCTCAACTGTAAATGTCCTCCTCCTGTGATAATTAATGTATCTTAAAGGAATTTCAGATAGGGACTAGGCAAATGGCAATTCCAAGGTCAAACACATTTATTTTTCTCTAGATATGCATGTTATGACCCAATGGGAACACCCAAGCCTAATGTTTGAGAGGAGTGGGAACTTTCTTCTTTATGAAATAGGAAAGAAAACCCCATAGTTACCTGATTAGCTCTGGAACACAGGCTATGCTGGGAGTTCGGGATGTGAAAGGTGAAGCCACAGACGCCTCCTGCTCCGACAGGGATATCCCCACATGTGCCACTTTCAAAGCCTGAAAGTCACATTCCTCCTCAGTGCTCACCAGGAAGACACAGCAGCTTACATGTCAGCCAGGCAGTGACCCCTCATTACACGATGTGTTCTGTCACAGCAGTCCCTCTTCACTCCCTGGGTGTGCTCCGCCCTGAGGGTTCCTCCAGTGAGATGCCAACTCCAGGGAAGGAATTGGGATGAGAGCATGGGAAAGTTCATTTTCCACAGACCCCACAGTCATCCACTACCAGCTGCAGAAGAAAGGTTTGGCTCTGTCTCCTTTTTTAGCACTTGTTTGTTCCTACACTTTATGCAGCTACTCTAAGTTTTCTGGTTGCCTCCCCCAGGAGAATCTTCTGGTGGTTTTTGCAAGGAAAATGAACCAATCTTTCAGATTACAAACTGCAAAAATCTCTGCCTAGGACAGCTCTTGCATGGTAAGGATCCAGTGGGATCAGGTATAAATCACTACTGGTGATAGTACAGCTGCTCTGTGAATAAGTGGTACACTCCCATCTCCAGCATGTGCTCAGTTTGGAATATTCTACTGGCATTGCATTAATTTCTCATTTTTAAAATATACTGTAAAAATATTGCTCTTACCCCACAGTCATTGGCTCCATCTCCGCACATGCCGACAAAGTAACTAAAAAATAAAGTGATAAGGCAAATGAGGAATCAGAGCCTGCTCCATGCAAGTCATGCAAGATTTATCTTAAAAGCCTTTCTGGAAAGTTAAAGCCTATCTGGCCAAACAACAGTTGAGGTGTTCACAACTGCACATACTTGGTTGATAATCTGAAATGTCCTAAAGCTCACCTTGCTCTAGGACAAAGCCTGGGGTTAGCTAGGTGAAGTAAGGGTGAGGGTCTTCAAAAGACTAGGGAAACAGCTGAACAGGCAACAACATGCCTATGACTCAGGAATATATATGTATATAGATAGATATATATATACATAGATATATGTATCACTGTGACTGTGAACAATTCAGACTGTCTTGCCACATTTTGTAACCCATCACATTGAGCAAGCAGCAGCACAGTAAAAAGACAGCAAGCTCAGAGAAGCTGCAGTGCTGGGAGAGAGTCTTAAAAATCTTGGGGAGACAAGTGTCAATCCTTCAGGCCCAGAGAGAAGTAAAAAGGATGATATGAACAAACAAAAGCCAGGACCATGGAAGTATTTGATCTTTGACAGGTTGCCAAACCAGCATGTAGTTCAGTGTCTCTTTTTAACAGACTTTTGGAATTTAATTGCAAACTTGCAGATGTGTGGACGTTTCAGTTTTGTGCAGTTCTATGAAACTCTATGCTAAACAAAAGCTAGTTCTTACTAGACTCTTTTCAAGCCTGGGACTTCAACAAACATTTTCAAATTCATTAGGAACTTACTCCAGTTTCTGAAACTCTTCTACAAGGCTGGATTTATGACTAGGAGACATTCTAGCAAAAACTGTTCCATTCAGCAAAAGCTATAAGGAGAAAAATAGGAAATTATTTTTAAAACACTTGAAGTAAGTGATTTCAGTAATGATCTGAATTAAAATCACCAAATATTGCATTTATAAACTACTGATTCTAGACTCTGAAGCAGGAAAGGCTGATGATCAAGAATAAATGGGATTTTTGAAAAAGTCATAATGATTATAACAACAAGAGGCCTGGTATGTCATTTGAGTTACCTGATGAACACAGATTGCCAGGCAGGGAATTATAAGAAGAGAATTCATGAGACTATCCTGTCCATGGAACACACAAGCTAAGCTGAATTGCACTATGTGTAATACCACATTTTCTCCTGTTCTCCAAAACAGGTCAGAGTCAGTGCTGTGCAAGGAGTAGGAATATGGGCACAAATGTTTAAAATCATGTCCTCACGCTTTAAGGCATACCTGCTCCTCTCATGTGCAGAGAAAAATAAAGGGATTTTCAGATCCCTCCCCATAGAATATCATCAGACATTCATACAGCCTGTAAGTATTTCAGGGTTATCATTTTTCCCAGAAGATGTCCTGATACAAGTCTCTTCAGCTAATTGTACTGGGACAATTCATATCTCCTGAATGGCAAGGCTACTCCAGTTAAATAATTCAGATCTTACCTTTGGAAGTAAGTGCCTGAAATGCTGTGCTACAATTTGGTAAGATTTTCCACTCATGGCAAAATGATACTGGCCTGATCCCAATGCCATCCCGATTCCTGGCTCAGTCTGATTGTCATCCTCCTATAAAATAAGACAGAATGTGTGTGGTGCCCAGGCCCTCAAAAACTACTCCGCATTTACACAGACACTACTACAAAGTAAAGGACATACCATGAAGAGAGTGCTTTTGAAGGCTTGGGAGACTTGGATTCAAGGCCCATTGCCTTTGCTTGGATTTGTAAAGGGATTGAGGCATATAACACCAATAATTTCAGTGTTAACTGGGTGTTTGTTACGTGAGTTCTATCCAATGGATTGTTGCATTTGGTGGAATTCATGCAACAGTGCCAATCTGGTGGGCTGCACTGGAAATGAGAGGGACTAGAGACAGCAGATGGGTACCACATCTAAGGAAGTCTTTGTGCAGGGAAACACAGGGCAGAGGTTGCTCAGGCTGAGGAGCCACTCAACAGCCCTGCTGATACTCCCTACCATCTGCCTGACTCTGTACTGCCCAGAGAAGGGTCAGCATCTTCAGAATAACTATTCAGAGAGGAAGTAACTGGTCTTCATCCCAGCTACTCTGTGGAGATGAAATAAATTTCTTAGTCTGGTTGGCCTATTATTCACTGTGTATATGCAATTTCTCAACAGTGGATCTGTTTTAGTTCTGCAGGTATGGGAAAGTGCTAACACTCTACCTGCTTGAACAGGGCTGTTTTACTCAATGCAGCTCCACAGATTTTAAGTCCGTAACTATACCATCAAATTTCTCTTGCAGGGAAAGAAAGCATTTAAGTTGTCATCAGCTAAGCATGAGGGCTAGAGACAAATCTTTCTGGGATTTCTGCAAAGCTGGTCTCAAACTCAACTGGCAGTTAGCAAAAATGTGTTCACAGGATAATATGCTAGGAAGTAGGCTCTAGGGGAACACATTTTTATAAAGATCCCCTCTTCATAAATACTCTTCTAGCTCATATTCTGATGGTAAATGGCAGTTCCGTTATACTAGCATAATCCCACTCCTTATTGAAAGCATTCCATCTTAATTTGTTTTCCTACTGCACAAAATCTGCTTCTGATACACTCACCAGGCTTCTGTAATCTCCAGTTTTGTTTTCTTCCAGGGATTTCCAGGTTATAGATGCCGAAAAAGATCCAGGCATTTTGTTTGCTTCCACAAGAATCACTTTGTGTGTTGGAGCAATCATGCCAGCATTTTTGGCAACTGTTACAGCTGTCTGAATGTTGTCCCCTACAAAAACCAAAGGAAGTGTTATCTAAAAACAGTGTTATCTATATCCAGAAGTGTTATCTATATCCAGAAGAATCTGTCAAATTTCAGTGTCTGTGCATAAGAAAGTTTTTTATAAAGATTAAAACTTTGCAGATAAGGTTTGTCTCAATCATTAAACATATTTTCATTTGGAAAATAAACATTTTGATCTGGACATGAAGTATTTTTATATTCAGCTTGAAGAAATCCATATGGGGAATGTGCTTCTAGATTATTCGTTTTAGACAAAAACAATAAGGGGTTCAGTGCTAAGTTGTTGCTGGTATCCCTGATTCTCATTGATTGGCTTCGGTGTATGTGGGCTGAAAGGGGTGAGACCCAAGTCTTTGGACAATGGAAAAACTTGTTATTATTTTATCCAGACCCTGGTTTGGATTTGGAATAGCTCTTCAAGGAAAAAAAAAATGGATAGGCAGGCACTGGTAGGCATGAGTCACAGATGTCAAAAAGTTTGGAGATTTGTCCTAAGCACACAGGCTCCATCTCTTCTCATTTTAGGAGTCCCTAGAAAAAAGGGATTTTACATGACATGCCTTTAGTAGAATCAGACACAACCTGGTGAAGTTGCCAGGGACAACATGGTTCACCTTATGTCATTACTAAAACACAGATGCCTCTTGAATAAAATATCCATGCCTTCCTGCCAGTGGTATTGACAAGTTTTCACTTAAACATTGGTGGACTCCCTGTCTGGGCCAGTGACCACAAAAATAATCCACTTTTTTAGATACCTGTGACCATAACACTCCTGATGCAGGCAGCACTGAGCTCTTCCAGAACAGGCTTTGTCTCCCTCTTTAATCGATTCTCCATTATCAGCAGACCCAGGAATGTCAGATCAGATTCTATGTCCTCCCTATCAGTCAAAAGAGACAGACAGATTTAATTATTTATTTTACCTTTATCACCATTGGATTTGATGATAGCCAGTTATAACTATCAACCATCCCACCTCACTCAAAAGAATTGAAATAATTTGTCTATTTTCTGAAGTCTCAGGATGTCTGTCTCTTGTGTTGGTATTTCAATACCAGCAGTGTTAATCCAGTACCAGAACCCTGAATTTTCTGCTGGACTCCCAGACTGTGGTGGTCTGATTTGGAAAGTTCCTACACACTAGACTTTTTCATTTGAGGACTGTACAACAAAGAAACACACCTTAGTTAATGTGTCTGCTCCTCTTGACAATTGGACCTAAGCAAACAGCCTGTGGCAACTCCAATCCTCTTTTCTCCTACATTTTTCTTTTTACCTGTGCTATCGTTTTTTTACAGTTGAACACATGCAGCTGAGAAGAGAATTTAGTAGACACCCCATCCCTGAGTCATGAGCTAGAGGTCTCTCAGGGACACAGGTAGACTCTGAAGAATCTGAAAAGAAGAAAAGCTTTCAAGCACTTATTTTAGACACCAAGGAGATGCCAAACACTTGCATGGCAGTCAGAGTAGCTGAGTCAGGTGGTGCCTGAATGGTCACTGCTTTCACAGCAGATCTTGTGTTTGACCAGCAGCTTTCTCCTTTCTCCTGGCAGCATAAACATCACACATGCTGTAACTGCATACACAACTGCAAAATCTGGTCCATTTCAAACACATTTGCTGGTTGGGTTGGATATGTTCTGTTATGACACCTGTCACAAGAGTTATGTAACTACTTGCACTCTGCCTCAGTGTCATCAGCCCTTTCAGCAAAGCAGAAAACCTCGTGAACATGCAGGGTTCAACAAGTGAGCTTCACCTGGGTTAGGACCTGCAGCTAGTAAAGACAGAGGACAGCACATCTCAGTAACTGCAGATATTTCAGAAGAGGTGTTTCTGGAGTATCACAGGCGAAAGGGATTTGGAAAAAACTATATGGATTCGTATGTAAGTGTTCTTTTGTGAGGCTTGTAAAAAATAATACCATGAGCATAATAGAAGAGTTTGCTGACTTCTTCAGAAACTAAACAGGGTTAAAGCTAGAAAGCTAAATGATTGGACCAACACAACAGCAGAAAATAGTTTGCTGACTTTGACTGAGCAGAAGAACAGTAATGGGGGTTATTTGCTGCCTTTGCTTAATCAAAGAATGTGGATAATAAAAAAAAAATTGAAAATACTTCTGTTCAACTGAAAGCATGGGTAAATCTGCAAGAAGACTAGTGCAAATGATGGAATGAATGGGTGGGCATGTGCTAGCCTTCAGAGTGTAATAGGATTATGCTTTCTATGTTAATCCAGCGTTGAGAAAATCAAGAAATGTGCAAGGATTCTGTTCATGTGCTATAGGAGTGCTCTCTGTCTATTCCCAGACATATATCCAGGCCTAAGTCTAACAAAACTCTGTACTACGACCCTGCTTTTGGCAGGGGTGATGTGGTGATGGTGCTTTGTGAGGCAGCCCTGGCCTGTGGCTGAACATAGCCAAAGCAGTGTTTTTTATGGCTTACCTTGTTAGAGCAGCAGGCAGCTTCCTTCCCTGCAGAGATTTACAGGCCAGTCCAATGACCCGAAAGCCCTGTGCTGTGTAGAACAGGAGCTTGCTCTCAAAGTTTGATGGGACTATGCAAAAGAGGAAAAGACAGTTTATCACAGCATTTAACTGCTTTCTAATAAAAGGAAGCCTTGGAGCAGGGAAGGTTTATGTCCCAGAGGGCCTGTAAACCTGGAGTCTACCAATAGGCCAAGCATGTCAAAGAAAGGAGCTGAACTTAATTTTGTTCAATAAGAAAATCTTTGCCTCTCCTTTATAATTTTGAATTTAGGTCCTAAACTGCAAAGACCTACCCTCTTCCATGGTATCATGAAGGATCTGTGTTTCTCTAGATGTCCTCCCAAGGTTTGGAGAAAACAAAACATCTTTTTTGGGGGGGCGTAGACCTGTAGATAACTTCTCCTATTATCTATTCTGCCAGACACTGTACATCTTGTATAGGAGTTGGTAGTTACTTTTATCTCTTATCTCTCCCAAAATCCTTCTTTGTTGAGAAAGGTTGTGTGAGAGCTTAGCCTTAGACTTAGAATACGACAGAGAGACTTTTCAGGCTTTAGTATAAAGTCTTAGACAGAAATCTCATTTGAGCCTTCCATTTCATTGCACTATCCAAAGTCACTTATACATATCTATTTCTAGGATGCATTTATAAATGTTTGTTACCTGTTTCTGCTCTACACAGCATGGCTACTATTTCAGGAGCCCCTTTTATGAAGGCCTGTGGATCCCCACCAATTTCCTGGGCAATGACAGACATTCTTTGCAAGGCTGAGGAAAATGGGAACTGATGTAAAATGGCAATTCCTTCCACTGGGGCCTAGGAGAAAAGCAAGTGGATTACACACTCTAGCAAGGATTTTAAATTCAGACCAAAGGATTCTAGGTCTGTCCTTTGGGCCATAGTAAGAGGCTAACAATGTATAATGGGCTAATTTGTCACACTTAGACAGAAATGACTGGTACATGAAGATGAGATTAAATTTATGCAGAAATGTTTAACTTAAGCAGTAGGAAAAGTTCATTGACAATTTTAGTAGACTACCAAATGTGATTTACTGAAAGGAATTTACTACTGTTTCTTTAGTAAGACTCTGTTAGGTCTTTCACTGGTCTTGCAAAGGGGAAATGGTTGTCAGAGAGTGTTTCACCAGTGTATGTCACCAGTAAGGGTCTGACATCAGCTACCAGACTCCACTGCATTCATTCCCCACTCAGCTGAGTTCAGACTGAGTCTCAAGCCATGAGGACAGGCAATCTCTAATCCAGAATCTCCCTGTTTCTGGTGTGAGCAGCAAGCTCCCCCAGGCATCTGTAATGAGAGAGAGAGCAAGGCAATCTCTCTACAGGGAGTACAGGAAAGACAAAATGGGGAAGACCTCTCTTGGACAAGAATGCCCAAGCTTTCCTATACTGAAATGTAACCCTTACACTGACAGTCTAATTTGATCATGGATGTGAATCTTGCAAATAACTTACAGTGGTGGCTTTAAGTGCAGGTCTAACAACTGTGGCATGTATGGATCCTTGGCCTTCAATCTGGTGAATGCTGGAATCATCTATCACCTGTGTATTGAAAAACAAAAACATTTCAGACTGCAGTACCAATATAGTTGAAAGGAACCTCAAGGATCCATTTAGAGGTTTTCCTTGTCTCTAAACAAGGTATCTTGTTCATTCCTGGGAAGGGTCTGTCTGTTGTCAAACTAAACACTTCGAATAATAGAAAATCCAGTGTCTCTCTTAGCAATCAAGTAAAAAGCTTCACCAGGTTCATTAAGACACTGTTGTACCCTTGCACAGTAAATAAACTATGTCCTCTCACTGACAATAAATCCTTACAACACACTAAATGAAGAGAAATCTTCAGATATAACAGACTCAATGAAGAAATAACACACAAGAATTTGTATTAATGTAGAAAGCTCTGCTCTTGAAGTATTCCACAAATCATCTGGATATTTTTTATCATCACAACATGATTTTGAGGAACAAAAATATTTTTGGTGTCAAAAGAAACTCCTGTTTCACAGGAGTTATTTAACTGAATTCCTGAGTTTTTCATAACTTTGATAGGTGTCTGGCTAAACCTGAGATGACAAGGTGATCTTCCCACTGTTTGCATAATAACAAATCACAGCTTTACCCAGTTAGTGGCCTCGAACATTTTCACATCCAGTGGGTCTCCTTGGATCTTGCCCTTCCAAACAATTAATGAATGACAAACTGCCAGTGCTTTGAACACTGGGCCCCAAGGCAGGCTGTGGTCTGCAGGGAAACTGTGAATATCCTGAAAGCTAAAGCAAAAGAGAACATAAAAGTTACTTTCAGAGAACACCAAAATAAGGCATAAGAAACATAAGACTACCAGAAAAAAAAATCCTAAATTGGGGGCAGTTAAAGTCCCACCCTGAGTCCAGACCACAGGCATGTTCTGGGGACTTGTCCTCCCCTGGTGAGCTGCTTTTCATGCACCTATTAAGGCTGGGATACACATGCTCAAACCAGGTGTGTTATGCCTAGTTAGGGAGTCCAGTGGGATGGAGAGAGGAACAGATTATTATAAAATACATATATCTTCCTTGAAGCTTGTGCAAAGATTTTTTGAGTTCTGAAGCTGATATAAGTTTGAGCAACTTTGTGTATGCACATTTCTGGAAATATAAATGGGCAAAATCAAGACCACTGAAAGAACAGTGTCAATCTTGTGGGTAACAGTGACTTCCTGCCATAAAGAGTTGGGGTAAAATGCAGCTTTGAGATCTAACTCAGCCTGTCTGCTGAACACCCTCTGCCCAGACATGCTGTGCCAAATGCTGGCAACAGCGGCTGCATCTTTTCATGTGGGGCAGAACCCCTGGGATAAAGCAAACAATTAATTTCCCAGAGGATATAGAAATAAAATTTAAAATTGAATCATGGGGAACTTCAAACTGCTTAACTGTTTAACAATAACTGTTTTTCAGATTTGGTCCTTTGTCTTGTGGAAGAATCCAGTCACTACCCCCACCAAATTTAGATGTCATTGGTATGTCAAGGAGCCTTACCAGCTTCTTTCAGAGGGCAATAAACCCCAAAGATCCAGGCCATCTTCTGTTAAGGTGCCAGTCTAAGTTAAAATGTACATTTAAATTAGCTTCCCACACGAGAGATTCAATAGGAATAAAAAACAAGACTTATTTTAAGAAGTTATGGTCCAAAAATACCAGCACAGTGCAGAGCAAAAGGGCTACCAGACAATTGATAGATTACAAGAAAAACGAGAATTTCAGACAGTTGCTGTTCAGACAACAAGAACTTAAGTACTCAACACTGGTCATTGTGTTTCTAAAATACAATGGAAATGCTCAATCAAACCTCAGCCTCCCACCCCCAGCATGGCTCCCATTACCAGTGAAGGCATAACCACCACCCAGCCATTACTTTGTCAAAGCAGACAAGGTTTAGCTGTCCACACATGTTGATCCTCTGTGGGCTGATGCAAAAGATGCCCTTTTTCTTCAACCTCTGCTGGGTATAAATGATTCCTGTTGTCAAGGCAGCTGGCAGAGCTGGTGGGACAGCAATAGTGATAACATCCAAAGCCTTCTTCACCACTTCTCCTGTCTCCTCCTGAGATAATAACAAGGACAGTTATCAGGAAGAGAGTGGCAAGCAGTGCTGCTTGCACTGGGTGTGGTCCTCTTCATCCCTCCTCCCCTCCACTGCAGCTGCTCCAGGCTGTACTGTTTTCTGCCTGTGGTCCATTATGTATTCATCTGCCTAAGAAATTAATAGGCTTGATTTAACCAGAGGTTTAAAGCCTCATCACTGCTAAAGAGCAGCCTCCAGGCCTTCATCCATTCTCCATGCAAACAAACCTGCCAGGCAGAGTTCACGGCCTCCTCCGAAACACATGTGTTCAAACATGCCAGCTGGATCATTGCACCCTCAGTCAAACCCATTTTCCCATGACACAGCATACAGGAATCTGCTATTTACATGGGCATTCATCCAAATGCCTACAGGCACAGTTCTGGACTCATGTTAAGGTGACAGGTGAGACACATGGGATGGTGCTGAAAATGAGGACAGAATGTATGAGCTAATGATTTCTTCTGACCTGGTGTTCTAGGAGTTGTGAAAGAAAATTGCTTTTACTTGCAGGAAGAGATATGGAAGTAACAGTTACATTTGTAAAAGCAATCTATAATTTGGAAGCTTAGAGATCCGTGTAAAACTGACTGCCAGGATGCTGAGTGTGGGTGCTTATTCTGGGCAGTTGCTATGAATGCTAAAGAATTGAATGCTTTTCAAATTGGAGTCCCAGGACTGAGATACTGCAAGCTAAAGCAAATCTGCAATTCAGAAACACTTGCAAGCCATCACAGAGAACTACTATTACTACTTCTGAGCTTGGGACTTTGACCACAAATCATGCTACATTTGATGTGCCAAATTTCTCTCGTGTTCCGGTTCTCCCTTCATTGATACTGTCTCAGACCACAGAACACACCAGTTTGATAATAATTTGTATCTATTTTATGTTAGAATGAAGTATTTACCACCCATCTTTAGATAAACCCTCACAGAAGAGAAAGCATTTAGTACATCCTGTGATTTAATCTTAAAAGATTGACAAGACAATTTCATCTATTGAGATAATATCAGCATGTATATTATATATTATAATGGGGAAGTTAAATTAAAAAAAAAAAAGGGGAAAAGGGAAAACTGCAAAGCAGACACAAGAATATGTTCTTAAACACACTTTCTTTGATATCCTAAGGGGAAATAAATTCTGTGCCAACTGATTGTAGATTATCCCCCAGGAGAAAAATTATTCAAAAGCTGAATTACAGAACCAACCTTGCAACTCATGACTTGGAATTTACATTGGTAGATAATTATCATGGCATGAAATTATTTCTTGAAAGTTTCTGAAGAAGTTCTAAATCAATTAGGCTTTAAAATTTGCAGAACTACTGTTTACAGTGTATAACTCTTCTCATATTGACCTTATTGCATGAGAATGAGTGAACTGTTTTAAAAGGGTTTCAGGTGAACCATTTCTCCTGTATTTAGTAACTCACCCCATTAAGTGAAAATACACACACTGTGTAGATCATTCCAATGACAGAAAATGCTACGAGGCACATCAGGAACCGCAGGGCATCTCTGTACAGCTTGAAGTTCATGGGTTTAGGGTAGAGAATGGACCTCACCAGATCCCCCTTGGCTGTATTGAAACCTGGAAAGACAAATTAAAATCATTCCAAGGGGAAAATATTTCAAAATATTCTCTACAATGAATGGAGGGCTTCAAAATTATTCATAATTTCTGCAGCTTATGAAAGAAGGCCCAGGTGGTTCATTTCAGTGTATGTGACCTTATCTGCAGAATATAGAAAAGTTATTTTTGTCTTGGGGGAAGGATTTTTTATCAATGTCTTAGAAGGAAAGCAAAATTCTTCTTCGTAATTATATACTGGCAGTTTTTATAGAAGTTATGCCAAGCAAAAAGAAACAATGCATAATAACTTAGCCCAGCCCAGGATAATGATTCTCCATCTGTCTGTTGTAAATATGGATTAGTGCCTTTAACTTAATGTGATTTGATACATTATCAGTCAGTTCCAGTGAGAAAAAATCATGGAAGGGAAAGTGAACTCAAGTGTTGACTGACCAGTCCGCAGCACCACAGCTTTCACTCCTCCTCTGTTGTCTGCCTTGGTCTGGATGACCTCTGTTCCACAGAAGAGGACATGTTTCCTGTAATCCTCTGCACAGTACACTCTCCAGGGCTTGAAATTATCAGCTCGGGGTAGGTGGGTCTTTGTTACAGGAATACTTTCTCCTGGGGAAGATTAGCTCACATGAGGAAAACTCCAATACACTAAATAACAGCCTGCTGACTTTCAAATAAATACCTAGACAAAGAGGCAGTAAGTCAAAGGTATTTACTAAAGAAACCAGTTTACAGAAATTTTACTTTCATATTTTGACATCTTCAGACTGAATAGAGCCTAAAGCCTAGCAAACAAACAGACTGCCAGAGAAGAGTTTTCCTTTGCATCAACTTAGCAGCTTCATATAAGTCTGAGAACTGAAAGCAGTCCAAGGATTCCAAACCCTGGCTGTAGATGTGGAGACTTGAAAAGAGGCCTGAACTGGTGTTGCATGACTGCCTTTGAATGATCACAAGCTGTTTACCTAATTTGAACCTTATGTGCAGGTCACTACACACTCCCTCAAGCAGATAGGAACATGATATTCCCTATTTTCCTTCTCTAGTTAAAAAGGAGGGGCTTTAGCTCAGTGCTTGACAGGTGACAAATACCCTATTTATGTCAAAGCAGACACTAAGGTGAAGAAGAAATATTTTGTGACAGCTGAAGTTTTCTAAATGAAAGGCGTTTCTGGAATTTCTCATTTATATGAGATTCCAGAACTATCAATTTCAGTTTGATTCAAACCAAAACTAAATTTAAAGACAAGAAATAGAACTGTGACCTCCTACTGCACCAAAAATTCTGCTTTACAGTGACCTCTCCCACCTGGTGTGTCCTCCACTGCTATCACAGCAATATGAGGCTGTGTCTGGAGGGCTAGACAGATACTCCACAGGCTGGAGATGTTGCTGTGGTGAGACATCCAGTGAGTGACAAATCCCTGCAGCCAGAGGGGACTGTGGGCCCTGTGTAGCAGCAACTTTGCTTCATTTTCTTCTCCTGCCCTGCTCACTTTTCTTCACTGTCCACTCCTTCCCTTCTAACCCAATCACCTCTTCCTAAATGCTGCACACCAGGAAGGTAGAAAAGGATAAACTGCCCTTCCTAAAATCTGTATTGTCTGTTTAGACAGTTAACAACAACTCAATCTCTATTATACTGAACCAAAAGAATCCCCTTCTCAGACAGCTAGGGACTGTCTCACAGAAAGGGATGTACATGATAGCACTGTCTGTCCTGTGTCACTGGCTGAAGCTATGGGGCAATGATGGTGTTCAGGTGGCAAGCCTGGGAGGGAGGAGCCGTACCTGTCAGCATGCTTTCATTTACAGTGCACTGCCCACTGACCAGGATGGCATCACAAGGCAAAAGGGTTTTGCCCTCTTTCAAAATCAGCATATCTCCAGGAACAAGATGCTGTGATTCCAGCTCTTGGAAACCTGAAAGTGACAAGTAATACAAACTTTGTGCTTCATATATTTCTCTGTAGCAAGAGGAAAAAAATACAAGGAGCTACTTGCTGAATAGAATTCTTTATAATGACTGATAAACAAAGGACCACAGTAGGACCTAAGTATACAACCTCCAATATTGAAGAAACGCCTAGGCATCAGTTCCAGCTGTAGAATTCTTCCTTATCTATCCAGGAACCCAACCAATGGTTACTGTTCCAATGCACTGACCTCACTGAGGAGCCTTGGATCTATATTTCTTCATTTGATTTCTTCTCTTTGGATTGTGCTCTAGATACCTTGACAATGAACAGACTTTGCAGGGAGCAATTAGGTGGACTCACAGCCATTTAATGGGTATGTTGTTGGCTATGTCAGCACTGCTTTAAGAAAAATTAGTTTGTTTTCCTGACAATTTTCTGCTAAGGCTGCACTCAATTATTAGTATGTTTGATGTGCCACAACATATTTCTAAGTCAAATTAACTCTATGTGGAGAAGTGAGTTAACTGAGCTGAGAAACAGAAGAGGAAAATCACTTTAGAATAAATCTGTTACTATACATGCTTGGATTTGATATAAATTGCTATAGAAACAAAACATATTGAAAAAAAGAAGCATAGAGGAGTCACCTTCCTTATTTCTGCAGACAGTGACCATGATGTTGTTATGAGACTCAACCAGTTTGTGCAGTTTAATGGATTGCTATAAATTAAAGAAGAACACACAAAAGTGTTACATCTTATTTACATGATGCAATTTGTCCACTGACAATTATTTCCTTTTGTTATTTGTGGTTATGAGAGCCTTCAGAAACTGGATACTGGCTCTACCAGGAACTATACAACCACACAGAGAAAGAAATTCCCCACCCTAATTATGGAGAGCATAACAAAATGTTACAAAGTGAAGCCCTGGAATGGGGAAGGGAGGATGTGGGTAAGGTACCACGCAGAGATTGTGATGACTAGGAGACCAGGCCATTGCACCTGCTACTGCACAACGTCACGAGACTAAACCTCTGAGTAAGTCTCGTAGCACTGTGTGCATGTTGTAACATGCTGGCCTTTCCCAGATGTTAGAAGTAAACCTGCCTTGTTGGAAAATGTGAGATGTCTCACCTTTCTAAGATCATATACAGTCAAAAATATTGAGAGGAGAGACATGATTATGATGGCAGTGGCATACTCCATGTAATCTTCAGCAAACCACAGACACACACTGAACAGCTGGAACACGTAAAATGGATTTAGGACCTGTTTGGAGACACAGCAATAGTAAAGAGCTGGCCACGTTTAAATGGCCCCAATATACCTAGACAGTCCAACCTGTTAGAAAAAGTCTGGAATAAGAGACATTAAGTATTGTGACTTCTGACCCCCTTTGTAATTTTCTTAGCAGTCATTTTAGCCTAATTAGATTGGACAATCTTCATCTGACAGTAAGGCCAAATAATATGGACCAATGGGATATTATTTGGGATGTGAATGACTCAGCCCAATCCTTGTTTGGTTTGCTTCTTACAGGAAATGTAACAAAGGTGAGAGAAGAGTAGATTGTGCTGTGAGCATGGAGCTCGCATACCATAAACACACCACCACAAACACCCTGTTTAGGCCACATATAGGCTGTTCCTGTCTAAAAGAGATATTGGTGCTTTGTGAGGTGCTGTCACAAAATCATGAGCTCATGGGATCCCTCTGCAGCTGTAGGCATGTACTGCTGTTCACTTAACTTCTGTTGATTAAGAGACAGCCCTTGTCTGGAAGGTTTGATTTTTGGTGCAGCTTCGAAACCTACAGTGGCCCTCAGAAGGCAAACAGAATGAGCTCCCTGGACACAGATGCACGGAAATACCAAGCAGACATACAGGCATAGGGGTGGAAGATAGGGAACAAGGGAGAATGAATTAATTTACGATTATTTCATGGAACAGCTTTCAACAGGATTTGAAAAAGATATGTTTGAAGAATGAGTAGTGGGAAGTTAAATCAGATAAAGAATCAATTTTATGCACACATGGCCTCCCAAGCAGCTTAGAATAAAAGCAACAGAAATGCTTAACCTCTTTGATGAGTAGTTTCCAAATAGGGACCACTGGAACATCAATAGTGTTTGGCCCACATATAACTCTCCTGTATGGGATAAAGATACATCATTCACACATAAAATAATGACAATATCACTCACTCAAGAAAATGCAAATTTCAGTAGTCCTGAGAGCTTCTTTTGATCCCAGTTTAAAGGCTGAGAGGCTATTTCCTCAAGAAAAAAATTTAAATGTCCCTACAGTGCTAATGTCAGAAAGGATGGCTGTACCAGTGACATTTACTTAGGCAGACAAGAGGTGTAACACAATCTATTAGGCAAATGTTTGCATCATACAAAAATTACTTTGAGACACCACAAACAAAGGAATTCTGCATCTAAAACTAAATGATCCAAACCCAAATAATTTTGCAAAAAAGTTAAGAGTGATCAGAACATAACATTTGACATGAGCTAAGGTCAGGAGTTGGATTTTCAGAATTCAGTCAACTGAAGATTAATTCTCTGTTTAGCAGTTTCAGAAATACATATTCTGTAACTTGCTTAATGATAGAGCAGTTTGTGAGAATAAGTTCAATGACCAGAACTAGTCAATTTGGAGTCCCAGTGAAGAAGCAAAGACACAACTTATCTGCACTCTTTCACAGAGACTTTCTCTTACTCCAAATAAAAACTGCTTCAAGTTAGTTACAGGAAATAGTTATTTCCTGATTGAAAACAATAAAAGTGATGAATATTGAGACACTTCAAAGACTTTGACAAGGAATAAACAACATACTCTTGCCCTTTTCATTCAATATTTCTATGCACGACTGTTTCATCTAAAATTATGTGCATATTAATAAATACAAAAAAAAACTCCTGGGAAATGCACCAACAGAAAGAATTTACATCTCTTTGAAATCCATACATTGAGTGTACCTGACATTCTGTTCATTGCAGGTGAGACCAGAATCAAATTTATCATGTATTGCTGAGCAAGTGTAGTGGTCTTCTAGGACTCTAAAATAGAAAGGGAGTGTTTTCCTTAGGACATTATTCACAAAGATGCTTGACTTCATCAGAGACTTGTGCAACCAGTGCAGTGAACTCACCCAACTTTCTGGAACTGTTTTGCATAGATATTCCAGACATAGCGGATTTTTTGTACTTCTATAGTTTTCACCTGGAAAACAAAACAAGGTCAACAATACATGCAACACAACAAACAAGGATACTCTGAGACTTGCTCACAGAACTCATCTAGGCATCCTCACTGGGATCAAGTACAGATAAAGGAAATTTTATGGGGGCAAGGAGGGAGAGAAGACAGGATTGCATACACTGACTCCCTAGTTGAATTATAGGTTGGGATCCCCACCTCAATGCAGGTTCCAGTCAGCTTTACAGATCTTTAGGTCAAGCAAGTCCAAAGCAGTGTTCTTTGTGAAGAAAGGAATAATCTTCACTCTGATCTCACAGAATGAACGTAAGAGATCACTGATGCCAGTGGGTCTGAAAAAGCAGCTGAAAAAGCCTGTTTTCAGCCAACACCTCCCTTGTCTTCTGTCTGGCTTTGGGGAAAGCAGGGGGCTTTGGGCAATTTCCAAGCCTGGTGCTGAGTCCTTCAGCTAAACAGATGTGCCAACAGACAAGAAAGGCCATGCCAGGATACTGAGTCACTGCTAATGCTAAGCCCTTGCAGAGCAGTTATCCATTAGGAACACATGCTGTCATTTATAACTTGCAAGAGGAGTCTGTCCTGTCCTGCACAACAATAACAAAGCCTATTAGAGATAATGGCACTTCCTATCAGTTGGCAGAAGGCAGTGCTATACACCTGTACACATAAGTGATAAAGAAATCACCTCCAGGGAACTCTTCCCTACCCAGTGCAATAAGCATGATTATAGGCCAATGAAATCTAGACTCAACTCATGCACTGACTCAATATGGAGCTATAACCACAGTCATTAACTTAACAAGAGGTGTGAAGTCAGGATTTCATGCAATAGGAGCTGCAATATCTGCAATGCTAAAAACTGGAGTGGGAAGCAAGGGACTCAGCTCCCTGCCAGAAGAGGTCCTTAGTTCTTGAGCACTACACACAACTCTGTGGACTTAGATAGCTTAAATGGTAAAAACACTTTATAATTTACTTATAAGTAGGGGCTTTTGAATTGCTAGGGAAGGGTTAAACTGTTCTCTCTTTGTTGCTTTGAAATCTGGTCATTTCTTATTTTATGTTTTGATTGATATGAAAGTGGTGCTCAAAGGGCCTATTATTTGAGGCTATATTTGGCTTTTTTATGTTACTAATTCGATGCTCAAAATAATGTTACACACCTTCCTCCACTTTATTTATATTGTGCCAGTTGATTAAACTAGTTGGCACTAAACTTTCCTATGTACATTAATATATGTCCACTGTAGAAATAGCAACAGCTTTGCTCAGCTAAAGTTAGGTTTATATTGAAATTATTTACTAAAAACTGTTACAGATATAAAAAGAAATTCTAGTAAGTTAGAAGGTATTTCCTGAAAGGGAAAATAGTCTAAATTCCTCAGTGTAGTGCTCTAGCATCTATAATCAAGATCCAGATATTAGCAAATGTATAATTTTGCAATTCCTATTGCTCACACAAACTTAACATGTAATGCTAAGCCAGGCACATAACTGATCTGTCTGGTACATGTTTTAGACATGGGATAATTACATTTACTCAGCTCACGAGGGACTTTGAGATCTGCTTGGATCAATCCATCCTCTAGGCTCTCCCCAGTGTCTCCCTGGGATCTCAAATCTATGGAACTGGTAGAGGTCAGGTCACATTTTTCAAGAACAGTTAACAGAGACTCCTGTTTAGCTGACTCCAGAAAATGCACTTCAAAGAACAAATTGGTGCGTACAAAGGCAAGAAAGCAAAATGTGTTGATGAAACATAATATTGATGTCACTCAGGCACTTTTCTGTTCTATTCCCCATCAGCTGCATTCATCCCTGCTTTCATTTACTGCGTTCAGTACAGCTGTGTTCCATTCTGCCCAGTGTCCTTTTAGACACACAGACACCCCTAAATTTCTGATTCCTATGCCAGGAAGGTTTTTTTCTTTGGAACTCTGATTCTCTGAAGTTCTCCTACTTATAACACAGGTTTTCTCTCAGAAATAGTGAGAATTCTCATTTCGTAGACCCCCTCAAAAAAGGAGAGGATTTTATAGAGGTGAGTACTGTTGAGTACAGTTCTCTTCATTTTCCACAGCTCACTGTGCTCCTCAAGTTGCAAGATTCTTAGCTGGATGTGTTTCACAGCTCACTTTCACTCCCTGAAGCATGGCTGAGATTTGCTATCATCTCTCAGATGCTACAGGGAATACTTACTTGCAAACTTGGCTTCATTATGGCTTTGCTGAAGATTGAGTCTTCCTCAGTGGCTGGATAATCTGATCTACTTTTGATAAATGCAGAAACAGAGATCCATGTCACAGTCTTACGAGAATAAATCCGAAAATCATCCTGAGTATAGAAGAGAAGTGTTACAGTTTGCCCCAAACACAGACCAAATTCACTTTCCCCTTGGAGTCAATAATTACAGTAGCCTTTCTAGAGCACTACTCTGGCTTTTTTTAAGGATTAGCCAACAGAAGCCTCCCAACACTTTTGACTTGGAGAAAAATCATTAGAATAGGAACAGAACCACTGTCCTGTCAAAATGGGAGTACTGCAAATACTTCAGCGACCACAGGTCTGGTGTTTGGCTGATAAGGATGGAATGTGAACACCCAGGTCAAGATCTAGGGCAGGCAAACACAGGACAGGCACAGAACAATCTGAGATGCAGTGACCTCTCTGTAAAGGGAAGATCAAAAGGAACACAGCGCTGTGCTGGAAAATGGGTGTTTAGTGCCAGTGCCTTTACAGTCACTCCTGAGTTAACCTTCATTACAAGTGTGTCAGCACTTTGAGCACCTTAGACAAGCTTTTACCACAAACTGAGTTCATGACCTTCCTGTATTTTCTAAAGTAAGTTGAACATTAAAACGGCCTGGTAACAAGTGTTGGTAGTACAGTCTGAGAGATTGGAGCAAGTACTGTAGTGAGTAGCCACATGCTAAGTTTCAGTCCCAAACACTGAACTACATGCACTAAGGCCAACTATGAGACTGACTTATATTCTGTGTGTGAGGAGCTTTGCAGTTATGAAACTTTAATTGAAAAAGAGAACAGCAAAAAAGATTTCTGTACAAAATATGAGTCCTTTGGAATAATTTAAGTGTTAAAGTAATAACTAATAATGTTTATATATCTTATTTGTCTACTTTTCTTCTTAAATTGGTCTTTTCAGTAGAATAATATTTATTTTCTGATATCTTTAATTTAGACTTCAGAATGAGTAGACATTGGAATGCAGATTGAGATGGGAACCAGTGAATAACACAGGTGCTCATCATTTGAACTAAAGTGAATCAAAATTCAATAACAAAAGTGAGTTAATAGGCTCTTATACTGCAAATGCAGAGATAATGATGAATTAAGAATTAAGGTTTTATGTGAAGCAAAAGATAATTCCAAGGATCGAGCTGATGAAATTACTTGTATCCTCATTAGCAGTAGACATCACATTTGAGAACTGATATAATCAGAATGTAGGAAAACAAAACAAAACTGTCATTTTAACACAAAGAATCATGAAGGAAATCTTAAATTTTCAAACACCCAGAGCATATTTGAGAAAGCTTCTTGATAACAAGAATATACAATATTATTCAATTCCTGTTTAATTACACAAAAGATAATTTAAAAACTAATTTATTTGAAAAGTGCTTGGCATGGCACATCTTTTTAAAATTACACAGAAGAATAGGTAATTAATAATGCAAACTAAATAGAAGATTAAAAAGGGATATTAAGCCTAATATGATGTTTTTAATAAAAGAAAAAACATACCCCCAGACTATTAGGATGCAGATTGTTTCATTATAAAGTATTCAACAGGCAGATCTGCAATTTTCAAAACCTGGAATTTTAACTACATGCTGCTCTGCTCATTTAAGAAGGCAGCTGAAACACGAAGGCAGAAAGTGATCTATTTTGCAATTGCAAACATTGAAAATGCCATTGTTCAGGAATCTTTGAAGCAGAACAAATCAAATTTATGGAAGTAAACCAACTCTGCCAGCTCCTGGAGTATTCAGGCTCAGCTGGGACTCAGACCCAAGTCTCAGTTCGCTTCTTTAGTGTTGCAGTAGCTTCCATGAAATAAAACCAGGATTTGCATATGTTGCAGTGCTTCAGTACAGTCCTCAACAGACAGAGACCTGTGTCAGGAAACTACCAGCAAAATGTACCAGTTCTGAAAGCATTAACTGCAGGATTGCAAGCTTACTGGACATGGGGAAGGGCTGATGGAAAATGGAAACACAGATCAAGAAAACAAGCAGTGTAGGCTTGGCATCTTCTGTGTACTGATCCCTCATGACACACTTGGACACTTCTGGGAACACTTTTAGGCAAATCTTTAATTTGGCCCAGTAGAAAAATTTTGGTAGAGAAGGACACCTTCACCAGAACAGCCAAGTGAGGGAAACAGGATCTGCTGGATACTGCCAAACAAACAGAATCTGGAGCACAAGGCTACAAGGTAGAAAGCACAGGGATGGTAGAAGGAAGGAGGAAGGACTGAGGACAAACTACAGTCTTGAAACCACAGATATTATGAGTTTTATCACCCCAACATCTTTCACCTTGTCTGATCAGCTCTTACCCTCCATTCCCATCATTATCATACACATAATTTGTGGAATACTTTGAAATTCTTTAGATCAACAATGGTATGCATAAGACATTATTGCAGGAAACCAGCAGTGTAAGAGATTTCAGCTAACTGGATACCTTACAGTTAATTCACCTTCCAAATAGCTACCTACTAGAGACTAATTAAAAGATCAAAGTAGGCACCTACTGTTGTTCTAAGCAGAACAATATCTGCTTCTTCCAAGCTGCATCGGATGCAGTTTACCCACACATCCCACTCTGGCTTCCAGTAGAACAGCAGCCTCAGAGCCCCACAGGACAAGATGTATCCAGCAATGCACAAAGCCTTTCGACAGCCTTGAGTTTTGTAGCCAAATATGTCCTGTACAGCAAAGAGAAGACAAAAATTATTACTATTTCTCCTAAAGAAATGCCTGGAGTACTATACCTTCCTGTCATTCACTGCTGTCTCATGGGTACTGTAAGGTATGGTACTGTGAAAAACAAGCCATAGAACTTGTATTTGGCTACTTTACATGTCTTAAGTATGATTACCAAAAATTTGCATCTTTAACAGAACTCTTCATCCACCTTCCCAAAATCCAGATTGCTGTAGCCTGACCACTATTTTTATGTAGTTGTGAAGCTCAGCATGAGACACTGTTGCGTGTGTGCATGAGAAGGAATGATAACAAATTACAGAGGTTCAAGCCTTTATACCAAGTCAGGAATTCAGATTTGATGGCCAGCTTTTTTAAGGGTCAGGTAGCTGCAGAGTTTAAGTACATCTGCACCAGAGGAATATGAGTGATCAGTGCAGACCTGCTGCATTAGAAGGGCTGCTCCCTTGCTCTAGCAGCGATCTGCACTAATGCACCTATACTTCAGAGACTCAGCCAGTGTCTCTGCTTGGTGCTGCAAGACACTGTGTGCCTGCACCAGCTGAAGCTGCTGTGCACAGCTTGGCACAGATACAGCTTTTGTAGCTGTTGCCATCTTCCATGGCAGCTCCAGTATGAGAATTTTGGAGCTTGCCAATGGACCACTGGCTTAACATATAATAGTTAATAATAGTAGTAGTAATAGTAATAGTAATAGTAATAATAATAATAATAATAATAATAATAATAACTGTTAGTAAGAACATCTAAGGAACACTTGCAGAATGTTTTACATGTTCAGAGGGCCAAAGGAAGCCATTCATTTTAGTTGTATGAGTAGGTATTATTATTTCATTTTTAAAGCTGGGAAAATTGTTACAGTGAGGCAAGGTGACTTGCCCATAACATCAAAGAGATGTCTGTCAGCATTACATTTCAAGAGTTGTAGGTCTTGGTACTGTGGCCAAATTTCCTCCCCATACTGCTAGCAGGAACTTAGTAAACTTAAAATGAAATATACACAGTGAATTTATAGAAGAGATGCAGCCTAAAAAGATGGGAGATTCCACAGCCGCAATTACATCAGGTGACCAGGAGAATTTGCTAACATAAGGGTTAAGGTGCCTCAAATCCCTTCTTGCAAGTATACCTGCAGCAACTGTGCAATCTGCTTCTGAGGATCAGATATCTGCAGCTGCAGATATTGCAAGATCCATTTATAAGGTGAGAAGAAAAGGCAAGATAATTGTAAGGATGACTAATGCATTAATTCCTGGTTCTGTGCTGGTGCCTTTGCTTGTTATGTGAAATATAACCACAGGGCCCTGCCCTGTGGTTCCACATGCTGCCTCAGCACACCTGCTCTGTGGCACTCTCCAAAAGACACGCTCTGTCATCCTAGGCAATCTCCAAGACATTTCTAAGGGGAAAAAGTTGGCAACTGTGAGGAAAAGATATGGTAAACAACACAGGAAAGTGGCCTGCACTGCACAGAACCTGGTTATAGCACCTGTGAGATGTACACACAGCATTTTCAAAGGCTTCTATTATCTCTGAGCAGACCAAGACAATAAGGCAACTCTGCAGCTGGTAGAAGGAAGCCCATGGAGGACAGCAGACAGGCAAGGTCGCTAGGAGGTAGTTGGTGTGGCAGCCACGTGCTATTAAAATTCACATGCTCCTATAAAGGTAAAGGGTCTCCATTCAATTCTCTCTAGCTGTAACCTTAACAAAAAGGTTAAAGAAATAGTGCCAACTCCAGCATACAGAATAGTACATAAGACAATGTGAACTTACTCTTCACAGCAATTGCTTACTAGCAGGTTCCAGATGCTTGGATCTGGACTTCACAGCTTGTCAGCAAGGCAGAGGATCTCCCAAGGAGACAGAGATGCCTAAGGGAAGAACTGTTAAAAGAACACGCCTTTGGACTTCCGTCAGTATATGGCTGGACCTGGAATAACTGGAATAGTATTTTCAAATTGGGATGGGCATGAATATCAGGGTGGGGAAGAACAGGATTGCTGCCATGTGCATCTTGCTTCTGCCCATGAATCACTCCTTTAATTTTCAGGTTTTGTGTCTTACACCCTATGTCTGAGAAGTCAGTAAGGCTGAACTAATAGAATTAATAAGAGAGAAGGTGGATGCTCTGCATATGATTGGCAGTCATTTGGGATCATCTTCTGTTGGCAGTGCTCTTCTCCACTGAAATGTTCAATGGTTTCCCAAGCCTGATACAACAACATAACCAAAAAACTAGAGCAAACTCTGCATTTCTCTGTCTTTTTGCCTAGGAAATCATGCACCAATATATGCAAAGTAGTTTCAACTCAAAAAGTGATTCCAATCCATAGATTCCAAGACACTCCCCAGAACCAAGCACACATCAGTATTCCTCATCTAGAGATACAGAAGAGAGGCAAACAAGGAAAACAGCTCATCTTGGAAGAAAAGACCATGCTCTTTAAGATATTCATTATGCTGTGTGCTGGATCTTGCTGCTTCTCACAAAAGACTTTTCTGAGACAGAAGAGACACAGACAGATAGAGGGATACCACTGAGCTGTTCTGACCCTTCAAGGGCATGATTTGCCATATGAACAGAGATGTTGGTTCAGGTTTGCTGGTTCATGTCTTGATGAGTGTGACATTTCTGAATAAAGCTGTTCAGGAGTTCTACAAAGACCAAGCTGGGAAAGAATAAAGAATAAAGAACAAAATGTTAACTGGTGCATCTGGATGTCCATGAAAGAATCTATTGCCAAAACAAATAATTTCCCATGGTTTGGAAATGTCTGGAGCAGGTCACCTGGGCCACGTCGCTGAGAAGTAAAGCCAGGCAGGGAAATAGACTGAGCTCCAAATTTGACTTGTGCCAAAGTTCCCTGAGCCAGAACCTTTCATGCTTAACTTCAGTACAGAATGTTCTGTTAGGTTGGGGAGTTTTTTCTGGCCCTGTGCTTTCAGCTGGAAAGATTATAGCAATGAATGCTGCATTCATAAAAAAACCAAAAAACATTAATAACTCCTTGTTGAAACAGAAACTTCTCACTTGTCAAATAAGTCAAAATTAAATTCATTAAAAGAATTCTCAAAACTATTCTCTTCCACAAAAAAGGTGAATATTAGACCCATAACAGAGGTATCCACAATGTGCATGAAGAAAGGAGGATCAGGCACACACATGGCAACAGGTTTGTTTAGCCTCATAAACGACTTATAGTAATTAGGGTTTAGAAGTTCTTGAAGCTTATTTAGGATTCACTTGGCATCTGCTACAAAGATCTCCAAGCAAATGCATGTCCACTGTGGCAAACAATACTTTCAAGGTTGGCAGAAGTCCCAGTGAGAGAATGGCAGTGCGAGCATGTCAGGTTAGTTTTATGTTGTTGAGGAACTAACTTTTGCTGTGTTTCATTTTGTTGTGCTGGTGCAGACATGCTTCTTTTGGAGAGGGTCTGATGAATACAGATTTGCACCTTGACAACTTTTCTACTGCATGAACAAGTTTTTAGAGTTCAATGAATGCATTTGGCATATAAAAGAGTTCACAGTCAAATAATCTGGGTTCTTGAGTGCACCAGACTAGGAAAAAGTGGGAAATAAAGTGAAGATCAGATATCTGTAAGACTCCAAAGGTTTCATTATCTCATAGGAGGAAACACCAACTATAAAATAGGCTGGTATACAGTGTTCATCTCAACTCTATAGAATAATTTTTAATAAATTCTAGTGCATAGTAAAATTTTGTTTCCTCATCTGTTAACACCCCCTTTTTCTTAAGACTCGCAACAGTCAGAAGAGTGACTATAACAAAGTGGTTTGACTTGTGAGCAAAGGGTCTAAGAAGGGGCCAGGATTATTGGACAGAAAAAGCCGCCAGACCTGCTCAGTTGGCAAGCAAGATTCTTAGCTGCTTTTACAGTCACACAAAGCCAGCATTCAAGGGCTTATCACTCTAGTGTCCAGCAAGTCTTTGTTACTTATGTTTGAAAGAAAAATTGCCTCTAACTGCCAGGTCATCTGCACAGCAGAATTTAAATGTAAAAGTCAAACAAATTCAGTCACTTTTTTTTTTTTTTGTTGAAAACAAATCCTGTAGCTACCATCAGGGAGACTAAACAGTGGTTGTGAATGGTCATATTTCTGGCAACCCCAACACAGGTACCCTATTATGAACAACCTGTTGCTATAACAACAGATAATAGGATTAGACTTGAAAGACTGGCTAAGTTTCACAAGCAATTTAATAACTGAATCTCATTCTTACCAACCTGAACCTGTTTCAGAGATTTGTTCCTGTTCTCTCTGAAACAAGTAGTGACATTTACTATTGTTCTATTAGCAACAAGATTGTACCTTTCAGATTTTATTTCAATTTTAAAACATATTTTTCAAATTCAAAGTATATAAAATTCCTGTAACAGATTCCTTCCAGAACTGTGGCACCTCAAAGGAGGCAGACAGCTGCCAAGATGCAGCAGTAAACTGGGGTTCACCAGCTGACTGACTGCAGTCCTCCCATACCTTCAGCCTGAAGCAATGGAGGAACACATGCTTAAGACAGGCTGCTGGCAAATCCTTCCCAAAGCAGCAGCCTGTCAAAGTCTATCACAATCTTTTGCACTGCAAGACTTAAGCTTTGCATTTTAGGTTTCGTGCAAAGGGAATGATTATTCCCAAGCTGTGCAGAGAAGAACATCAAATTGGCAGAGAGCATAAAACTGTGTTTTTCCTTCCTCTTTGTATTCCACAGTAAATGTACTTCTCAAAAATCTTCAAGCAGATTTTTCTGAAGTGAAGCATAGTATTAGCCCTCTCTGAGGCAAGCTGCTGTATCCAGAGTTCTCTCACACTAATAAGATCCTTCTGGTACTACAAATGGTTATGGAGAGAGTTCATCTCATGCTCTGAATATACTTTGCTAAGTTTTAGCTGCATAGCAGAAGAGTAAACTTTCATTCAAGCAAATGTTCTGCAGCAATTGTAAAGTAACCCCAAAGACATACACAAAGATATACAGGTTAGATTTCGTAAGTCAGAGAGATTACTCTTAAATCCAGAACTATCTAGCACCTCAGCTGTACCAAGAAATGGAAATGCAGAAGAAAACTTTGAAGTATTTCTTCTTATTAGAGTTCCCCAACTTTCCTCAGCAAATTGGACAACTGGTTCAGCACAGGGAAGCATTGCACATCCAGAGTCCAAATTAATTACTTGCATGCTTTCAGATTACTTGAACTATTCCACTCTGGAAGAACTGGCACTTGCACAGTGTCAGCTGTTACATTATTAGACCAAGAGATCTGATCTTGTTTGAGAAGTCAAGAACTGCTTGTTAATAATTTGGTTCAGGTAGATTAAACTGACTGTTGAAAACAACATCAAAAAATATTTTTCATGGCTTTGAATTTTAAAAAAAGTAATTAGTTTTACTTCATGTATTCTTCTTCACTCCTGTACTTAAAGGGAGCCTTCTTTTTCTTCACAACTACTCTCATTTACATACTACTTTCTTTTTTCCTTTCATGCAAAGACACACATTAGCTGTTCTCTTTTTCTATACACACGTTACTTTTTTTTCCTCATCCTCTTACAGTACCTCATACATCCTCAGGGATATCTTCCTCTATCTCATACTTTTTTTCACTCTTACATCTATGTAACAAACACACATGCATTCCTGCCTAATTTAGCATAATTTGGCTACAGTTTTAATCGCGTTTTCTACTCAAGTGCTTTACAAGTCTTTTCTCTTCAGTTTCCATTTGGGAACCCCAGGTGAATGAGCACTGATCTTACTCACTTAAGGCATGGAGAGCATGACAACTGTCAGACCCTCTGGATTTATAGTGAAGACTGACTCAACACTGGGCACACACAGCAGCTGTGCATGGAAAACCTCAGATTCACAGTGCAGATCCCTGAGCACCATATTCAGGACACATGAGCTCAGTATGATACTTGTGAGAAACAAGAACATCTTTGGGATAACTGGCTCCATACAAGCACAGTTTGGGTGTCCCAGCAGTGCACAACTGGAAGTGAACATTCAGGGTACAATAGTGTGACTGTACACAGCACCAGCCAATCCACTTAAACCTAATTAGCTCCAGCTCAATTCTGGCATTGCTAAGAGACAGCACCAATAGCGGTGAGAGCACGACAGGGTGTTTATAGTCCTAGAAGGACAGGACAGGGTGGAGCAGAGGCACAAACCCAGCAGCTGTTCGGAGCTGGGGAGCAGTGGCACATCAGCACCAGGGCTAGAGCCAGGAGCGGGGTGCTGCCAGCAGGTTTAGTAACTGGGCGGTGGAGCCAGTCGGGTTCCGCATTGCACAGAGCTAATTAGTCCCCACCCTCGGAGCCAGTGCCTTGTGCTTCCTGCACTGCTCAGTTCATGCTGCTGGGTGACTACTGCATTCTCCAGGTCTGCATTACGCAAAATGTGGCATCTCCCCTTCCCTACATGGCCGAGAGAGCTGTCTGAAAATCTACATTTTTCTTTGCAAGATAACCAGTATTCATGTTTGCACATGACACAATCTCTTTCACTAGAACAGGAATCTCCGTCGGGAGATTTTGAAGACTTCTCCAGGGTTTCTGAAAGTGAAAGTTGTGTCAACTTGTAAGTGACTATGTTTCAATAGCTTTGCTATTGAAATCCTGCAGGCACTCACAGCAGCACTCCGGTGGCTCTGCAGCACAGAAATTTTGAGAAGCACTGCATTTACCAGATATGCCTAAGAACCGTTGTTGTACAGGTGCATCATGGATCTGACATCTTCAGCAGAATGTGTTAGAGGGACAGAATCCATATGAATAGCTGACTCATAACACACAGTAATGCCAAAGCAGCTCAGAAGCACTGAATTCACTTCAACCGAGCACTAGCATTGCTATTTAAGAGCAGTGCCATGCAGGAGACCAGAGATTCTGTGTAAACATAGGACTTATTTCCAAAGGTTACTAAATGCATGCAAACACATTTCTCCCTGGGAAACTCTGGAAAGATATATAGTAGTTCTGTATTTAGGAACCTCAGCTTCTGCGATAGTGCTGGCAATTCAACAGACTGCATTTGCCAGTAATTTATGCAAACATAACAGGTGTTCTTATGTTTTGGAGAAAGCCCCAGTTCTCTAACTGGAGCTGATCCTGGAGATCCAGCTCTCAAACAGCTGAGGATGGCGGTCTTGCCCATCCCTCAAGCTCATATTAAACCACCTCCATCTAGATTTATAACATCACATGAATAATCTGTTAAGCCATCATGTCCTGTTGGAGGGGATAACCAGTTAAATCCAATAGACACAACCAACCTCATTTTCTTTCTGTTAAAAAAATATATCCCTTTTTAATTATACTTCTACCAAGGAAATACCCCAACTAGCCATAACTTAATTACAGTCTGTAGCATGTTATTGTAGAACACGTGCCACCTTCTGCTTCAAGCTGAGAAAGACCTAGACAGAGATACAACTCACCATCTCATTCTCTTCTCCCTGGTTAAGCTGTGCATAATGGTTCTCGGCAGGATTTTCCCCCATGAAATGACCCTCTGGAGATTTTCTACAGCACCCTCAGGACAGGTCTTCAGCATAGTATCCTTGAACTTCTACACTGAGGAAGTGCTCTAAGTACACACCTTCCTTATAATTCTGATGATGTTTGAAGTAGGGAGCTCCTCCCTCTCTGGGGTTAGCAGGTAACACTTTATCCCTCCTCCCTCCATTCTGTTGTTGGAGTTTTGCAATTGTGAGGGTTCATGCAGAATTCACTCAAAAACAATACAGGAAAGAAAAAGTTCAATCTTACAAGTGTTTGCCACAGTATGACTCCAGAGCATAACTTTAGTAAGTGCAAGCAAGCGCTGTTGGTACAAAACTTTTAGGGGAGGGCAAGAGTGGAGTATTTTTCTTCATAAGATTATGGAATCACTGGAGACCAGGAGTGTGTCCAAATAAGAAACAAAAATAGGCATTGCTGTTGTTAACACTCTTAGCAACCAGTCTGAACTAAGTGTCCAGCAGTGATCCCCACATATGCTGTGGAAAATAAATTGAGCTCTGGCACTGTAAAAAGAGGCCCCAGTTCTGCAGCTGGATTTAGGCACTGACTGTGTGTCAGGAGATCTGTAACCAGGACAGGTAGATCTGTAACCAGGACCTTTATTCATTATTGAGAATATCCTCATAGAATGTCTTCTGACCTCACCATATAACTTTGGGAGACATCACCGAGTTTATTTACTCACTTCTGGGGAAAACTGGAGTTTCCCACTGGTATCAATACGCTGGATAAGTTGTCTCTGACCTTTAAATCAGAGCCAAAAGGAAGCTGGCAGGAAAACAACACTGAGAGCTTTACCACCTTCTTTTTTTTTTTTTTTTTGAACTGCATTTGCTGATTAGTCTTGTGATTCATTCCCATTTCACTACTATTTCCTTGTACTTTGCTACTTTTTAAGAAGTTACACAAGAAATATTTTAGGAGTGAGGTCAGGAAAGGCAAACCTGTTCTTCCAGCAAGTATGTTAGAAAACGAAAACATTACTTCTAGGGTGCCTGAACAGATCAAGAGGTATCAAGTTAGTTCCTATTCCTCAGCACTTTGTTGCCATGAGACATGGACTTGTACAAGTCCATATCTCAAGAAACAGGAAAGACCACTGCCTATTCTCCAGTGGGCAGGCTCAGAGAAACTGAAACAGAGAAATGCAGGAAACAGAGAAGAGAAAATGAAGGAATTAGGTCAGTTGATACAAACAGATGTGCACCTATGCACAGCAGAGGGACAGATGTGTTTGAAAATGCTGGTGATAAGCACTGGAGCCAAGTTGTTTCACCTTGACACCTACCACACTTCCAAAAGGAGCCCAGACCAGAGGCTGCACTAACAAGGATATATCTGTACGAAGCTGTGTAAGAGTGACTTATTCCACAAGATCAAGGGGGAACAAGGTTCTCTCCAGATCCAGCTTCAGTGCTACCCTCTCCTTCCTCCCACTGCAACTTGCTCTGAGCCTCTCAACTTACCATTTTATTATTTTGAGACCAAACAAAGGGAACTTCAGTCATTATATGAGTGTCACAGTATAAACTAAAACTTCAAAAGAAAAAACATACTAAATTCCATTTCTGATAAACCTGATTACATGGGGAAAATGAGCATTGTTATCTAGAAGCTGTAATAGACAGGAAACAACTGCAAAGGTACCCTTTCTAAGGCAGGCTGATGATTTTGGGAAATGATTCATTATTTTGGGAGGTGTCAGGGGTGAAAAACAGGACACATGCCTTTTCTGCCTGGTCAGCTTTTGCTGCTTTCCCAAACATTACCCTTGCTCTTTCTAGTGTCTGTAGCAGAAGATGGTGCAACAGGGGTCCATGGTTGCTCTTGCACAGAGATGAGAGATGCAGAGATCCCTCTAAAGCAGGGTCTCCAGGGAAGAATAAAGGCTCATACAACCTTTCCACTATTCATAGTTTTATTCCAGCTCCAAGGTGTTCTGCACTCCTAGAGAACACCCTCATAGGAGTATTTGTACCTTTACAAATGAAAATGAAGCAAAAACAGGTTAAAGGTGCAAAATGTTCATTATTTCCATAGTCTGACAATCTATCATAATAATTCATCAAAGTGTTAATCTAGAACCGAAGAAGATAGTTTGTTCATTTGAACAAAGACATTTGTTCATTTTCTTAAGCATGTTCACCATCGCCTGGAGAAAAAGCAGCTCGAAGTAGAACCTTTAGTTATGTAATGCTCTCTACTGTTTGGAGCAAGAATTGCATAGTATTCATTCATAAAAAGTTATTTGTTAGCATGTCCTATAGAGTATTATAATTCATATTTTTAAATTGAAACTTGCCTTAAAAAATCATATATAAATTATAAAAATAACTGGTCAAGCTAAAATATAAAAGCAAAGTAGGATTTAAAATACAGTCCCTTAAACTTATCAATAAATAGTCACAAAGTAGGCAAGCAAGAGACAAAAACACATGCTTCACCTTGTCCCAATATCATTATCTCAGTGCTGAAAACACATGTATGTATTATGTCATCCTTATGCAATTAATTTTGCTTTGAAAAATCTCACAGTATAAACAGAAGCCTGATCTCTAAAGCACCCCATATCTCAATTTTTGTTTCTCAGCTTGTGACACCCAGTTCTGGCCACATTACAGAAAGGAAGCAGTGAATCAACTGTGACAGCCCACAGGAGAGCACCGAGAAGAATGACAAAGGAGTTGTAAAATATGGAAGAGGTACTTAGTGTTGTTCTAGCTAAAGAAAAGGAGACTAAGATTCATGTCAACAGGTCTTCAAACATGTAACTGGAGAATATAATATTATCCATGTCCACTGTGTACATGTTACAAGAAAGATTCATATCAGGCACAAGGGAATACTTTCTATTAAAGTCAGCAAGCACTGGCTTTGCCAGGTGAACATTCCAATGTCTGTGGTCTTTAGGGACAGGTGTGGCACGCACTGCTCAGAAATGACCTAACCAGAGGTGATCCTTTGTGAGGGCAGACGGATGGAGCTGATAAACTCTTCTGGTGCCTCCTTTTCCTCCTGCTTCAATGTGGCCGGAAAAAAAACCAACTCAAACAACACCCAGAAGCCGCTGGCAAACACCTTGTGTTTTCCAGCTTTCAAGGCAGGGCTGCCACCCGTGTCATGCACTCCCCAGGCACAACAACAGCTGGGGACTCATCAGAATCTTATCTGTAACAGCGTGGAAGACGCTGGTACCACCGGCCGGCCCGGGCTTCACTCAGCGCCTCTCCAGCCCTGCCCTGCCGGGCCGGGCCGCGCTGGGGAGCCCGACAGGGGCCAGGGACACAGCGACGAGGCCCCGAGGCGATCACTGGGGTGTGAGGGGGCACAGAGCCCCGTGTGGGGGATCCAGGACCGCGGGGTGAGGGAAACGTGATCCCGGTGCAGGGATCCACGACCGCGGGGTGAGGGATCCATGCCCTAGGTGCGGGGAACCGTGATCCAGGTGTGACAGATCCATGATCCCGGTGCTGAGATACAGTACCGCGGTGTGACAGATCCACGATCCCGGTGCAGGGATCCAGGACCGCGGTGTGACAGATCCATGATGCCAGTGCGGAGATCCCTGATTCAGGTGTGACAGATGCAGGATCCCGGTGCAGAGATCCCCGATCCAGGTGTGACAGATCCATGATCCCGGTTCGGGGATCCCTGATCCAGGTGTGACAGATCCAGCACTTCCCGATTCTCCGCTCCTGGCCGACCGGCCCCCGCGGTGCTCCCTCTAAACCCTCCCTCCTTCTCCGCCGCCGAGCCCGGAACCTTCGCGCGGTGAGGCGCGGTTTCCGGCGGGGCGAGCCCCGCGGACCGCGGTGCCCGGAAGCGGCTGCCCCTGCCCTTGCCCTCAGCCCGGCCGTGCTCCTGCGGCTCCCGGGCCGCTCCCGCTCCTTCCCGGCCCTTACGATGTGGCGGACGCGGGCGGCGGCGGCTTGGTAAGCGGGACGGGGCCTGGTACCCCTGGCGGGGGAGAGGCGGAGCAGCACAGCGGGTTGGGGTGCGAGGTGCGGGTGCGAGTGGTGCAGGGCTGGGCCTGAGGCTAATGCAGGCGGCAGCCTGGTACCCCCGGGCTGGGCAGTTTCCCATCCTCCAGCTCACCCGGGACCCGGGAGAGGTGGTGTATGTAGAAGGGAGCTGCTTCTCCCGTATTCTCGCCTGGGGTGCTCGGGCCGCTTTCGTGTCCAGGCGTTGTCTCTCCCAGCATCTGCCTTGCGTCCCGCTTGTTTTCCACCGTTCCACTACACCATTGCAGGCTGGAGCAATGACAGTGAATGGTAGATAATAGCACGATGTTCCTTGGCGAATTTCATAGAGTCATGGAGTGGTTTGGGTTGGAAGGGGAACGTGAAGAGCGTGTAGTTCCAATCCCTATTTGGGAGCAGCAGTAGGAAAATAAGCATTGCTGAATAAGAAAGAAAATGCTACCGTGCTTTTTGTTGGGTTTGCTTTGTAGTCACAGGCATAGCAGGCTAATTCCTTGTGTTTTACAAGACATTTATTATCTCAGTGCAGGGTTTCAGGCCTGTAATCAGGCAGAGCTACTCGTGTCCGGAAGGATAGTTTTTGCTACTGTTAAAACCAATGTTGCAGAGGCTTGAAATTTGGAACTCATTAAGTATTTCATTTAATAGCATTGTTCTGCCATCCTTTTCAATCTGGCTGTACTTTTCATTGGAGATCTCAAGGTGATTTTTTTGGTCAGTATTCATCAGGAGACCCAGCAGCAGGAGGAGAGACGAAATAGAAAATGGAAGTTTTGATGTGATGGAGGAGTAGTGGGGGTTTTAATGAATTATAAGATTTCAGATGTGCATGTAAAGCAGTTGACTTTGAAATATGCGATAACACTCAAAAGGAAGTTGTGGATTGAGGTTTTGCCGGAAGACTGTAATGGAATTCAGTTTTTCCTTCAGTTTAAACACACAGATTGAATACTGTAAAACACAATGTGTTCTAAAAGAAAAATCCCAGAGAAGAAAGTTACATAATATTGCATAAAATGCTTTTAGCCCAGGTGAAGACGAACAGTGAGGGGTGACTGCCATGGTATGTGCTACCACATGGTGTCTGCTGAAAATAATAAATATCTGTGAAATGGTAATGACTGCAAAACAAAATAATGATCAGCCCAATCATTGGCATGCTTCATACAGGCTTATCATACCCTAATTTAAAAACCTGGCTTCAAAACTGGGAAAGAAGACATTTCAAGTGTGGAGGCACTTTTGGATTGTTTCTATTTGTAGTTAATTTCTGAGCCTCTTGTAATTCCATGTCCAAGAGGAGAAATGCTTTACTGGTTTAGGAATTGTTCTGTTCCTGCTTATTATTTCTAGGTTCTAAGTTTCTTATTGCCAAAGTCCAGCCTTGCAGAGATAGTTTAGTATAGCAGCACAGGATGTCCTTCACAGCCATAGTGACTTAGGAACAAGGACTTTCAGAGCAGTCCCTGGAGTTCCTTTGCTGAGTTTTCCATTGCACTAAAGGAAATTTCTAAACTTAGCTCACTGGCAAAATTGGTTTTTAAGAGAGAAAAATGTCTGAATTCTGATTTTTAACTCATCTTCCAAAAGCTCAGTTTCTGGATTAAAAGTCCTTTTTATGACAAAGTCTTTCACTTCTTTGGACATTAAGAATGTGCCTGTCATCTCTAGTACATTGAAAATCTTGAGGCGAAGAACTGTACAGATCATAGAGCATATTATTAGAAATTGCTGTAATATTTTCTACTAAGTATGATTCACTATTTCTTGTTAAAATCTGTTAATTTTAAATGTTTTGGGATTATGGGTTTCATCATTTGTCATTTCGGTGATATGAAGCACTTTTTTTTTTATTTGTCCCATTTGGAAGTAAATGCACTTGATAATATTGAAAACCCTGAAAAAAGTGTCAAAGGACAAGCTTTCATTTCAACATTTAAAATTTCAAGCCTGTAACTTAACACATATTTTGCATTCACTAAATGTTTTAATATTAACCATTCTGAGATGATGGTACATCCAAAAAATTACAGAAGAAACTACTTATTTCAGAGCAGTTGTCTTTTCCCTAAACCAACAAAATTGCCTCAAACCATTGCAGCATGCAGATAGTGTAATCAAAAGCACATAAGTTTTATTCCAGGCCATGTGCTTGCTTAACATAGGCAGGATTGATAAGGCTCCTGTGTTTTATCATGAGCTTCTCATGGCTGAGCTCTGCTTTCAGAGTCAAATCTTCCAGACTTTTCCATCTTAAGTCTGAATTCCTTCATGAAAGCATCAATGCACATGGTACAGCCATCTCCAGAACCAATCTTCTAGGCATGACCCAAGACAAAATCATAGTCTTATAATCCTGGAACCACAGCAAGTGAAAGGAACTGAAAGATGTTATTAAACACATGCTTGGACTACATAGGATAAATGTATTCTACAAAGTTTTTTTTTTCTGTGTATTGGATTTTTTAAAGTTTGGAAATACTTTACTAACCTAATGTTCTCTAAAAGTTCATTTAGAGAATAAGACAGTGTCACGATCCGCTATTAGCACAGAGCGGGGGTCGTGATGGTTCATTCGATCTCAAAGGTGCAAACAGGCAAAATGCAGGGGACAAATCAAAGTTTATTCAACAACAGCAATGCACTTTATTCAATGCCAACAACTCAATTGCGATAGAGGGGGAAAGATACAGGAAACAAAGTAGAGAGAGAGAGAGAAAGAGGGGGATGGGAATATAGCTACCAACAGATGTGACGAGCGTCCTCGTGGTCCAGCCAATAGACGTGTCTTCATCCGTGGGGAGATCTCAAAGAGTCCTTACCAGAGGGTGACTTTTTTATAGTCTTTTTTCGAGGTGAGTGGCTTCTGGCCAAGAGGTGGGGAGATTTATGGATCATTGTGTGGTGCTCCGGGAGACAGGTACAGATTTGCAGTACAAGCCGTCTTCAGTTGGTACCATAACAGCAGAGTCCAGTAAGCACAACACACCTACAGCCAGTCATCCACCTCAGCCAGGCCAGGAAACCATTGTTCATAGTCCACCTGGGTGGGGGTCCTCGGGGTCTCGCGACGGTCGGGAGGCAAAAACGAGAGAAACTTTGGACTGACCCTTACAGGCCAAACTGTTTTCTTCTATGTTGCAAGTCTTCTGTGGATTCTAGCCCAAATGATGCTTTATTACACGTTACTTGCCTTATGGAAGTGTGAAAGTTAAATGTAATCCATAAGACTTCATAATTTGTCATTAATATTTTATGCCTGTAGTCACTAAAAATACTATACCTGTTAACGATGTTTGCAGCTTTTTATTTTCCTCATAAGCATAGCAGGAGTAGCTGGAAATTGTGTATTCAAGGTGATGTAATAAGATTATCTGTAACCAGGTAAAATACAATATGAATTGCTTCTGAAGAGGTGTTTGAGTTAATGGTGTGTTGAAGAAATCAGTTAAAGTTTTTATTTCTTTCTCTTAGTGTCATCTGCCGGAGTCTAGCAAATAGCAGCTATGGAATAAAGAGAAAATCACCACTTCAAAACCTGCATCTTGTTTCCCGAAGTATACATCATCCCTACTATCCAAGTTCAAAGTTCCAGAGACCTCCATTAAGGATAGCCATTCAGCAGTTCTCTTCTCTGAATCGTCTTCCCCTTCACAAAACAAAACTTTTAAATGTAAAACATGGATACCAGTCCCACAGGAACTTTTGGCTGGCCAGATTAGCCTCCAGGCTTCTCAAAGTTCGCTATCTCATCTTAGGATCTGCAGTGGGAGGGGGCTACACAGCTAAGAAGGTATTTATCTCTGGAAGCTACTTTATGCATTTTGTCTTTGTTATTACATGCTTCAAAACAGAAGTTCTTGTTATAGCCACAAAAATACAAGATCATGTTGCTTGGTTAACTGATGATAATAAAGATGAATGAATATGGAAAACATTGTTTAGAAAGCTACTATAGATCTTAAAAGATCAAAGTACTACTCATATTTAGAGATGGTGGGTTAGTATGTTTTATGTGTAGGTAGTAGTTGCTCATACATGTCTCTGTGTATGTTTCTTTTTCTATTTCTACCATTATTTTTTTCCTTTCTCTGTTAGACGTATGATCAATGGAAGGACATGATGCCAGATCTCGACGAATATAAGTGGATTATTCCTGACTTCATTTGGGAGCTTGATGAACTTGTTGACTTTGGTACCACAAAGCCCTGATTTTACTCTGTCTAAAGACTGGCATGTGTAAAGCTTAAACACAGGAGTGTAGGTGCTCAGGGCCTCACTCCAGGAGTAGCTTTTCAGATGTAATTTGAGTGGACTTTTATTTTTGGTGTTTGATGTGTGTTTCACCAAGGCATTTATATCAGTGTGTGTGTGAGAAGAAATTAAACTCTGTTTAGCATGGATATTCCCTAATGCATCCTTTCATTTGAGAATGTTCTTGGTCCTTTCATAAAGCCATATAATTCTGTTAGGGAAAGGAGAGTTGCAGTGTGATCAAGGGAACACACAGAGGTTTTGGTAGTATTATGCAGAAATTTCTTATATGAATTACATACAATTGAAGATATAAGTAGATCAGTAAAAAAATGTGTGAGTAAAAGACCAGTTGAAAATGTAGAATAGCAAACCTGCCTATCTACAGAATTATCTTGAAGATATAGAAGAAAACAAAGAATAGGCTTGCTTTCCTGAGCCTTCAGTTTCAGTAGAGACTTGTGTGTTTTTAGATGAAAGACAGAAATCTGAATGTCAAGCACTGACTTATATTTTATATGCAGTTATATTTTTATATTTTATATGAGGTTTTTTTGTTTTTTTTTAAATCATCACTATGAAGATTTTACTGCATATATTGTAGAATGGTTTGGATTGGGAGGATCCTTACAGATATTTAGTTTCAACCTCCATGCCATGTGTGAGTGTTGCATAGATAAATGCAGAGTTTGAAAACTGATACAAGTTTTTCTTGTTCTTACTCAATTGGACACTACATTTTTATAGTACTTTACAGCTAATGATTTTCACTTTTAAGGATCACAAATTGGCTTGTTTATGAAATTGAAAACTAAGCTTTTCTTAAAAAGATTCAAGACATGAGCATAGTTATAATTTCACATCATTTTAAAACATCCTCTACTAAGTATGTGAAAGAATAATGTATGAAATGTGGTAAAATGCAGCAATAAGTTTTTGGCAGTTATAAAGTACCTGAGGCAGCCAACTTATCAGGAAGTTCAAAGTCCAAAAAAGCAAATGATTTTTCAGATCTCATAGTCTTTCCCAGCCGTAGTTGGGGGGAGGTGCATGTGTAAAGAAACTTCTTCCTACTTTTTAAAAAAAATTTAAAAGCCATATCCTGAAACAGTTGCTAGGTTTTATAGCCTAAGTCATTTTTGTTCACAAAAATAATAGAAAAAAGCCTGACCCACTAACTGTTGTACTACTTTCTAGAAAAACTTCTCAAAACCCTCCCTGATGCAGATGACCTTGCCAAACTTCTGCCTGACTTTGACAAGATTGGAGAGAGCCTAGCTTCACTGAAAGGATTTCTTTCTCCTGGTGAGAACAAATTTTCAGCTAAGTTTTAATTTCAAAAGCTGAACCTATTTCATGATGAGGATATAGGTATGTCCTTAGACGCAAAACAGAGTCCTAAAATAAAGCAGATCCTGAAAATGTTTGTGTTTGCATTGAATATCTCTTCTGAAAGTGTTGTGGACGCAAGTAAGTGTAATGTTGTTTTTAAAGTGACAATTCTAGTAGCAAGTGCAGCAAACTAAAATGTGAAATTGAATAGAAAACTAGAATTATTGTACAACTCTAAACTAACAGCTTGAAAGCTCAGTTCTTCAGTGAGTCAGAGAAGCTGGATGTGTCCAGCTAGAACTTGATGAGAGTGTCATTGGACAGTAGCAATATCACAGCTGTTACAGGAGAAAGGAATTGGATCTTTAAGAACAAATGTTCTTAATGTTGCAAGCATGTGACATAGAGGATTTGTAACAAAGATATTCTTCTGGATTGAATGATGTCTTTCGTCTGGTCATGGACCCAGGAAAACTTGCTTGGAGATTTAGGTTAGGTGGGGCAGTGTTTCAAAGGAGCTGGTAAGAGTTTTAAATCCTTCAGAGAAGGTACAGGGATGGTTTGTCTGTTCAGTGTATCCAGGCACTAGCAGGCTTAATGGTTTTTAAGTTTTGGCAGACTTAAATGAGACATTTCTACCACTGGGCTTTTTGAAACTGAGAATAATTAGATTTGTTCATCATACCTGACTTGTTAATAATAAGCTCAAAACTTCATTCTTATAATAAACTGCAAGATTATTTGTATTATATACCTTAGTAATTATCAAACCACATAAATTTGTATTAATGAAAGATTCTATCTGTGAGAGGTTATATCATTGTCTAAGTATGTTTGAAAATGTTTTCATATCAGTGTGCATAAGAAGTGCATTTTTGTTTCTTTAAAATACTGTCAATGGCAGATCTCATTTATTAATCTTATAAACACAGCAAGAATCTAAGTAGGGGCCAAGTTCAGTAGTGACAAGTAGATTACAATCTCCTATGTATTTTGGCTGTTTAAAATTTTAACAATTTAAAATTGTGTTGTTATTGACTGATAGTCATATGTCGCCTATTGTTATCATACTCACACTGGCATAATGGCCATTTATGATTGTGTGGTCCTCCAAATGAAACAAAGATCCCTCATCTTTATTCTGCATTTTGTTTTGTGTTTATAATTTTTATTTCCCCTCTTCTGCTGATTTTTCACAGGTTACAATTTGGTTAGTGAAGTCATAGGAGCTTCTGATCTACTTCTGTTGTTAGGTGTGTAAAAGCCCTTTTTCCTGCCCTTAACCTGCCTTTTTACAGCAAACTGTTAAAGCACTACCATGCTAAGAGGAGTGACTATCAATACAAATACAACTATTTACAGCAACTTAATATGGATTTACAAATACTTCCCAGCTATTTTAAAAATACTTCATAGAATCACAGAATATGCTGAGTTGGAAGGGACCCATCAGGAGTCCAACTCCTGACCTTTTCAGGGATATCCTAAAAATCCCACCATGTGCCTGAGAGAGATACCCAAAAGCTTCTTGAGCTCTGCCAGGCTTGGTGCTGTGACCACCTCCCCGGGGAGTCTGTTCTAGTGCCCAGCCACCCTCTGGGTGTAGAGCCTTTCCCTGACCTAGGTCCTCCCCTGTGAGAATGAATAGATGAATGGTTGATATATCTCTGCCACAGTCCTTAGCAGATGCTCTTTATTTCAGACTTGTTCCAGAAGCTTCTTTTGAAAGCCTGTCATTACAATAGGAAAGATTTTTTTTCTCGTAACAGTAGCATCAGTGGATTTTATATTATCCTTCTGTCTTTTTCTCAAAAATTAATTCTACAATAATTAATTTTTGAGAACAATATTTTGAGAACTTTTAATAGTCTAAGTGAAGCTGCCTGCTCCCTTGTGATATAACTAATCTGAGTGATGGTATAAAATTTTCAGATGAGTTTTAAACTGATTTTGTTCTTCAGTTTCTTAGGATGATTTTTTTTTTATAGGAACTTCAAAGATTATTGGATTACTAACCCATAGGGGTTGAAGGTTTAATTTTCTAGAAGGTATAGTTGGATAGTTTTTAGGTGCCTTTTGCATCTTATTATTAGTTTCTGTAATTGTGTCCTAGGTTCTCCAGGAGAAACAGCATTCCGGGCTACTGACCAGGGATATGACAATGACAAACAGTTCAAAAAGGTAATTACTCATTTGCAAACTTGAAAATATCTTTATAAACAGGTATTTATTGTTTGAAAGTGCATCAGTAGCCCATTGTAGAAGTTCATTTGAAGCAACTTGAAAAGAATTTATTGTTGAAAATTATTTCAGTATGCATTACTGCCTTTTGTATATAAAAGTAGCGCAGTGATAATAAACATTTTGGTGTAAGGAAATACAAGGCCGACATGAATATGTTTAGTAATTGCATTATTTAGAAAATTGGTCTGTAATAAGAATGTGATTTTAGGTATTGTTTGTGCATTTGCAGTTTTTCAGGGCATGGTCTCCATGGCACTTGAGTTTATAATTTATTACTGAAGTTGGTTTAGGTGTTTATTTTTAAGCATTTCTGCTTGCAACCTTATTTCTGTTGACATCTTCACAGTTGTAATTCTAACTTAAGAATTTCTATCTTGAAGAATTTCCATTTCTTAAAGTAGTCTGTTTTTTACTTTCTTTATCTAGATAAAGTATATATCATATTTTTGTTACTATTCTCTGGAAAATAATGTTACTGTATTTTGATAACTTGAAGTTTTAGCATTTTTTTCTTGAAGTCAAGAAGGTGAAGTTTATTATTTTTATTTTTATCAACATTTCTGTTAAATTCCTAAATTGTCATGTTGCTCATTCTTTTAATGGCTTTTTATTTTTCCTGTGTTTATTTTTAAAAATTGTTTTACAAAAATGGAAAGAAAACAATATATATCAGAGAATTTGTAAATTATTGTATAGTTATTTTTGAAATGAAACTTTCTGAACTATAACTGGAACTTTTCCATCAACAACTTTCTGTATATGCAGGCATGTATACATCTATTCTGCATTAATTCTGTATGGTAATATATAGTGAAACATGTACAAAGCTCAGATCTTAAAACCATTTTCCCCCCTGTAGAACAGTGATGTATTTTTACATGAGAATTAACCTAGCTTTTTGTTTCCCCTTTGTCTGTAAACTGTCTATATTTTTCTCCAGAACGATTGCTTAGCACAGGTCTCACTGTAAAACATGTTTGTGAAGAAGTGGCCATCTTAGTTTATTGTCTCTAATAATAATTGATAATTGAAATAACTGACACTTCTACCGAATACCAGTAATATTAGTAAAACTTGTTATGATCCTGTGGTTGCTTTGGATGCAATGATAATCTGCATTTTAACTTTGACTGTGGTATGGAAAACATCACCAGATCGAATCAATATGATTAAGAAAATTTTGTCTTGTCTAATAGTTATATCTGATAAGAAACTGTTAATTTGCTAATTAATATGATCAGTTTGGTCAGAATATTTCAAAGTAGGTATATATAAATACCTAACAGAGCATGATCAGCAAGTTTATTGGCAGGCAAAATTATTATTTTCAAGACAATGGATAAGATGGCCTTTTTGCATTCATTGCTTACCACTGCCAACCAATGCTAGTTTAAGAATTGTGGTTGTATGGGTTCATAAGGTGATTGTATGGGTGCTGTAGTATAATATTAAATGTGCCTGATGAGCTGGTTTTCTTTGTTTCGTTGTGAAGAGATTAGTAACTGATAAATCTAGAAATTATTTGTTTAAGGGAATTTTCTGAAGAATTGTGATTGGATGTGGTCCCCAGACAGTTCTCTAAAAGCTTTGAGTAGAATGAGTGAGAAACAAATTTGTGAGTTGTTTTGCCAAGTAACTTTTAAGAGAGTGAAAGATGTCCTGAAGACCAAATCAGGCTGTACTGCTTCTTGTCAGCTAATGTGCTTATCTCAATCTCTCATTTAATCCAAAAAGTACAGTCTTTTTAAAAGAGAATTAAATTAAAATTACTTGAGTATTCAGATAAGTAGTTTAAATATGTGGCATTTAAATCTCTTTTTACCTGAATTAAAAAAGAAATTTTTTTCTGGGGGAAAGAAGAGCAAAGACACTTATAAGAACTAAAATGAAGTAAAAGTATTGTATTGTAAGTGAGAAACTAGTTGAGGCTTCTGCTTGAAACAGCTATGTACTTTCTTATGTTATCTTGCACTATTGTCTGTCTCCATGAAAAAATTCTTTAAGAAATAGTTTTCTCTTAAAGCAAACAAATTCCAAAGCTTAGTTTTTAACATTAAAGAAAATGTTTAGTGGTTATAGCTGTGGTGGAGTTGGATTGAAAACTGTGAATCAGGTATTGATGAGGGGCTTAGAGTCCTTTCTCTGCTCTGGTTCTGTGGTACCATCTCATGCCTTGAAGATCCTGCTGCCCCCTGGAGCAGTTGCAGTGTGTGATGTCTCACTCAGCCTGCACAGGCTCACCTTCAGTTGGTGTAAGGAGCAGCACAATATCCCACAGCCCTTGACTACAGCTACTGCTGGCAAGTGGAAAAGAGCTTGAGTAAGGACTGCCACTTACTTGGATTTCTTTTTTAAACATTCTTTTTTGTTTCATTCTTCCTTGCAACTTATGCAATGAAGTTTCCATAATTTTCTCTGTTTTATTAAGAGTGCTGTTATATTTCCAACTTAATTTCCAGTTTCATGTTATAGGTGCTCTGGATAAAATCGTTACATTTATTCAAATTCTTAAAAATTGATCTCTTTATCTTATCATTTTCACTCCTTTGTATTCCTTTTAAATTAAAGAGAGAGTCATACTCAGCTGCAGTACAGTTCATTAACTTTTAATATAAGATAATAGGAGTGGGAGAAGTTTAAAGAATGCACAGAGACAGTGTCAGGATTTGTCCCAGTATGTCAGCTGCTGTAGTCTGTTAACTCCTGTTATTCCCTACCCTTTACATGGTTTCTTTGACAATGATAGAGTAATGTAGTGGTTGTAAAGAACTTAATTTTTGAAATGGCATTGATCGGTGTTGATTTTTCTAACAAAAATTCTTTAAAGGACAGATTGATTTTGGTGGAGGCAACATGTCCAATGACAGTGTCCAACAGTGATAGTGCCCAATGACAGAGAGATATAAATATTTTTGTGTCTTGGTTTCCACCCAATCACAGCTGGGATGCTATGTGTATAGTTCTGTGCTATTTAAAGTTCTTAATTTTTTTATATTAATTTGTTTTTTAATCTAAAACAGTAAATTAAGAACTAAAATATAAAGGTAATAATATTAATGAGATTATTGATTGATATATATACAATGAAGAAAATGTTGCAGAGAAGCCTTTTAAATGACATAATTTTTTATTTGAATATTTTATTAAATGGTGTGACTGTAGTTGAAAAGGATTCTTTTCATACTTTATTGTGGAATAAGAGTCACATGTACCAGATGTCTTTTTGAAAGGAATTGCTCATTAAATAATTTGATTTGATGACTTCAAACTTCTGTTACATTTCCTATTTAAATGCTGAAAGGCATTCATGGCAGATTTTGTTCAGTGGGGTTTTTTTTGTATTTTTGGACCCATAGCATAATTTTTAAAGGGAGTGTGTTGGGTCATATGAAGAGTTTCCTTGTCTGCAAAATAGCAAAATACTATTATTGTTCATGAGGCTTCCTCTCCTAGCTCCTGTGTAGTAATGAAATCCTTTGAGTTCCTGGCACAGTTCTAGTGCATTTGCTAGTTTGGCGTTAGTGGCATTTATCAAATCTGAAAGTGGTTCAGTAAAATGCAAATGAGAAGATTTTTCTATGCTTCAAATGATACAAATCACTGTTTAACAAATGTTTATGTTTGGTCATTTGATTCTGTGTCTCCTTTTATCCATTCTCTTGTGTTTATCCTTATGTGTACATGCCTGTGTGTGTATTTCATGCAACAAGTGTATACCTTGATGATGGATGTCTTGAACTCTTACACCAACTTCTGTTTCAGAGCTTGTTTTGATTCCTGAAGTACATTTTTGAAACATTTCATTTCATTGAATGTTTTCTTAGAAGGTCTAATATTTTTTAAAGAGTATTATTTAAATAGTCCATTTATATTCTTCTCTGCTTTCTCTGAAATAAGCAGTTCATAAACTTCCTGTAGATGCTGGCATAGTATTTCTCAACCAGTTTTGAAAGACAGCTCGCCATTATAGGATTGTTTGGTATGGAGAGAGAAGAGAAGAAAACTAAGCTTTGTGGAAATGCTGAATGAGTAAAAGAATAAACATCAAATTTAAGGGATTTTTTGAATGATCAGGAAGGGTTATGACAGCATGAATTTAAACTGCAGTGTGTTATAGAAGTGGAGAGAGAGCTTTTTATTTTACTGCTATTTTTCTTTTAAACTACTTCTGCTAGTTTGAGAAAGTTAAGTAGCAGACAAAAATCATCTTTTTATAAACTGTATTTTGCTAGGAATAGAAACAGAGCAAAAAAACCCTAAGGAACTTATACTGGCAAAGCTGAACTGAACAGTTTAATAATATTTTAAAGCTGAGATAGCTATGATAGATTTTTTTAAATATTTAGATGCTTAGTTACAGTTGAGTATAATTGTAAAATGTAGCTAAATGTTGGTTGCTTTGTTCTACCTAGATTTGCAAAGTGCATGGATTTGCTGGCTCTATCCACTCCAGCTAGCAAGAGATCTTGCTAATGAAATTTCACTTTTGTTTGAACTGACCTGTTCATACCTGTTTTTCATCTGTCTTTGTCATGCATTTTGGTTTAACTTTGTTCTCCTTACACCCCAAATTTTTCCTCTCCTTTTTATTATAAACTCACGGCAGGGCCTGCTTGGGGAGCTCATTCTGTTACAACAGCAAATCCAGCAGCACGAAGAGGAAGCGCGCAGAGCCGCTGGCTTCTCTTCCCAGCAGAAGCGAAAGGTGATGGCTTAAGGGACGATATGTTCTGCATTCACTCTAATCAAATACTTCAGCTGTCTGCATTTGAGCTAGAAAAATCTAACTAATTAAATTGTGGACACAAATAATTGGCCGACTTCGCTACAGATGTATAGTCCTATTTCAGTTTAACCAAGTTGCATTTCATGATGTTAAAAGCAAAACAGGTACTTTGTGTTATTTTGAAATTGTATTGTCTCTGCCTCTATAAAAACTGTTATTTAAAGTTCATACATTAAAAGGAAAATACACGAATTAATGTCAAACCTGTTTACTTTTGCTTGTTTATGGTAGTTCTGTCTTTTAAGAGTGTAGCTATTTACAGGGAATGTATCTCTGGGAGATACATTTCTCCCCTGCTATAAACTGTTGCCAATCTGAAAATGACAGCAGCTCCTTAGTAATAATTTTGCATAGACAATTGAATACTGCTGATAATAACAGTATCTACATAAGTGGTAGTCCCTTGTCTGTTTTCCATCTTAAAGTGGAATTTTTTGATTTGTTGAACATCTGCACTTCTCTTATTTAAGCTCTGATCATTTTATTAATTATATGGCTGATGGAAATTCCTCTTAAATTGGGATATTTTAGTTTTCTGATCTTTGCAATCTGTAATTCTTGACCACATTGCTTTGTTGGCTGCTTTTGTGCCTCCTCAAAAGCTTCCTGATTAGTTGTACTTTTCAACTTTGGAATTGAGCACTGAATACAGAACTTGATTTTCTGTACATCTGAAGACAAATCCCACAGAAAGAGGAATGCACTGAATATGAATTAAACTTTTAGACATATTTGCATAGCTGTAATTGTCATGCTTTTTAGTCCATCAACAGAGGAAAATCCATGTTCTCTGGAAGTATAGTAGTACTTCAGTGTTTTACTTTCTTCCCATATTGTTTTATATGGTTTAGAGTTACAAGCTCCCTTATCAGAATGTATACAATTTATTGAAAGAGCTGGAGTATAGAATAGTAGATTGAAGTAATAATAAAATGTATGAACTTGTAAAAATTGCTGGAAAAACAAAACTATATTTGATACATAAAAAGTTATCAGCCTAATAAACACAACCAGGAAGAAAAATGAGCTTGATACTACATTTGTTGCTAATTGAGATTCTACTTTGTTAGTACTTTGTTGCTACTAATTCCACAATTCCCAAGCTGTGAAGAAACTGCAAGGGCTGTCTTTGTAAATGTTATCCTGCCCTCCATGGCAGGTACTCTGTGTTTTCAGAGAATTGAAGGTCTACCTTCCTTTGCATATAGGAAGTTTTCACTTAGGATTCAATGTGCTATTTGGCATACATGCCTTACGGCAAGGAATGAGTCTTGTTTGTCCCACTAACCTTTATGTTTCAATCAATTTGAAAGAACTGGTAAACTATTTTCTTTAATACCTTGATATGAGGATATGGGTCAAAGAATCCAATAATTGATCCACGTTCTCCTTTGGAAGAACAAATTGTGACTGTCATTGAAATAAGTCATTGCAGGCCCTTCTGACAGGGCATAAACTAACCTTTTTAATTTTTTAACTGAGTTGGCTTGCTTGCATGTCTGTAAGAAAATAAGATAATTTTATTTTCTGTTCTTGAAAGCTTTTTTACCCAATTTACTTGCATATTTTTCCATTTTAATTTATTTACTCAGTATTAAATCTACTGCAGTTGTCATTGAATAACCATCTCACAATCAGGAGAAAATATTAAAAACAAAAATTTAATCCTCTCCTGTTGATTTGATTTTTTTGAGGGGGGGCAGGCATCCTGTTGATAAGTATTTAGGAGTCAAGTTGTTTAGTCTGGTACAGCTGCACTGTGCATGGCTGCTTGAATGCATTTTGTCTGGGCCTTGATATTTTCATTTAAATTATTGGAAATCATTGTAGTTCTGCACATAATGAATTTAAAATTATTTGTAGTCTAGTTAGAGAATATGCAAGACCAAAGGCTGTGGCTTCAAAGGTATTGAATTTTCAGATGTGCATAATTATTTTATGCAATATGTGACAAAGGCTGTTGAAAAGCAACTGCTATGCAAGATGTGTAACTCTGTAAGGAGCTTTTGGGTATCTTAGTGAACAGATATCTGGGTACGAGGGCCCTTGATTAAAAATAAGTCTCCAGTATTCTTTTCTCATAATTCTTTATGGTGGCAATGGGGAAAGAGGGAGGAATCTTGAGTTACAAACTATACTGAGCTAGATTAAACAAATACTCATGTACCTATATAAACATACGTTAATAATTGATATTTTTTGGGGGGGGTAGAAATCAGAGATCAGTTATGTGACTGTTAGTACTTCAAACTGATATATTAGCTTTAGCTTTTATTAGCAACTTAAAATTTTCTAGCAATATTATAAACCACATATTCAAAATTCTGTATGTACTAACACTGAAATCACACCTGTACACTGAAGCAAGGACATAATTCTAGAACTGTTTGTTGGTTTTGACATAACTTTCCTAACATCTTTGTTAGAATTAATTCAGCTAGTGCTGGATAATTCTTTGCTTCAGATCTTGCAACTTGAGACTGCAATATTTTGGCTTTCAGTGCTGAACAGAAGCCTCAGCTCACACAGCCAGTGCTCATGGCTGGGTAGGGAAGCACTTCAGAGGTGCATCATGCCACAAGTCCTTTGAGAACAGCAGAGAGCAGGAAAATGTTACCTCCTTTGAAAGTCTGCAGCACATGGAAATACTTTGTTTTCCTTTTCTTTGCTAAATTTTATTGCTGCTTTTGGCTCTGCACATCATTCTGTTTGCCTTCCTGTTTTATTTTCCCCTTCTATCTCTGAGGTGTTGGAGGTATGTGTATATGTAAATGTTTATTTGCATATAGCACCTTGTGGCTGCACACATCAACTATCTGTTCAACTAACCCTGTTTCTGATGTACTTTTTCTAGCACTGAACTAATTAACAGCAATGAAAAGTTAATTTACAGCATTTTGTCTTTGCTCTTTATGAAAGAAAATAATTGGAATAAGATGGAAATGTCAGCTTGGATTTCTTTCTATAGAGTGCAGACACAATTCTTCAGGCATAACAGCTAAATGATATTGATCACTATGAATAATTGTGGATTCTTCTTGTTTAGTCTGTAATAACTGTTGTAAAATTTTAGTAATGGAATTAAATGTCTAAATAACAGCTGTCCTCTGCATATTAGATAATATGCTCTTTCTCATCTGAAGCCAACCTGAGTTGTAAATGTCACATGGACTTTATCACTTTATTTAAATATTGACATACTCAGTAATTGTTTAGGTTATCGTTTTTCCAAAATTGATTAGATTTTGTTGTTTGTAAATATTTACATCATAAGAATTTATATTCCACCATTTATGCTTTTTGTCTTTGCACTATTAAAAGGGGATTGTTTAAAACTACTGTTTACTGCATCTTGAGACATTTTATGAACATTTGGCTTAGAATGTTTCTTAGTGCTTGATCTTACTACATTAATACCTTGAACCTCAAGATCTCTTGTACTATAATATCCTGATTTTTGCAATTTTAATGTAATTTAAATAATTTTGAAATAACCCTTCAAGACTGTCCTGCCTATCTAAAATGTATGAAGTTGCACAGCACATTTAGAATTCTGACAAACAAATATGAAATAAAAATGCTTATGAATATTCATAAGTAGTGAATATTCACCTGAAAGTATTTTCTGTAGCAAGCAGGTGTTCAGTGATTTTGTGACATTAAGATGGTGCTAATTCAGAAAATGAATATACAAGATCCTGAGAGTTTGACCATTGAAACATTTAATTCAGTGGCCAGCAATCTCAGCACCATATGAAGCTGCTTTTCCTTAAGTCCACTTTCCCAGTATTAAGTCTTGAAGGGTTAATTTTTACATTTGCATGTACTGAAATTCAGACAGTTCTCTGATGTGGACCTCCTGTTGCAGATGGGGCTTTCTATCAGCTTTAAATTTCAAACGCTAATTGAAGAATTTTAATTGCTGTAAAATGCATGTCAAGTTACTTTTCTTACGTGGAATGAAGCTTTCAGTTTGTAATTTGGTTACTTACAGAGCTTAAACTAAACAAGTGGTGGTAGCCATGATTATTTTTCTTTGTAGGTTTCTGACAAAGAGAAGATTGATCAACTTCAAGAAGAACTTCTACGCACTCAGGTGACTTTTCTGAGTTATTGATGCTCTAACTAGTGATTTGTGTGCAGCAAAACTCAGATTTACTGGACAGAAGCATACCTGAAGAATATTTGGTAAAAATGCGGTGCTTTTTTCAGTCTCTGAATGTATCAGTGCAGAGTCCCTTGTGTTGGCACAGACCAAAGTTCAGTCTAGTCTGTTCTTCTCTGACAATGACTTACAGAATGCAAGACCTCATTCCAACCAAGTTTTAATCCCACCTTGATTAGCAAGGCAGAACTATTTATTTGTAAGCTAGATTTTTTTCAGGGATGATGCACACTAGTCCTATTTGTCAGTGTTCTGGTGTTCCTGCTTGTGTTAACATACAATTAATCTTTTATCTGCAGGCTTCTAAATTGCTTGACTCTTTGGCCCAGCTGCATTGTTTGATAGGGGCTTTACTAACCTTGTTATATATTTGCTAGTCTTGAGTGCATTTATCACTTACCTTTTTAATAACATACTGAAATTTGATTTATTTTTAAAAGTACGCTCAGGACAAATACATTTCCACTTTGTAGAAAAACATTTTCAGTATAGATATCAATACTATATACATTTCTCATCTTCAGAGTACTATTGCAGTCTCCTAAACAGGGCTAAGCTGGTACAGTTGTGTCTCAGTCTGAGGTTTTATGCTGAAGAAAGGGTCTATACGAGGCTTGTACATTTACATTCAAGCTCCATTTTGATTGAATGGCCCGTTGCCACTGACACTGATTTCTCTCTGATTCCTTACGTGTAGCTTCTCTGGAAATGATTTTTAAGATGCTTAAAGATTGGTCTTTGTGTCCTGAGGTTTGAATAGTGTGATCTTATAAAAACTTTTGAAGAAAAAGAGTTGCATTGCAAAAAAAAAAAAAAGTAATTCTAACTCTCTACTATTGGTGACCTTGTATTCTTAATAACTAGTGATCACAAAGGTTTCTGTATTTTTGAACTACCTGCCTGAAAGATTATGCCTTTTTTATAGGTAAAACTTTGCTTGTGTGAATCTACTATGTCCATAATTGCACAAATATGTTTGTACTACCTCTTATAGCTCAAATACCAAAGAATGCTTGAGCGATTAGAGAAGGAGAACAAAGAATTAAGAAAATTGGTACTGCAAAGAGATGACAAGGGAATTCATCAGAGGAAGTTAAAGGTATGTGTTACAAAACTGTATTGAAATAGAATTTTGCCATATTTTCCATTATGCTATTCTAAATTGCGTTTGTTAATTCATATTTAAACTTCTAACTTTTAACATTTGTTTTAAGATACCTCTGTTAATTTTTTGAGTCATCAAGACTTTTATACATTATTTTTTAACTATATAACTTCTGGAAATGGCTTCAATTGAAAAACACAAAGCGGTTGCCATGTCTATCTAAATAACTTACCAAAGTGATTGGGGAATGCGGCTTGATTTTTTCATGTAGCTTCACTGTATTTTTGGAAAATCTTGCTTCCAACTCTTCTTGCACACACAGTCTGATACCTTTGTGCTTTGTTATGGATCTCATTGAGTTTGGTAGGAGTAAGTTACAGGGTGAGGGTACATCATTTAATTACTGTACAAATCCAGTGAGACTGGCTTTTGTTTTTGTCTGCCAACATCCTGAACATTCTAAAAATGGATGTTGTCTGCTTCTCCATGTCATTTGTTAACCAATATGGATCTTTCGCTTTCCTCAGGGAACTGAAAGATGAATCTTACTTGTGCAGAATAAGATTGATAACTCTGTATCCTTATGAATGTTTATTATTCATCAAACTAAATAAATCAAGATGTTTAATGGAAGAAATTCAGCTTAGCTTAACTTGAAAGCTGCAGAGTTGGTCAGTTGTTCTCTTATGCTGTACATAGGAGCTCTTATTTTCCTCCTTCATCCACAGGAGTCAAGGAGTGACTTTACTTGGTATTGTATTACATAGAACAAAGATCTTTGCTGCAGTATAGACAGCTGTGGTTTCAAACGATCAGAAGAAAGTAAAAATATTTTTACATAAGTTTACAGAAGAAGTAGTCTGAAACCTTTGTTCTCTTACTTGGCTGTGTTTTTTCTCTGTACTTTTATTTTGTAGAAGTCCTTGATTGATATGTATTCTGAAGTACTTGACATCCTATCTGATTATGATGCCAGTTACAACACACAAGATCACCTACCTCGAGTAAGTAGATAACAAATTCAATGATTTTTACTGAAACACCAGTTTTACAATTAAATAGACCATTTAATTATATTACAGAATAATCCAGAGTTAGTGCTAGGCTGTTTTCTTGTAACTCCACCTTTTTGCTTAAGATATGTCTTTCATTTTAAAAGCAGTAAGATAATTTTGAAAATAACCAATTTAACCTAGCCAAGCCTGTTTTGGCTCCTAGATAAACCCTGTCTAGATTCAGTTAGTGCTGCTGTGCTGAGTTTTTAATTTTAAATGGTTTCAGTCTCTGCACCCCATCCTCCTCAGCTGTGTAAAATGGTTGTTGTTTCCCACTTTGTGTGAGTGGAGCTGAGTGAGTAAGATGCCCTGTCCATCTCCGACAGCAGTGCAGCTGTTAGGGATGGATTTGAGAAGGGGTTAGGCTGACTGCTGGTGTAGGAGAGAGCCAGGAGTGCTTCCTGCTTTCACAACCACCTGTAGCATTGGTAGCTTCTATAGGAAGCCGCTAAGATGGAGAAATTCAGAATTCAGCTTTTTCCAGGCAGAAGCACTGTCTATCAGATGAGTAGTATTTTGCCTGCTGAAAGGATTTTGTTCAAGAAGAAAAGAGCTACCTGCCACGAGGGCAGCAAGCCCTCCTTCTCTTCATTAGATGCCTTGGCAGGGTGCTTTGTGGACTGTGCTGTCAATTTTTTTGCTTGACTACAGGTTAGTATTTCTTCAAACATTCAATCTTTAAAGCATTGTATTTATTATCAAGCAAAATACAGCCGGTGTTGATACAGATATATGTCTTCCTAGTCAGCTTTTGTCTAAACTTCCAAAATGCCTTTCCAAAAGCCAATGGCTGTTTAAACTTTCGCTTAAGGTGGTGGTGGTTGGAGATCAAAGTGCAGGAAAAACCAGTGTGTTAGAAATGATTGCCCAGGCTCGCATATTCCCTCGAGGCTCTGGGGAGATGATGACACGTTCCCCTGTCAAGGTAAGAAACATCATCATCTCTGAATCAGCATTTGCTGTATTGTTCTCCTTCTGATCATGACATTGATTGAAGCATACATGTACATAGGTTTTTTAAATAGCCTCTAAGCAAGGGAGTTGTTTCAGCCAATGACAAAACCTCTGCAGGGCTGTATATGATCTATGTGTACTGTCTAAATAGTAGCAGTACCATTTATTAATTTTGTGCTAAATAAGCACTACATATAATTGTGTTTCTACAGAGGGAAGTGTACATATGCCATGTACTTCTCATGTTTCTTTGTGTTAGATTTGCTACACTTTCTCATTAAAGCTTTTAACGTTTAGGTAACCCTTAGTGAAGGTCCCCACCATGTGGCTTTATTCAAAGACAGCTCTCGGGAGTTTGATCTGACCAAAGAGGAGGATGTAAGTATAATAAAGTGACTGGAAGTTAATGAGACTTCTATTGATTCTCTGAGTAATTTTGTGTCTCTGTGATCTCTAAGCCCCTGTTTAATTAGAGTGAAAGATGTTAAGTGGCATAAGGCATTGTAGTAGTTATTAAATTATCTCTTTAGCTGGCTCTGATGTGGATAAAATGTAGAGTGCACCTTGTGCAAGACACTTTTTGAAGCATGAAGGGATCTGCAGGTAATCTGTCATTTAGTGCCCTCCCCATTTACCAGACTTACTAAGCATGCTTTTGAAATAATACTTACAAACTGAGATCTTCATCCCTAACTAAAAGTGTTTTTCTGTATAGGTAATTTTTCTTCTGTCACAGTTATAAAGAGTTTTGTGTTTTTATATTTTGCTTTTCTTGTAACAGCTTGCAGCTTTGAGAAATGAAATAGAAATCAGAATGAGGAATAGTGTGAAAGAAGGGTGCACTGTTAGCACTGAGGTAAGACTTGTAAAATATTTAATGGTAAATATCTGTACATGTATATGTTTTGTAAGTACCCTTCAATTGGGAGATTGTGGTGAATCCAGTTTGCAAATACTTCATATTTTGCAGTATACAAAGTGCATTTGGACTGTTAAAATCCGTTTTATACAACAATTACTTGCATTAAAAGTTGTACTTCCTACTTAAAATGACAGGTTATTGCTGATTAGAGCATGTGTGTAAATATGTGTCATATAGTTTTATACATATGTGTTTGTCCCTGTAACTGCATTCAAAGTAGGTGGTGTATAACCTCTAATTTCAATTTTATTTCACAGACCATCTCCTTAAGTGTGAAAGGTCCTGGTTTGCAGCGAATGGTATTGGTTGATTTACCTGGAGTCATTAGTGTAAGTATGCAATAATTTTAAAAGTGAACGTAAATGAGGTAATGTTATTGGTAAGAACATTAATCATTGGGGTTTTTTAACATGTTTTTTTTCTTTGTTTTTCTTTAAATATTTGTCTCCATATGCATATTAAAGACTGTGACATCGGGTATGGCTCCAGATACAAAGGAAACTATCTTTAGCATCAGCAGGGCCTATATGCAGAATCCTAATGCCATCATCCTCTGTATTCAAGGTACTCAGAGTCTAAACAATTATCCATTTATGTTTTTAATCATGGTTCTTATGTTACTCTGGAGTCTGTTCTGATGGTATTTTTCCTTTTCTGATAATTTGTGTAGTGTACGGAACAGCGTACTGTGGAATGTCTGTTTATAAATTAAGGCAATCTGTGCAAAATCTGGCAAAAAGCAACTTTTTTGCTAAGTTTTCTTAGCATTAAAGAAAAATGGTGGTGATAATAAAATTCAAGTTTTCCACAAAAGTGTTTTTGGATGTAACATGCAATAATATTGAATATAATATAATGTTGAATATTTTGGGTAAGCTGGTACTTGTTCAAAACAGAACTACAACAAACTGGTTTGTTTTGATTCTGGAAAGAAAGCAATTTTTCCACTATGTGTATCCAAAAATGGAACATAAGTCTAATTTTACTGGGTTAAATTTGTAACATGAAACTTACTTGATAGCTACTGTGTGTTAGATTACATAGTCTCTAAGATAAACTTTGTATTTATTTTAGATGGGTCAGTGGATGCAGAACGCAGTATTGTCACAGACTTAGTTAGCCAAATGGATCCCCAAGGAAAAAGGACAATATTTGTGTTGACTAAGGTTGATCTTGCAGAGAAAAATGTGGCTAGTCCAAACAGGGTGAGTTGAAACTTTTTCTCACATTGTGCTGGCTGAAGTCATACATGGTAAAATACTTGAGATACTGTCAGAGATATTGGACCTCACCTGCCTGTTTGAAATGGTTTTGAGTGCTTATTTCTATTCAGTATGATTTTTTTTTGTGGTTGTTGTTTTAATCTCTCTCAGGCCTTACTTTTAGTGATCAGCTATGGGACTTCAGTCTCATCTTGCTATAATACTGATTCCTTTCATGAAGATGACCTGAGCAAGTTCCATTTCCCAAAACGGCTTAAAGTTGTTCTGGGATAGGCATTCTTGTTGTTTTTCTTGTTCTGCTGTGTTATGCCTTATTTGATTTATGCCTTTAATTTTTTTTGTTTTCAATCTCATTAGTACCCATAGCCCCATGAAAAACTGCAGTAGCCTATGCATAGACATTAGTAGATCTGGCCTTAAAATTGTGCTGAAGGAAAGGATGTCTCTGTATTAATGATGTAAAGTTAATGATGGGTTTTTTTAACTCTTTATGTTCATAGATCCAGCAAATCATTGAAGGCAAACTCTTCCCGATGAAAGCTTTGGGTTATTTTGCAGTTGTTACTGGAAAAGGTAAAAAGAGCTCTAGCTCTGTTCATTTTATCCTTGGTAGCCCAGAAAGCTGTCTAAATGGAACTGTTGCAGCACTCTTTTCTTTCTGCAGGAAACAGCAGTGAAAGCATTGAATCTATTAAAGAATATGAAGAGGAATTTTTTCAAAATTCAAAGCTGTTAAAGTATGTTGCTATTTTATTCTTTCTATTAAAATAAGCCTGTGTTGGTAAATGCTAGCATCAGTTTTTCTTATTGAATTTAAAAGGACTGCAATGTGGAAACACTAACTGAGATATAATCTGCTTAAATTAAGCATTATGTTGAGGTGATCAATTTATCCTGATTTCCTAATGCTTGCTGTAAGTCACTGGAGGCAGACAGGCATCTTCAGGCAGCAGTTGATGGCATTGCAGTTCTGGGCCACTCTTCCAAGGTTTGTGTATGTCTCCATCAGCTCTACAAGAGCTAAGTTTCAGCCTGTCTAAGTACTTAGAGCTGAGAGGAGTGAATCCAGCCCAAAAGTGAGTTTTAGTACCTCTAAATGTCAGTTGTCTTGGTGTGACCATGTTGTATTGAGAGGGTTAGTTTGTGTGTTCTGAGGGAAGCTCGAATGGAGTTTGGATTTCACAGGCTGGTATTCCTCAGGAAAGTACAGTGCATGATCTTTGGGACTGTAATACCTGCACTGCAACCTCCAGAATAAAAACTTACTTAAGGTGGATTTTTTTGTTCCTATGCTTTGTTTTGGGGCTTTTTCCCCTTGCTTTGGTGATGATCTACACTGAGTAGTTTAGAGGAAGAGACTGGAATTTGGGTTAGGTACACAGTTACATGTTATTTTCTGCTCTGAGAAGCAATGCTTTATTCTAGAGAGAAGAAAATGGGGACCTGAAAGCATGGGTAGATAGAGAGCTTCCTCTATTTGTCTTTACAGGACAAGTATGCTGAAAGCACATCAGGTAACAACCAAGAACTTAAGTCTTGCTGTGTCAGACTGCTTTTGGAAAATGGTGAGAGAGTCTGTGGAGCAGCAAGCAGATGCTTTTAAAGGTAAACATGTTTTCAAAAAGCAATGGAAATAGCAACTTGCTGTTAAACAGTTATTTCTTCTATGTGCATATAATACTGTTCTGCCAGCATGCTTGGGCAATAGTTTCATACATTTTATATGATCAGCATTTCCCATTAATTGATAATTGCCCCAGGTAATTCTAGAAAAAAAGTTAAAAAGTAACATATGTTCTGAAGTACTGCTTGCTCTAAAAACCAAAGAAGTAAGTATAAAGAACAAAAATCAAGTTGGGGTTTTTTGTGGGCAAAACACAGTTTTTCTACTGGATTAAGGTGCTTAAAATGGCTTCCTGCATAGAGGTATCATCTGGTCAGCCAGGGCAGGGCTGACATGGGCAGAGCTGGCAGTTGAATGATTCCACTGTGCCTTTTTAATGCATGAATTCTGCAATTTGTAGACAGAGTATCTTGGCATAGACAGAAAAAAAATTCTGCTCATTTGAAGACAAGCTTAAAGTTCTTGAAGAGTTTTTCATAAGCAAGATTTGTGGCAATTTTAAGACCTGCTGAACTTTTAAAGGTAGTCATGAAGTGCATATGGACAATTACACAAAACAAGGCCCTGTTTCTGATTTTTGCAGCCACGCGTTTCAATCTTGAGACAGAATGGAAGAACAATTACCCCCGGTTGCGAGAGCTTGACAGGGTAAATTACACTACTGCTTTCATTGGTGTGCTACAAAGGGTTGAAGATTATTAATTAAAATTCATGCCTTTTAATTTCACTGGTAAACCTTTCTTAAAGTTAACATGAAGTACTGACGTTTTGAAATGTTAGGACAGTATAAATTACTGTAGGGGAAGGAAATACTGTTCTTCAAAATTGTGATGCTTCAGCACTTACGTCCATTCACTCTTCTAACTTGCCCAAAGGGATAGGTCAGTGTTTCTTTGTGATCATGACAGAACTGGCAAAAAGAAATTACATGCCCCAGTCTTTCAATCAGAGTAACAAAACAATTGGGTTCTCATTTTCTAGTTCTTTTTGTAGAGATCCTGAATATTGAAATGCCATGGCTGGACAAAGGCATGTAAGACATGGGGGGGAAGATGTATGGTAAACCAGGGTAGCTGATGATACGCATACACATTGTTCAGAACATGACCAGGAGGTATCATTTGAAGCTTAAAGATACTAAGAAAAAGGTATTGGATTTTTTACCTTTTGTATAGAAACATGATCAAACTATACTTAATCTGATTATTTCATTTTGCACAGAATGAACTGTTTGAGAAAGCAAAGAATGAGATTCTTGATGAAGTCATAAGTTTGACTCAGGTCACACCAAAACACTGGTATGGTAATTTTTTTTTTTCTTTCTTTTTTTTCTTTTTTTTTCCATAATTTACTAGGAGAAACTTGCCTTTAAAAAGGAGTTCTAATAAACAACATTCTCAAATATAAGTAAGAAACTGTTTGTCTTGGACAATGTATTGTATTCCTGTGATCCGTAGTGTTGTTTTCTGTGTTCCTAACAAATTGAATGCACATCTGTTAGTCACTTCTGTACTGGAAACCATCACATGTGTTACAACTCTCATTTTAGGGAGGATATGCTTGAGAAAACTTTATGGGAAAGAGTATCTACTCATGTGATTGAGAACATATACCTGCCAGCAGCACAGACTGCAAACTCAGGGACGTTTAACACCACTGTGGACATCAAACTGAAGCAGTGGACTGACAAGCAACTGCCTAATAAAGCAGTAGAGGTGAGAATTTAGTTATTAAAAAAAAATTTAATTACAATTTAAAATTAAAGCATAACTCCAGAGAAGAAAGGTGATGTTAAATGGGTGACTGCAATTCTTTTAATTAGCTTACATATCAGAAAACGCTGTCAAGATCTTGATGCCCCAGAACCATACAGAGCAGAAGCATTGTATTTTGCTCTTCTGGTGAATTTTGCCTGTTAAAGAAGGAAACCCGAACCTATTTTTGCAAGGTTAACAAACCCCTTAAGTAGGTTTATTCACATTTAACAGATTTATACAAATTTAACAGAATTCTGCTTGCTACAATACAGTGAAGCAAAGTTTAGTGTTGCTTTTATTAGTAGTGGATAAGGCAGCAAAGGAAAAGTCAGTGATTTATGCTTGCATGGTTTTTTTGTAAAGTCTCCAGATTTTCATACTTGGAAGAATTGTAATAAATGTACCTTTATCAGTTGGTGCATGATATAATGGTCCATTTCAGGAGGAATTGTTTGCTAACTTTTCAGGTGGCATGGGAGACTTTGCAAGAAGAATTTTCCCGTTTCATGACAGAAAAAAAAGGAAAAGAGCACGATGATATCTTTGATAAACTGAAGCAAGCTGTCAAAGAAGAAACTATTAAGCGACATAAATGGAATGAGAGAGCAGAGGATAGCCTGGTATAATGTAGTGGGGTTTTTTGCCTTGAAATGTTTTTATTAGAGTTGAATAATCAGTATTTTTGCATTCTTTTGCTGTAATCATAAAATTATTCTTGTTGTGTCCATCTCACCTTTTCTATATAATGCTTTAATACAGTCTTACTCAATTCATTTCATTATTAACTTTTATTAGTTATTGTCCTAAATTGTATCTAATAAAACTGTTTTGGTTGGTTCATGAATGTCCTCCATAACCCACTGCCTGCACAAGGACAGCCTGGTGAGAATTGCTTGGCATCAGTTTATTTGTTCTCTTCAGTGTAGCCACATAAAATAACATCATTTTGTTAGCCTGTTTATAGATTCTGTAACCCAGACGGACTTCATATCTTTCGCTTTATTTTTTCTATTATTTGTGGAGGCTGTAGAAAAGAGTGAGAGGCACATGAAAATTTTGGCAGTGCTTTGAAAGGTGCCCCTTTAATATCTTGTGTGTGCCCAATATGATCTGTTTTAGCAGACATTAAAAAATGAAAAGAATACTAGAAATGGGTTATTAACTAGCACCCAGTAAATCATTTATTCAGGATTTAAAGTGACATTCTGTATTGCAGCGGGTGATCCAGCACAATGCTCTAGAAGATCGGTCAATATCTGATAAACAGCAGTGGGATGCAGCCATTCATTTCATGGAAGAGACGCTCCAGAGTCGGCTCAAAGACAGTGAGTGGTGTCTTGTATTCCACTCTTCTTCCCTTTTTAATCTGGGCCAGTCTTATCTAGTTCACTTCACTGAAGTGCAGCCTTTTTATCAGCCCAACTGACACAGTGGTGACTGCTTGCAATGATACTGATAGAAATATTTAGCAAAATACAGCCTCAAAAGCTCTCACACTCTTCCTCTTAAAATGAGACAACTGAATGAAAAACAGTAGAGATCTGTAAAGTCAAAAAATGGTCTAAATGCACATGTAGGAGAACAGGATAAATTCAGGGAAAATAGTTGGTCTGTTTATGGTTTCTGGGCTAATCAGTTTTGATGCAAGTTGCAGCCAAGTTAAGATTTGAGTTTAAATGCCTGGTTTGGAACTGGGAGGGTGGTCGCAGTAAAGGGATGTTGTGTTTTTTATGTACTTTTTGAAGTATCTACTGATTGGAAGTAATCTTTGAGTTTTAGTAAACTACATCAACCATTGCTTGAAATAAAAGACACCTGACTTAGTGTGGTGTATTTTATGCTCTTCAACATAAAATGTTCATTCTTGTTCACATACTTAATTTTGAAAGTATAAATTTGGCTGGTTGTGCATATATTTTGTTTGATAATTAATATTGTGCCTCCTTTTCCAGCTGAATCAGTTATTGATGATATGGTGGGTCCAAACTGGAAGAAAAGATGGTTGTACTGGGTAGGCCGTACCAAAGAACAGGTAAAAGGAAGAAATTTTTAAATATTTATAGTTTGCTACCTTTAGAAAACTTTGATTATTACTCAATAAATTTTCAAAACTACCTGCTCTCTTCACACTATTTAGATTAGTACAAAAAAAACCTCACTAGTCATTGTTTTAAATAGTATGGAAAATTTCGTATACTTTTTCCATGCTCCATCTACAGAGTGACTTGTAAACTATTTTCCATTTTTCAACTGAATTACATCTTTGCTGTGATGCCATCGACCTGTGTATTGAAGTTCTTTCAGTAGAAAGAAATCTATGAAAGCAGGTGGAAACTTGGCTATTCTCTTCTATATTTTTCATGCCTGCCTTCTAAACAGAAGTCACATACAGTTTCCTGTCGTGGTCTATTTGGATTTAATTAGTACGTGATAGCATTATCACTCACATTGTAATCACAGTTGTATCTTCTGTTTGACCATATTCATCATAACATCTCCTCTCATTTGCTTATAGCTTTTGGAAATTTCCTTTTAATTTTAATAGCACCTTTTGTTCGATGCCCAGAGATGATGGACTTTCTGTATTACTTTTTCTAGATGTTTCTCAAACTGATTCATACTTTAAGGAAGTAAGCAGAATTTAAAAGAATAGAGTAGGAAGTAATTGTTTCAGAGAAAGGAGTTTTACAGTCAGCTATATGCAGCCAAATATTAGAGCAAGGTAGTAACTTCAGCCCATGTTAATTGGCTTTTATTAACAGCACCTTAAAGGTATGAGTCCATGGAGAGTTCCTGCTAGCTAACAGGAAAAAAGCACTATTCTCATCAGTGTCACAAGTTGTATATGAATGTGAACCCTGCTAGCAGATATTCATGTAGGGGAAAGGGGGCTAACGCCTACCTTTTTTTTTTTTTCTACCCTTCTATTCTTGTTCTACATTTCTGTGTATAATGAAAAGGGAAAAAATTGACAATGAATTATCCATTAAAAATGCTATATTTGATGTGTCTTTGCTTAAATTCCTTTTGAAGTAACTTAAAAGTAATAGTTTATAGTGTCAGAGTTTTTTTCTGCCCTGGCTTATTAAGCAAATAGCGTGTTTATTGAGGAGGTGCTGATGATCTCTGAGTCTCTAATTCCAACTAATTATTCCTATCATAGAATATTCGTAACGAAACAAAAAATGAACTTGAGAAATTGATCAAGTGCAATGAAGATCATCCAGCTTATCTGGCAAATGATGAAGTGACAACTGTCAGAAAGAATCTGGAAGCAAGAGGAGTAGCAGTTGATCCATGTCTGGTGAGATGCAGAATTGTAACAACACATGGAAGCCCCCTGTGAACACTTGAATGTTTTATGGATGGCAAAGAAAAGACTTCATCTGAATAATGATTTTGTAATGCAGATGTTTCCAAACAAATCACTGACTGCTTGCACGCAATTCACACACTTCTGTTGGCTGGCAGACAGTGGCTGTACAGCATTTTGGAATCTCTCCCTTTAGACTGGAATCAGAATCTGCTGAGCAGATTTTCTTGCCTACATTGTAACAAGCTCGTTAGAAATTATTTTTCAAATGTAATCAAGGCCTTTGTGAGCAAGTTACAGTAAAAATGTCCTGTGTATCCTAAAGCTTTCAGTGTGGTTGTATGTGAAGTTTGCAGTTCATTGGTACAATGAAGAGAGAAATTTTTTTTAAATACTTAGGAAAAGGCAGGATTTTTTTTAGTGTCCCAAGTACATTTGAAATGTTCTAGAAAACAATGTATCTCATTGCAGCGAAAGGCCCTTAAGGGGAATTAGAACTATTATCTAATTAAATGTGAGATTTTAAATAAATGAGAATCCAGACATTAATAAGTAATAGATGTAGATTTCCTATAGCAGTGATGTATTTTCTGCAGTACCTTTGGCTACCTTTGTCCCATTAATACATGCACTTCTTCTAGGAAGAAGAATTTTTGTAGTATCTGCTACTCCTTTCCTGTTCAGCACTTACCATTTTTTATAAAGGTCATAGTAGTGATCCATGTCCTCTGCATGAGGAGGCTGAGTGCAAACTGGGGTTTTTTTTCTAGCTAAGCAGCTGATTTTCTTGATTATGTTTTATGGGTTTTCCAGAGAGGCATCTTGATACCCGTATTTAATTTGAAGATCTGAAACATAATAAGCCTAATCAAGAAAAGTTATAAATGTTTGTTTACGTAAGACCAATTAAATATTTCTCTAAGCTTTAATCTGGTTTAATTGGTAAATTAATGGGTACAACTCAAAAATGTGTTCTCAGTGTTAAAGAACGTTTTGTAGTATGTCATTTAAACGTGTTTTGGCTGCAGACAGTATTTTTAAGCATTCAGTTATGTTCATGGAAGAGTAGGTTTTTAAATTCACAAGTCATCTGTAGTGTTTGCCAAGTGTAACTAACACATTAATCATATCCCAGTTGCAGACAAATTGCTGAGAAATATTTAGATGTATGTTACATGATAGCAACAGTGGAATTTGGAGTTACATTTTTAAATTAAATGCAATCATTAATCTAAGCACGATTAGTGAGTGTATGTATTTATTTATTTAGTCAAATTTAAATACTCTTTTCCTAGATTAAAGATATATGGCACCAAATTTATAGAAGATACTTCCTGAAGTCTGCTTTGAACCACTGCAATCTGTGTCGAAGAGGCTTCTATTATTATCAGAGGCATTTTGTGGACTCAGAGGTAAATTGAAGAACAGATGTTCTTTATCTACACTAGTGTTTTGCCTTAATATTTCTATTTCAGTTGAAAAAAGAATCTAAAAATACTTCAAAGTAGCCTGACCAGATAGCTGGTGGTCTCAGATACGTTTTACATGAGGCTTGTAATGGATAAAATGCCATCCTGGTGGTAATTATGTAAAATGACCACTAAGTATCAGCCATGACCTAAGCATCTGTTTCTAATTGATACATATTGAAAATGCACAGTTAAAACCAGTAGTCTACAGCTGTTGATATGTTGCTGATAGCCATTTCTCCTGCTTTCCCATTGATAGTTACTTATGTCACTTATGCAAAAAAATCAGAAAACATCCCTATGGATTTATAGGAGAAAACTATGGTCAGTAAGTGTTTATAGTTAATGCTTAGAACCATGTGTGATCAATGGGAAAAATATTGAACAGCTTTGGAGTTTCCAAACAGGTCTTTATGCATAAATTTCCAGTTTTGGAAACCCAGGCTTGTGCAATACATGACAGTATGCATCAAATCACACAAAGAATACACTATTTTCTTGCCATTATATTTTAAATCAAAGAGAAATTGCTGGAAAGGTAGAGCACCTCACTTTGTTTTCTCTTAATGAGCCATGAAGCCAGAAATCTTTGTTACTTTAGAAATACCTTTGCCTATAAGAGATAAGAGAGAATATGATCACAATATGAAGACCTGCCTCTTCATGACACTTAAACTCCTAACCATGTTGCTATATTTTTTAAGGTGTCCTAATGTGAACTTAATGCTCCCTCCTGCCATCCTTGCAGGTGTAGAAACTGTCTCTTCTGTTGTTAACAAATACAGCCTTTGGCCCAGCCCTATCTTGAGAAGCATTTGATATGCAGGGAGGCACACCCCAGAGCTCAGCTGTTGTCTCTCAGTATATTTGCTAGGAGCAGTGGTGTTCCAGTGAGCATTAGGTTACACTCTCCAGCCTGCGTAAAGTGTATGCAAATTGTTTTTTCATGGTTTCCCATGATACAGCTCTTTCTGTTGAAAATAGCAGACATGGAGTTAATGCAGTACATTAAATAAGGCTGATGTGGTTCTTGTGAAGTATTTTTGATGTGTTTCCTTGTTACCTACACCAGTAATTCTGTGGGATTTTTGTGCGAGGTCTGTATATATATACATGAGGTTACAGTTGCTGCTGGAAGTATCAAAAGAGATTCTTGTGTGTGTAAGATGTTCACTGGACATCGGAGGTCTGACACGACAAGTTCTGTCGTTCCAGCTTGAATGTAACGACATCGTCCTCTTCTGGCGAATACAGCGAATGCTGGCAATTACAGCAAATACGCTGAGGCAGCAGCTCACTAACACTGAAGGTAAGGCTTAGTCAGTGGAAGGGTTTGAAACAAAAAATTATCTCCTAAAAAAGTAATCCAGTAATAATTTTGCTCAGAGAGGAAATACCCTCTGAAATTTAAAAATCTTTCTCAAAGAATTTCCATTCTTAATGGTCCAAAGAAGGGGCTTCTGTGTTCAGAAGTTTGCCTTTTCTCCTGTCAGATTAATAAGTATGGTAACATATATTATGTTTCCAGCAGACCTTCCCAAAATTTTGTCCTTGGGTCATTGGAGTTGCAAAAGTGTTGCCAATCACCTTTTTTTGGTCACTTTGTTTTGGTTTTTTTTACAGTAAGACGCTTGGAGAAGAATGTAAAGGAAGTGCTTGAAGATTTTGCTGAAGACAATGAAAAAAAGGTGATGCTCCTAACTGGCAAGAGAGTCCAACTTGCAGAGGATCTCAGTAAGTACCCTGCACTCTGCAGTGTTTTGGAATGAGCTTGAATTGAAGCAAATTCTGAGCACTGTCCTTGAGAATATTCAGTGTGATGTAGGTTGTTCATGTGCTGGCATTTATTTAATATCATACAGGTTTTTCTTGAATATGGTCAGATCTTACTGATTCTAAGATGGACATGGGTAGTATAGTGTGATATAATTTACACTAGTTGTAACTTCACCTATATAAATATATTGAAAAAGTGTAGTTAAAACAGAGTAATAGTTAAAGGGAGATTCCCCTTCCAGAGGGATTACAGTAGTTTAATGCTTTGGGTAACTCAAAAAATGCTCAAAGGCCATTAAGTTTTATGATTAATATAATAAGATTTTAGACAGTGAAAGTTTTTAAGGTGACAGTCCAGGTTGAGATTATTTCTTGTTGTCTGCCTGCACATCCAATAGGGTTTAGACACACTTTTAGCTGATGGACCTTGTCTTGCACACATACCATTTTTGCCAGCATTCTGCTGTTCTGTGAGGCTTCCACTTAAACCCCAACTGTGCACCTGGTCTCAGAGGGGAAAAAACAGTGCTATGCAAAGGGGTAAAGAAAAAAAAAGCTAGTGATAAATGAAGTTCCTGTAGTTACCTGCATGTTCACATTCTTCTTCACCATTCTTCTTAGATCTCTATTTTGTGTCTGATGTAGAAACTAACTTTTGGCTTAAAATATTGGGATATTTAATTCAGAATAAATTGATATTGTGATCGGTGTTTCTTCTTTTAATTATCAAAGTAATTAGGGAAGTTCTTGTACACAGGGTTCAGTGGGACAGAGAAGCCTGCAATAGCTGTTAATTACCTAAGTATGAATCAGATTTTTATTTTTGTACATCCAAAATGTAATGTAAAGTAAATGTTTTGCTTACAATAAACTCAAAAGTTAAGGATTTTTTTTTTTAGTAGTGCCGGTTTGGCTACACTGAAAATACTGTTTTATTGGAAGTATTGTTTTTGAAATCCCAGTGAATTGTATTTGTTGTCCTTTAGAAAATGTAAAATTTTGGAATTGAGTGTAGGAGTTTTGATGATCTAGGGCAATTTGCCTTTGTTTTCTTGGCTGATCTCTGAAGCAGGTGCTCTGACTTTATAGTTTTCATGATAGATACATAATTTTCTCCAAACACCCTGTGTTGCTTTTGAAATCCTGTATCAACCTTTATGTAAACAGTCTTTTAGAGTAGGTAGAATGTGTTTTGCAGCATAAGAGGTTTTCCTCCTCTCTATATATGTTGAGGTAAAACGAGTGGTAGCTGCATAGTAGGATGCAGACTTTTATTGAGGAAGTTCTCCTTTACAAGCAGTGCTGCTTGCTTCATTGCTGTGGTGCTGGGTGCTGATTTTTTGGGCTTTTTTCCTGGGCAAACACTGGTATAGAGTGAACCTGGGCGATTTTGATTTATCCTCAAGGCTTCCATGTTTTAAAACAAAATTTAAAAACCATAACATGATGTTTAAATTAACGTGTCTTTATTTTGCACTAAATTGACTTAGAATTTTTGCATTGTCAACTTTGCTTTTCCCCAGCCTCAGTAATAGGCTCCCATTTCAAAGCAGTGGCAGCTGAGGTCATTGTTTTGTAAACTAAGACTAGACCTGTAGGAGCAGCCTGTGTGTGTTCATAACCTGAGGTGTCAGTGCATTGGTATCAATGCTTAAAGTGTATAGTTTGCATTTCATAAATTACTGTGTAGCAAAAACATGTCACTGCACTGTATTTCTTTAAATTCAAGAGGTCACAGATCCCACACGCATTATTCTAAAGAAATAATTGTTATTCAGTACAAAACAATGTATGATGACATGTTCTGCTTTATTGTACCTGTGGGAAGATTTTAAAACTACCACTGCTGAGCTCTGTACTCATATCAGCTGTGTTCTTTTTCCATAATTTTATTGCTAAGTGATTTTTATGGGAATATGACAGGAAAATGGGGTTTCTTTGCCTTTCCTTTGGTGATAGAATGCTTTTCTGTGGTGCAGAAGTAATTTTTATATACCCTTGTGACAGAGTTTGATAGCATAGAGCATTGAACTCTCAGATGGCTATAATTTCCTTCTTGTAGCACTTAGTAAAGTTCAGAACTCTCCTAAAGGAAAAAATCCTGACTCCTGTGACACCCCTTCATAAAGTATTGGTATTTTAATTAGGAAGGGAAGTAATCTTCTGAATCATGAAGTCCAGTCTCTCCATTCCATGCAGCTGTGTTTGTATAACCCAGCTGATTTGAAAGTCTTGAGCTCTGTCTTCAAATCAGTTACTTGTTGGGGCTCACTATTGACACTGAAAACACGTTCCAGGATGTCGTTCTTCTGGTGGTTACAAATAGGCTTCTAATTTCCAGTCTAAATTTGTAAATATGGGTCTGGGATTCACTTCCTGATTAGAAACTCTACTTGCAAATGTAAATTATTTATATACCTGAGGTTGGGATGCCTCCTCTTGATACTGCTTGTATGGGAACACTGTCTCACTGCTCTTATATCAGTCTTTTAATGCTGAAGCCCCGAAGGTGTTTTATTGTTTGTTCAGGATACTGATTAATGGCTATTACTAATGTGGGTGACCGAGTATCATGATGAGAGCTCACACAGGACTCAAAACTTTCTAGAGCAGGTTTTGTTGTCTATGTTCTACAGCTTTGAATGGTATTTTAATCCTATATAAGAGTATTCCTTATATGACATTTATGCCCTGAATCTTGCTGCTTCTAATTGTTCATATCTCAAGTTTTATTCTAGGTGTTTTACAGAGTGTAAACAGATCTTTGAAATAAACTATTAATTTTTTAATGTACTGAAGGTTGCTTTTTCTTCAAAAATATGCTTTAAATGTAATGTAAATGTACTCCTTAACATGAATATTGTCCTGATACTTGCACCAGTGATTGGTTACTAAGTTTGTGGAAATAAAGAAGACCTAGGATCAGAGTCTTTCCAGAAGAAAGGATTTTATGGTGCAAAAAGGGGCAGAGGAGAACATGAGTAGCTAAATTGGGAAACTGACTTCAGAAATGTCCTAAAATGCAGTCACTCTATAAGAATGCTTGTACTGGGAAGATACACCTGTGATTGATGTGTCCCAGTGTCCTGACCCTGGCAGTGAGCAGGCCTGGGAACAGCATAAGCATACAGTAGTACTTGCCTGTTATGCTCCCACAGCAGCCCACAATCTGTGGTTCCAAGATTTCCTAATCCTAAGGTAATATCTTTGTGATTAATAGGCATTCATGGATTTTTTTTTCCCTCCTGTGAATTTCTCTAATTGCTTTTTGAACTCATGTAAACTTTGGCATCTGCAACATCCTGTGGCAATTAGTTCCAGGGTTCAACTACACATTGTGAGAAAAAGTACTTCCTTTTGTTTGTTTCTGAGCCACCTGCCAGTTTCATTTGGTTCTCCTTAGTTCTTGCACTGTGAAAAACCTTCAGCAATATTTTTCTATTCACTTTTTTTGCCATTTATGTCTTCACAGACATGTGTGCTACCTGCACTTGATGTTCTTTTTTCTGACTTGAAAAGTTCTCATGGTGTAGTTGCTCTTTGTGTGGATGTTGTTTCTTGGTTTCACTCAGCCTTGCCACTCTTTTCTTCTTTCTTAGTTCCACTAAACCCTTTTTGAGGTGAAACAACAGTGTTATGGTGCCTTCTAGGTTTTATTCTGGTCTTTTTACAGTAATTCCTTGTAGTCTGTTTCCTCTTTTGCCTGTTACTGAACAGTGAGCTGATGCTGCAGTGGTCTATCTGCTACAACTCCCAAGTTCTTGTGTGGAAAGTGACAGCCATGATATTTCCCTTTTCTTGTCATGTTTTAAAACTGTAGGTACAGTTGAGATATGTTTATTAGTTTTTAATGATGAGGATTCAGAAACTAGTTATTTGCTATGTGTCTCTTACCTGTCTAACTGGTTACTTTAGGCTTATTCAGCAGTGGATACGATCCTGTTTTAATGCAGTTGCTCACAACCTCCCTCACAACTCTGGGTCATTATTTTTATTGAAGTTCTTCACCAAAGTTGTCTGCCATTTGCATCTTGATTGTGGTTACTGCTGAAGGACCAAGTACTTTGATTTGAAATTTATATTCCATACAACTAAGTATTTGCTTAGCTACATCAGTATCTTAAATATGCTGTGTTCCATAAGAAGTGAAATGGGATAGAAGGACCTCAAAGTACAATAGTAAACATTAATACTTTAAAAGGAGAATTTTACAGAAAAGCCTCTTGGCAGGACTGCCCTGTTTGTATTGCAGGCTTTAAGGCACTGCTCTAGGCTGGAGGAAAAATATAATGGTGGTAAGTCAGTCCCTTCAAATTCCTGCAGCTGTTACACACAAGTATGTGCAGCTCTACACAAATCTTTTCCACTTACTCTTTTTTTTTTTAATTACCCTTTATTTCTATAGTACCTTTGAAAATGGATGAGTCAATATATCCCTTAATTTTATCAGTGATCTTTGCAGTATTTGCTAGTTTGTACTGTTTTCTCCTGTTTTTGTGTTTAACTTTTCAAAGTGAATGATACTGAACATTCGTGCAGGCTGCCTCTGAAGTTAATGAAGGTTTTAAATGTTACATGTATTTTAGAATGCTGGCTTGGTTGGTTATTTATAAAAGACAATTATTTGGAGTCACACCTTCCCTAGAACTGTATCTTCTAATTGTGTTCTTCAGTATTTGTCAATACATTTTTTTAAAAAGAAAACAATACATAGGTGAAGGACTTCAATTTCAACATGAGTAATGTATTTTCTGCTGTTTTGTTTTTAACACAAATGCCAGACCAGTAATTTCAGCAGCAATGCCTGATAGCGTGCGGATGAAATCTTACCTTTCTGTAGACTATTTATAACATGGTAACTGTTGAAAAACGTTGAGTTCCCAGTAAAACTTGCTAGCAGTACGTCAGTGATGGCAGGATCGCTCTGTGCTGGCCGTGCTGTGTTTCCCCGAGGGCCCGGAGCAGTCGGGGAGCTCCGGCCGTGTCGTGCCGGTGCCGGGCGCGCGGTGGCGCTGAGCGGCCGCGGAGGGAGCGCGGGGCTCCTGCCGGGGCTCCCCTCCCACCTCCAGCAGGAAGATGCGCTTGCCTGTCCTTGTCCCTCTTGTTTTCCTCTCCCTCTCGGGGTTTTCTGCTTTGTTTGTATGACATGTAATTTATGAAGGTCTTTCTTTTTTTTTTGAGCTGCACATTTCTGGTTAGCAACTGCATGGAAAGTACTAGTTTAGTAAGGTTTAATAAGAAAAAGCTGTTTGGAACCGAATCTTTTAATCATTTCAGAAAGGAAGTAGATCTTCCAGTGTCTTATCCTAAAGCTAAGTGCCATCTCTCCCTATTGCAGTAGCACCTAAAGCATGCTAGATGGTGCACATGGATGTGGAATGCTTCAGGTGAATCCAAGCTTGAGACAGACAGCAGGAGCTTTGCCATTCACTAGGCTTGAAAGCACACAGACTCAAAAGAAATACATATATCCATCTGAAATACATCTTCATTTATTTCTTCCCCTTTTAGTCCTTTTAGACAGCAAAACTATGAATGTTGCAAAGCCACAGGATAAACAAAACAGCATACAAAGCATCTCTCCTAGGTCAGCATACTATTCATCCAATATCCTGTGTCCTCACAAGCTGGAAAAGAAAACCCAGTTCTTCACCAAATTATAAGTAAAACCATGTGCATAGGAGAGTAATTGGCAGGAGGTGGGAATGCCTGTGGAAACTTGATCCTGAAATTGCTACGTATGAAAATGTGAATAGATGAGCCTCCAAGTTCATTTGTCAGTGATGTTGACACCTGTACAGGTGTCGTGGGCTAGCTGAGACTTTGTTCTGCACAAAAGCTTTTTGAAACATTTGAGGAGTAAGCCCTCACATGAAGAAAATACAGCTTAGGGCCATTTGTTTCAATTCTGTCATACGTTTGTAAGCTATGAAATGTAATAGTTTGCAGAACTTAATTATTTTCTTGTAAAGACTAAAACATATAAAAACTGAACAAACCAGAGTTACAGTAAAATACTTTTCAAGTTTTATATCTAAAGTCATTGCTTTGAAGTCACAGCATTAAATTTTTTATTTACTTTTTCTCTTGTTGAATGTAAGCCATTTGCCAACTTGGAGCATGAATGATTTAATATATTGGCATATAATAAACTTGCCATTTTAATGGAGTTAGAAACCTAAGGTTGGCACTTCATATGCAAGTTGCTGACTCAGGACCTAAAGTTCCTGTGATTTGGCTAAGCTGAGTCTATTCTGTTCCGTCTGTTCTGTGTAACAAACTGGTTTTAATTCAAGTGAGTCCCCTTTTTTGTTAGGCATTTATGCAAAGTTGGGGATATAGTTTGAGAAGAGTACTTTGCATATAATTACTTGCTCCATGGTTACATTTTTTTTCTTTCATTGCTGTTAGCTGAAGAACAAAAATGTTGTGTGAAAGTAATCCTATACTGGTCATTACTGTAGCCTAATTAAATTTCAGTTCCTTCAGATGACTGCCAATCGTGTTTTGATTTGACCTCTATCCTTCATGACATTGTTGATTACATATGCTCCTTAAAATCAGGCTTTGACTTGGCTTTCTAAAGCCTTTGCTTCCATTTGCTCTTCTATTATGAGCTTTAACTTTCTTTTAAAAGGTCACAGTGTATCATAGGGGCAAAGCTCAGCTGTAGGGGGGAAGATCTCTCAAATAAGCAGATCATAGGTAATTTTCCCATAGAAACTAGAGGCAGACAAAACAACTCAAAAGGCTGGTAGTTAGCTCAAAAGGTTAGTAGTCCTTAAATCAGAACCAGTGTGGTTTTCAGTGTGTACAAGATAAAAAAAGGTATAATTTTCAACATATATGAAGGTCGTGCCCAAATGTCACCTCTGCTGCCCAAAGACGGATAGAGGAAAGCATCTTAGGAAATGCAAATGGAGGAGTAATTTTATTAGAATCTGAAGAATTAGGGTCATTTTGTGCTCTTATTTCTTCCACAGCGCCTAAATATTGGAGTTTTAGAACTACTTAAGTAAAAATATGGTTACTTTCTAATTGTAAGACAATTCCAGAGGTGTCAGCAGTCTTGCTTTCATCTCATTCTCCTTTCACCTAGTCATAGCAGTGAGGAGCACTTACTCATCTGATCCTGGGCTGGCAGAATATTACATCAGGAAGATGGTGTGGCCTTCTACCAGATGGAGAGCAGCCATTTCCCTCTGGGAATCACCAAACAGATCTCCAGCTTCTGCTAAGCATGTGCAGAGTAGCTGCTATCTTCAGAGTCCCCTGCCAGAAGCTTCCCTGAGGACGTTAGTATGGCCTGTATCTTATCAGAGGCTGCTTGACATTTAGAGCACATTTGTTTCTGCCCAAATCTCAATCAGTCACAAAGTGTGGGCTGTCTGTTTCTTAATGAGTTCAAGCCTGTGGTGGTGTCACCATGACTCTGGTGTCACCAGTGTGCTGGTGGCAGCATGACTCCTGTGCTCCCTTTGAGCTCTGTAGAGGTCCTGGTGCTCCATGATGCAGGAGCTTGGGGGACAGTGTGCTTGGAATCACTCTGTACAGTCGTGTCTTCAATTTCCCCTAATTTTGAACCAAAGCATTATTTCACAATAGACTTGCAAACTTCCTGTTAGAATGCAAATTAGTTATTTTTGCATGACTATCATGTTTTTAATTCCATGTAGATAATTTAAGAAATCAACCCAAGTGTGCTTTGATATGAAAGATGCTGGTTAAATGTTCAAGTTTTTTTTGTTTTTTTCCTCTTGAGTTTTGGGGCAGCAGCATGAAACTAATGAATTAAAACCAGAAGAATGTGTAGGATGGTCTGTGTGTCAAAGTGCAGATAAGGTAGTTCCTGCTTTGTGTCATGGCAGAAAGTGCTTTAGAAAGCTGCATCTTCTCACAGAGGGAAGTAATCCTCAAGGGAGAACATATATCACTTGCAGACATCCTGTGATGGAGTGATGGTTTACTTAACTTAAGAATCCCAGATGACCAAAGCCTGTCTGCTGTGATTTCTTAGTTATTGATGAAGAGTTAGGCACTGATGTCCAGGTCCTAAAACGGATCCTTACAAAGTTCACCACATTTGTCACTGACTAAAAGAAGCCTATCACTTAAAGTTGACATTGAAAAATGGTGATAAACTGCTACATGAATAATGACATGTTTAATGCCTATTAATCTTACTCTAGACCCATGTCTCTTGTACTTGAGGGTCACTGTGGTGTTGTCTGCTGAATTTATTTTTTTCCTAAAATTTTCTGAATGATGCAAGGATCGAAACATCTGACTGGATGCTATTTTCTCTTTAGTACCGGTTCCTTGTGAGGGTACTTATTAATCAAAATTTAAGTACTTATCATGGAGAGATTTACTTATCGCAGAGAGATTTACTGTTGGTATAAATTACAGGCTTGTAAATGGACCAATATATGCTTTTGTTCTAAAGTAGTATGGAGCTGTGGAATGTAACATTCCCATTTCCAAAAGCTGGAGAGGTCAGTGTTGTGTATGTTGCACATTGTCAATTGTAGTAGAGTCCATTTTGCCCATAGGAATGACAGCAAAGAAAAAACAATAGAACCATCTGGATGTGGTGACTTAAGTTTCTGACTATTAGACATTATTGTTATGATATAAAAATTCATCTAATCACCATTGCATTTTCTGCCATATTCTAGAGAGACTTTAACTTAAATAGTCCTGATGGCATATTACTTCATTATCTAACTAATTACTGAGTATGCTTTCTTTTGGGTGGAGGAACAACATGTATCAGTTATTTTTTATGTTAAAGTCTTTTCATAGTTTTATAGTCTTAAGGTTACAGTAGCCTTTACATAAGTAGTTTTATCTTCATCGCTGTGTATGTCCTTTCTGCATAAGGAAAAGTTAATCTTGTTACATCAGTGGATGAATCATTGGATAGTATTTCTAATTTGCTTCTATGCTTTTCACTATTTGCGCACAAAATAATGAGCATCACCATGTTCTAATTCATTCTAATTTAACAGTCTTGATTTGTAATTTCAATCTTCCTGTCTCTGTAAGTCTGATTCAAAGTATGAGATTGTTTTATAAAGTTGCTTTGTTGTTCTGCTACTAAGCTTCTTCCAGCTGTCCAGTAAGCAACACAGCTAAGTTCTGTTGAAAGACCAAGTTATTAGAGCAGTTTTAATTAAAAAATCTGAGATGGAGACAGAGGACTGAAAGATGCTCAAGTCCTACCTTGATATTGCAGACCTTGTGACTCTCATAAACTTACAACTTAATACAGTATAATGATCACTGGTACATTAGGCTAACTCAGTGACAGTGTAGCAATAGTTTGTGACCTCACATCACAGTTTGATAATACTTAGTTTCCTTTCTATGGACAAGCAGGATAAATAGCTCATGAAAATGTCTGTTGTATAAAGTCAATAATCTTCATAATTGTTAGTTTTGCTTCAGCCCCATAGCTCAGTTTGGAAATGCTCTGTCGGAGACAGAAGGATTTCAAGCTTACCAGCCTGAGGAGCCCCAAGGATTGCCCCAGGAAGCACAGCCAGCTTCTGTTCTGTTCCACCACAGAAGAGGCAAACATGTGGCCAAAACTGTTTTGTTAAGCTGAGTGCTCTCTCCAGTGAATCTGGAGCAACTATAGATCAAGACATTGATTAGTAATCTACTATTTCAACAGCGCAATGCACAATTCCTATTTCTGGAGCTAATCGTTGTTAGTAATGCTAAAATACTGTTGCAGTGCTCAGTAGCTTGCAAAAAGAACTGAAGTGTTTTCAGACAAACTGTCTTCTGCTTCTGCTGCTGCCTGGTTATGTTTAGTGTGAAATAAAGGTAATACTGTTTCATGCAGGCAGCTGACAGCTTTGCTCAGGTGTGCTTTGAAGGGATTAATAATTAAAATGGAAGTAATACTTGCAACAAAGTAATTTCAGTGATGGCAGCTGTGACTTGGGGTTTTTTTCTGTCTAAGATTTTGTTCTTAATTTTATTATGTTTCTATGTCAGGCTAAATAGACAATTTGGAGGTGATTGTTCCTGTTTAAGAGGTAGATTTGCCTACAACAGGGAAAACAAAACTGTATCTTTGTAGGAAACAGGCTCCTTGATGTTTTCTCCTATTATTGGCATGCAAAAGGAGATCAAACTGGATGCAAATTTAAATGTCATGATAGATTGCAACACATTTAAGAAACATAACATTAAAGGATAGCTACTACAGTGTAGCATCAGTTGGCATCTTCATTCAGTCTAAGTGCTGGTAACTAAAGATCATGCCAGCTATGTTCTGCAAGCTTGCATTGTAAAGGCTGTATATTCTTAATGATTTGTGGATTACTATATGAACTATTATAAATTCCATTTAAACTTTTCAGGATTCTGCAGTGCTTTTATTACACTAATGAGCTAATTGTTTAAGAATCATTCACATGATTCATTCTCCTGCTCATTCTTTTTAAAAAAACCCAAAACTTTTAGCTGCTGAAACCTTCTTGACAAACAATATTTATAGCAGTTTGACAGCAGGATGAAGAACAGCGTTTGTCTTTGTAACAGCTTAAAGAAAAGACCTTTCCAGCACCCAGCCATGCAGTTACAATCTTGACTTCTTTCTTTTGCTGGGAACATACATACAGCATACAAGCAGCACCTCCCATGTGTTTTCTTGACCCTTTGACTGTCCATTCACTTCCCATCTGTTTTGCAGCCTTAAAGGAATAGAGGGGGCCCTCTACTTATAAATCTGTCTTTACAGCTGACAAATTATGTTCTGTCTCTTTAAGGATAGCCTGGGTGGTTTTGCCTTTTTTTCCTTCTTCCCCCCTTAAAACTTTAGCTTTCCTCTCCCCTTATCCAAAGGAAAATATGGTATGTGAACAAGAGGAAACTGGCAAAAAATGTGATAGATAGTTTCAAAGGGTTTTCTAAAATTCAGCAGGACATGACCTTGCAGTGATCAGGCAATTGTGGCAGTGTTTGCACGAAGCATGAGGAAGCGTGTTGCTGCAGGTAACTGTGGCTTGGAAGTCTTTCTAAGGCACTTTTTGGAGTGCCTGGGAGTGTGCTGTCTCATACCATTTTAACTATTTTTGCGTGGCTCTTAGAAAAATCAAGGAATGTAGCACAAAAGGCTGAACTCCAAAGAGCTGATTCCCCCCCTCTTCTCCACCTGACTGTTCATAGGGGTTGTATACAACTATGGAGTTTGTGTCTTAGATAGCCCTAAGGTAAAAATCAGCTTTCAATAGAAAACTTTGGATTGACATCTCTAGTTTTAATGGTGTGTTTCTGGGCATTGTGATGAATTCTGACTGACAGGGCTTTCCTTTTTACTAGAGGAAAGATGATGCATTCACAGCAGTAAATTCCAAATTTCTGCTTCTGTGGTTAACTAACCATAACATAGAAGTAGCACAGTAAGCAGTGAAAACGTTTATAGACGAGGAAGGGATTAAGAAAGGAAGGAAGATGAGGGGGGAAAAAAAAGGGAAGAGGAGAACTCAAGTCTAAACACAGTCCAGAGCAAAATGAGCAACAACCATGAGCTTTCAAATATCAAAGCCATGTTAACATTAGTTGGAGATAGAAGTCACTTTAATGTAGAGCAGGAGGATTTATAATAAGATATTAACACATTTTGTCATTTCATACTGTAGGTTTCATCAAAGTACAAAATAAAGATGGATTTGTGTCTAGAAAGATTTTAGAATTTGTTTTGTTGTTGCAAATGAAATTTGATATCATATGTACATATTTGTAATTGAGAAGGGAAAGCTTTTTGATTTGCCCAAAGTACTCATGTACTCTGGCACAGACAGACATGAACATCTTTAAAATTCTGTGCTAAAATTATTGGGTCTTTACAGGTAAATGTTTTTGAATGTCTCAAAATAAGTTTATCTTCAGAACCATGAGCAAGACAGGTTTTGTGGACAGAGGCCACATCAATTAACACAGATGGAAAACACAAGAAAATGTTTTCTTGCCTCTAGGAGCGTGTTTGAAATAAATCAGTACTAAAATTTGCTTTTGTAATTTGTGTTTAATATTTTTTGGGATTATTAGGCCTTACCTGAGGAGATTTGCTTGATAACTTGCTTCATCTATTTCATTTTAGCACTGTTTATTGCTACCTAATCTTGAGTATCTCAGGCAACAATCACAAAGCAAACCTTCCTTGTAAGACAGAAGATTTCAGGGGGGTTCCCTTCTGACCAACTTATGATAGTAGGAAAAGCAAACTTTATCTGTGCCTGGGTCTTTCTGCATTCACAGTGTATTCTAAATCCTCATTACAGTTCAATTAGCCTGGTTTTGAGCCTTTTAGATTTGGGATCACAGGATTAATGAAAAGAAAATGAGCGGGTAGCAATATCATTTCATATGGAGATGAGGAGAGACTGAGCATGAATGAGGATCTCAAGACATCTGAATAAAGAATTTCCTCATTCTGTCAGTGAAGTTTTATGGGTTATGGAGGGAGGATTATGGGAATATTCATGACCAGATCAAGAGGCATAATGAGTTGATGTATGAACCAGCTTATCTTTTAGGTAAACATGGGGTAAATGGGAAATAGAATAACCATTCATGGCCTCTAGGCCTGTGAATTTTACTGTTCTGAGATGGAAACAAGGATTTAGTTACAGTTACTCTTCATTAATGTGATTTTTGATCAATGTTTAACAGGTGCTGGAAGAATTGCTTATTTGTAACTTCAGGTCTGCATTAGAGCTAGCAAAGAGGGCATCATCTTTCTAGAATCCAGTGTAAGCAATATGTGTATTAAAACTTACACAGTGCCTTGCAATAAGAGTGTAGCTCTTTTGTTAAAGTCCCTTTTGTGACATGGGAGCATTGTATGAAGGAGCTTGGGTAGTTCAGCCAGTTTCAGACGTAATTTGTTAGCAAGCTGAATGCTTTTAATCTTTGCTTTACTTATCCTTGGAAAAACACAGTATCACTAAGAGCAACAGGTCACTTTTTTTCTACCCCTAAATTTGCTTCTGCAGTAAGTATTCTTACCTGAAACCCAGATGATTTTCTATCTTTGGCATGTTGATAAACTTCCCTCAAAACAAAACGTACTGTAATTTACAAGTGTAAACGACTGATAGTTTGATCTAAGTGTCAGTCAAAATCCTGCAAATGTGGGTACAGAGCTTGTGCATTTCAGAGGCAAGAACCTCACTAAAGTTGGGTAACATCTGATTCTTGAATTGTGAGGATGAATAGTTGCTCGACATACAGAGTCACGTCATGCTGATGAAACTGTAGACAGTTACTCTTGCACTTGCACTCCTCTATTAGAATTTTATCCAAGCACTTATATTTACTAGTTTATTAAGATGAGTGTTATGTAAATGCATAACTCTCCCTCAGTCTGTTCCCAAAGTGAACCAAATCAGCAGACTGCTTCTCTGTGCTACAGAATGGATTTGCAGGAGAGTGTTACAGGTTGCCTGGGATCTGCTGCTGCAAAAGGCTTTACTGTGGCTAAAAATACAGGGCATAGCATGAATAATTGCAGCTATTTGGCACTCATTGTAGCTGTTCATTTTTAAGAATAGCCAGCATATTATTTCAAAGTATTAAATTACCTCAAGACCTCATAATTATTGCAGTTAAGTAATCATTTCAATTCAGTCCAAGTGTAAAAACTAATAAAGTGCTCATAGTATGCAGTCAATTCTAGTATATGTGTTCTCTGAGCAAACACAGCTGATTCAGTATATTCTGGTGGAATACGTATTTGCTATCCTGTTATTTTAATATGCCTTAATCAGAAAATTACAATAGATTTGTTGGCACAAACCTTTTTTTAAGGGTGAAATAATAATTACAGGTTTTTGCTGATGCTATTAATTTTCAGAGCTGGAATATTTCATTAGCAAGAGATTGAGAAAGGAAAATACTTGCATTTAATACTGCTAAATCTGCCTGCTTTCACTAGTCTAATGGCTTGAGCAATACAAAGAACACACTTGGGAAAATATGTTGCAATTGGGAAAAAGAGTGCCACAGAAAGCCACTGAAAGCACAACATAAAGAGATCTTTTGGGTCATGAGATCTCATCCTTAGTTATCACAGGCAACTGCTGTTCATTTTGGAGAGCAGGGTCCAGGATTAATAATTTGTAAACCCAGAATCATTATAGAATATTTTGGGTTGGAAGGGACAGTAAAGATCATCTCATTCCAACTTCCCTGCCACAGTCAGGGACACCTTCCACTTGACCAGGTTGGTCAAAGCACCATCCAGCATGGTGTGGTCAAAAAAAAAATGTTAATTCTGTTCAAAATAGTAGAACATTATTTCAAAGGCTGATTTTGTAAACATTTATAAAGCAACAGTATTGGAAGCTGAGCTGAGTAGTTGCATAAATAAATGCCTTAGAACATTTTCTATACACTAGAGGTTTATGAATTGGCATGCAATGCATATTCTTTTTTTGTCATTTAAAAAGATAGTAGTGAAAACACTTTGAATGTGCTCAGTAAGGAGAAGTGATCATGAGACTACCTTTTTTTTCATTGGCGGCTTTCAAAGATTCTGCTGAACTGAATCAGCTTTTTTTTTTTAACCTGGTAAAAGTCAGCTACTGCTGTTTCTTAATTTCCAATGTACAGTTTTTGCCCTCACAGTGACTGGGATCTTCATTTAATACCAAAGTACCATAAAAAAAATCAGCTGAAATTCAAGAAGCTTCTTTGGTGTTTTCTTTAGGAGTTAGAGTGTGATCCAGCTTCACTGTACTTCTGTTTGTAGATAAGCACCACTGGGGAAGGGCATGCTGAAGTGTTGAAAGTGTCGGTGGCTTACCCTTCATCACCTAAGAATTGCAAGATAAAGATAGAAGCTTGAGGTTTCTTCATACTCATGCAGGCTATTTTCAGTACTTTATTATAAATGCTAAATAAAATTCTCTAGTTGTTAGAGCAGGACTTCATTGAGTTGTTATTAGTATTACTCTAAAATGGATTTTATGTTTGTTGGTGAGGTTGTCATTTTGTTAAACTTTCAGTTCCTTTAGCTACATTAGTGTTCTCTTTGGAGGTCATTTTTTTCTGCTTATGCTTACATATCCCATTTAAAGCTGTTTGTTTTATTTTTCTTTTTGTTTTGCTGTTACTTCAACTCAGCAAAGTTGCTAACATATGGTATTGATGAATAGAAGAAAACATAAAAGTTTTTTTAAAAAAGCCCAAACCCTGTATCTCAGACAAGGGAACATATGGCTTTGATACAATAGTATTTTTAGCTTGGAAAAAAATTGTCTGTGTTTATGCTCATCTAACTTATTTTTGTCTGTCCTATTGCTCTCCCCCGTTTCTTCATATTTCTAAAGTGTATGTTTTTCATGCCTATAATCACACACAGAAGGAGCTTCAAATGAGGATGTGGTGAGAGAGAAGCAGGAAATCTCACAGGCTTTGGATTCCAACTGTGTTCTAAATCTTGCTTCATAAGCAATTTAATAAATCAAATAGGTTATATGATGACAAGTGTTGTATGGAATTGAGAAAAGAGTGGGAAAATGCCTAAACCTCTGGATTTTTCGCAATCAATTTTGTCTTTTCATTCCTAGTAACTATTTGTAGTTGTGGTCAAGTCGTGTTTTGGTAGGGAAGTAAACTCCCAGATTTAGTTTTTGTATAAAATGAGATTCTGCCCACATCCATCTGGTTAAATGCAAGAAAATAAAATGCAAGATTTAAACATTCTTAACATCGTGTGTGCCCTTTGGAGGAGGTGTCTTGAATACTGACGTGTGGTTCCCTGAAATTTTCCTGGGTGAAAGGGCATGAGCTTTCAACTTTATTTAGAATGATTAGTGAGGTTTGTTTCACTTGTTGTGGAGAATGAGGACATTTGGTTAAAGAAGAAAGGGGCTAGTGGGCATTATTTAAAACCTAACAGCTTCCTGTGTGTAATAAGTTACAGTAGTTCTGCTGTGCATGATCTGATGGAAATTTCAGTCTTTTGAAATACATTTCTAGTATTGGATTCCTTCAGTAAATTTTTGAATTATTAAATTAGCAAGATAATCATAAAATACATCTGTAGAAGTTCTTTGAACAGGACAGGGTTTCTTTCCTGATGTAGGAAAATGTTGTAAACCTCTGTAATTGAGAAACAAAATGCTTAGGGTAACATTGATGGCAGCATTAATTTTTGCTTGTGTTTGCATGTTTTTGTTCATGGTTTTTGTGTGGGTTTTCTTTCTTTCAGTACCTGTCCTCAGGTACTTAATAGTAATAAGTATTTAAACAGTGATCTTTTTATTTAAACTAGAAAAAGTTCGGGAAATCCAGGAGAAACTTGAAGCCTTCATAGAAGCCCTCCATCAAGAGAAGTAGCTTATTCAAGCAGGTAATCATTGAGAGATTGCTATAGTTATCTTATCGCTCTGTATAAAATGATCCATCTCATTTAAATGCATGTTTTCATACAGACTTTATGAAAACTCCTATTTGTTTTCTTCTATTGGCTACTGCTGCTTCTTGTTTCTAATCTGCACAATGATACTTGCTGCTTTTACACTAAAAGCAGATATAAAACTTAGTAAAAATACAATTACTGACCAGTTATTTAAGTATTGTGAATCACTGTCAGTTCAATATTTTTATTAAGAGAACAAAGCATAACTAGCTGGAATCAAAATTAATGGAACACTTTTCTATGGAAGCATTTTGGTTCTTTTGTTTTTCTTAAAGACACTGTGTATTGTTAGCAGAAATATTTGCATGCAAGTAATTTCCAAATCTTATTTCTATTAATTTTCAAATCCATAAATCCAACTGCTGTCATGCATTTACACATGTTTTTAAATAATTGTCATTCTGTTTTAACAGCAACTTCACACAAGGTACCCTTCTCCAGGATACCTTGCACAAAGACTGAATTGAAATAGCTTTTGTGTCCCATTCTCTTTCCTATCTTTTGGGGAGCATCCTGAAATGTTGAAGAAGAAAGAAGATAAAGTCTTGTGGGATTGAGAAGTTCAGTTAAAATCTACCTGTTCATTTAATTTTTGAACCTACATGCACAGAAGAATCTGATTTGTGTATTAATGCAATAGCTTGGAAGCTTGCTGAAGTTGTACATTTAAGGGTTTTTTCCTGAGAGGGGAAAAAAGGTTTTTATTTTTAGTATGTGTCTTGTATGGTAGAGCTGGATCAGATTCATAAAATTATTTTATCTGTTGTCATTTTCTTGCCTGCAGATGATGCTGGGAGTTTGACATAACATTTTAGTATTTGTATGTACATTAAAATCCCTTCTAAGTAATGCCATTTGTATTTGTTATGCTCTGTATTGAAGCATTTGCTGATCGCTGTGGTACAGATTTAAAAGCATTATATTGAGATCCTGAGAGGAAGTGGAGGATTTTGTTAAACTCCTAAACCATTGAGAGATGTCAGCCAAGCAATTCTCGTAGTTCTTTCACCTGAAAGCACAGACTGCTATTCAGTGACACCTTAAAAGGTTTAGGCTCAGGAAATAATGTCAGCAGCTGCTCCTTTTACCTGTTCTTTCCTGATATATGTTGTTACTCTAGAATTTCAGCCAATTACATTTCATTTCTGGGACTGCACACTCAGATTTCCTTGTTAACTCCTCCCTTCACCATAGGTACTGAGTAACCTGATGGACTATGTGTGAAATGTTAAAAAAAAAAGAATGTACAATTCCAACTTCCTAACAAAAAAGAAGAAAAATGTCATTAATTTCATTTTTACTAATAGCTAATGTAAGGCCAAAATCACTTCTATAAGAATGTTATGCACAAAATCCTTCTACACCCACTTGATGTCTATCATTCAGCAAAATTAGTAAGGCACTGAAAACTGCCTTTCAGTTTTGCCATAGAAATGTTACTTCTTATGAATTTAAGCATGATACAAGCTCTCTATCATAGGTGGTTAATCTCCACCACATTTTCTCTGCCCACACTTTGCCACAAATGATCTGGATACACTTCTCAATACTTGTGTGGAAGAAGGTGTTAGGCCTGAAACAGTTTGTGTTGCAGTTATGTGATTATGTACATTGAAAAGCTGACCTAGATTTATTTTCTCTTTTGAAAAGGCAATTGATTTTGATATGTAGAAATGAAAAGAGAGGGATCTGAATGTTTTCCAGCGGATATTGTTTTGGTTTGCTCTCACAGGAAACAATACAAAGTTTGGAAAGATGTTCCCCAAATTTTTGGACATAAAATATTCAGCCATGTGGACAAAAAGCTAACATATGGCTTAAAATTATGTTGAAAGGTTAAATATTTCAGGGTGATCTAACTGAATGTTTGGAGATTTTGTTTAAAATTAATTCCTTAAAATGAGTGCTTGAGAACTGAAAAATGAAAAAAATGGCTTGTGTCATGACCATCCTCTGAAGATAAATTCAGAAATGTAAGTTTGCACAATTTTCAAAGCAGACACCTTTGTGTATAGCAAGTGAAATAAGTCTGTACTTTGTAAAAAAACAAAAACCGAACTAAGAAACAAACAAAAACTTTTGCATTTATCTAGAGATCATTGTTTGAAACTTCTGTGTAATGTAAATGTTGCAAAATATCGCATCCAGTGGCCCAATGTTCATTTCTTTTAGTGTGATGTTCCTATGGTTTTAGTTCCAACTTCTCTGTGCTGCTCGTCTAAGACTTAGCATGATGTATTCCATGGAAACTAGGTATTTATTGAATAAAAATGTAACTGAAGGAATAATAAAATGTGGGTTTTGAACATGGTGCTATTGCACCTAAGAAGCTACTTTGACCTTCTTTTTCTCATTTGTTAAGTTGTGACCAAGTGTACCTTGATTATATCAGTATGTGTTAATGATATCAAAATGTCTGAGTCAGAAGAACTGTGTCAGCACCAGGTTAGAAGTGACTGTACCAACTGTTATCTTTACTATATAAATTAATATACCATTTATATAAGACATTTAGACAAAGATCTTATGTCAAGCAGCATAAGAAGGATGTGCTGAATATTACAACAGTTTTGAGACAGAAAATATGATTATTTGAACTGCCTAAAATTCATATGGTACTGAAGAATATGTTATTCCAAACTGGTTTGCCCAAGTTCACAATAATTTTTTGTATTTCATAGATTGCCTTCAGATTCTGGATACAGTGATTTATTGTAAGAAGCAATAACTAATCTGTAATTTCTGTATCTTTTTGAGCTTTGGGAGGAGAATCACCCAATGTAAACACGGTTGTTCCATAAATGGATATTTCATTTCCAAAGCATATTCATTACTATCGTGTAGATATGCTAAGTTATTTCCGGTTTTTATAAAATGAACTGTTTGTGAGCCAAGGTTTAAATACTAATGGTCAAGACATATTCTGACACTTTTTCATGAAAAAGGTACAAATGGTGTCTTTTAAAATGTCATTAATTACTCCTCAGTGGTTACTAGTAACCTCATCCTATGTTATCAGACTAAGAGAAATTAAAATCTTGGAAATGTTTAGAAGTGTAAAAACCAAACATAGAGGTTGAATACATCAATGAAGTTCTTGGTTATTTCAAATGCACTGATGTGCTCTTTTACCATCAAAGCCACATGAATCTGGTTCTTTGCTGAGTATGTTTTTGCACATAAGCTAAGTTAGAATGTAGTTCCAAGGCTAACGTTTTAGTGGATTTTCATGTATCTTGAAAGTAGCTTAATAATTCTTAACAGTTGTATTAAAAAAGATGTAAGAGATTTCATCAGTTGAAATATTGGGTTCTCTAAACCTGACCCAGGACCCCTTGAGTCAGCTAGAACTCTTTGTTCTCGGTGGGATTTAGTACTGGAGAGGTCTGTAGGGTGTTCCTATGTCAGGGAAGATATTGCTGCATGAATAGTCTCTGTAGATACCTCTGTGTTCTTGCAGAGTTGCAGTGTGAGATGTTTTTTGACTGTTAGGAATGTGTTTCTGGATTCTGAAGTGCTTTAGGGAAATCTTCCAGCAATGCTGCCTTGCACAGATGGAATGTACAGTGATGAAGTTTTCTCAGATTCTGGGAATACCCTCACAAGAACTTACCATCTTAGTGACTTACCATATCCAAGGAACCTTTTTAAATGTCAGTTTTAAAGTTTTTGGATCCAGTTCTATTTTTTAATTAGTTCAGTAATCCATATTCCCTTGCAGTAATCTTTATAGACCCTGATCAATCACTTGTTTTTATTCAGTAAGATAAATAAAATGCATTGTAAAACCCTTGCAAGATAGGTCCTACACAGTCAGGTAACTCCTAAAGCTGTAGTTTCACAAGTGCTATGAGTTCTAGATGGCTGTTATCACAGAGCTTTCACAGCATATGGCTTTTGCCAGGAACTTTTTAGTATAAAGTACTATATAGAAAGGAAGAAGCAGAAATGGTACAGGGATTGTAATAGTTGTTTATACTGTGGTGCTGGAATGGAAAACCCGTGCATATTTCTGTGTATACAAATCTTGCTTGCATCTGCCATCACCTTAGTGCTCCAGCACATCAGAAGGTGAAATTATCCAGGCTATTGTTCTGTAAGAGGTGCTGAAAGTCAGAGACATGATTTTAGTTTTCACTAGTAGTGATTCAGGAAGTAGGTCTGAAAGTACTGGTGAAACAGTTCTGGAGCCTACCTCAAAAACTGTTCTAGAAACATTTCTGAAATTGACTCTTACATTTCTTGGGAGTGGCTTTAGGTGCTGTTCCAGTGCCAATACCAGAAATATTTCTAGTCTGATATGCTGAAATGCAGTTTATTGTGCATAGCTGCAAACTCTTGTGTGTTTGTGTTGCAGAATGCTGATAGAAGACTTTATTTGCTGCTCTTTGGAGTCTGTAGGCTCCAAGAGGACTTTCAGAGCAGTGGTGATTTCCCAGTAGGACTTTAAAGCAGCTTTCTAAACTATCCCTGGTAGTGACAACCAGCAAGGTGAGCTTTGTTCAGGTTTTTCACCCAAAGGACAACAACAGATTTTTTGAAGGTTAGTCAGTGTGGTGGAGTAACACCTTGCCTTATACCATTACTAATATAGGGGAAGACATGAAGTTTGAATTAAGGGGTTGTTTTATAATAAGTTTTAGAATAAAAGCTTGAGTGTTACATCCTCTATAACATTTTAGACACCTTTTCAGGAAACACCTGGGTGAGCATTACTGGACAGGACTGACAGCTGCCACATCCTTAGAACTGCAAAGGACAAGTATGTTTGTGCTCTATTACTACCAACCTTATAATTTGGAAGTGACATAAACTCTACCTTGGACTGAATCTGCACATTCCTGTTTCATAAAGGATCATCTCTTCCAGACTGCTAGAAAAAAAACCCCAAAAAACAGTAAATTGCACAACAAAAGCCTCTTTAGATCTAGATATTATTTTACTACAGAAATCATAACTGAAGACCATTTTCACTTCTGTTTTAAGCAACTGCCCTCTCTTTGCCAGCCTCATGAAATAAGTATTAAGGTAACAGTATGCCCCCTATATTTAGGAACATTGGAAGCAGTGTTTGCCTCATGTCCACAAGCCAATTGCCTGTAGCTTTTGATATTTAGAGATGGAACATTCATTGCAGCCTTCTTTACAATGAGTCTGTTCTGGTTCATGTGAAAATCAACATCCTTTTTTGTGTTGCTGCCTGACAGGATGCTACAATACTATTAGCATTTGCAAAGGGTTTGCTCCGTCTAATAGTGCAACCCCCAGATCACAGGCTGCTCAGTTTGTGTTTCTCTATTATGTGAAAGACACAAAGAAGCTGAAGGCTGGCAAAGGCCTGTCAAATCTTGTAATGTAGCAAGCGACCCCAGAGCTTCATTCTGCTTTATATCATTCCTTGTTCCCCATCCCACCCCTTTCCTTGAATAGGCTCTGAGGTAGGTAAATGAATTCAGTGGTATGGTAGGCGGATGATTTCTTTCTGACCTTGTTCCTGTACCATTTGTTTCCAGGCTTGTTGGATGGAAAAGGACATATCTGAACCTTTTGTTTCAAATAATTTTCTCGCAGGTTGGGGAGTTAATGCAGACCTTGTCTGAACTCACCCGAGCGGAAAGTGCTCTGGGTGCAAGTCTTGACACGCTTGGTCCCTTGGAATTGCCAGATTAAAGGAGAAGGCAGTGATTGGAATTCTTTAGCATTTGGCATTGCTTAAACACCTGGACACCTTTTTTTTCCCCCAGTATGCACGTGTTTATATCCTCTGTCGTGCCTTGGAACATCTATCTTAAGAGCAGTCAAGAAGCAAACAAAGAATGACCTTTGAGCAGCCCAGTGTTATGTGTTTTAGTTGGGAAGGAGGTGAGGCTGAGGCAAAAGCTGACTGCAGCACACACCAAACACCAGTGGCTTTCAAAGGAGTATTTTGGACTGATGTCTGAAATTGGAACAGCACTTCTTGGAGGTTTGTTTTAGGGATTGATCTTGGATCATGTCTTTGATGGTAAGGAAGGCAACGCTTTCCTGCATGCCAGGGCTGAATCTTGGGAGCAATGAGACTTTTCACACCAGAGCTGCCTGAGCTCTGCATCACTTTTGTAGAAAGACCAGAGAGCAAAACATGAGATGGGAATACCACTGCAGCTGTCCTGCAGAGTTATAAATTTGCCCTCTGCACTGTCAATGCCATTGTGTTTAGAGGACTGTTCATACCTCCTGAGTAATGGATTCCAAAGGTCTCAAACAGAACACAAATTATTGAATCATAGTCTATCCTGAGTTGGAAGGGACTCAAAAGGATCGTTGAAGTACAGCTTCAATGCAAAAATACTGCTCTCTCCAAGTGTTAATTGTACATGGTAAGTTTGCCATGTCTGAAGTGTCTAGTTCAAGTCTCCATCTGCTTAGCCCAGCACAAACCTGGTAAGAGGCCTGTTTATCATTTGAGCCCATCACTTTTTGCTGCAGGCATCCTTCACTAAAGGCTTCCACAAGCCAAAACAGACATTGGGACAAATCTGTAAGAGGCCTCAGTGTTGATACAAAAGGCACAGGCATAAAGGGGATGAATGAGGATGGTCATACCCCATGTTGCCTTAAAAAATGTAGATAGACTGTAGCTTGAAAGTGCAAGCATAAGGGATGTTGCCTATTACATCGATGCCTATGCATATTAACATATTTTCTGCATACAGTTATAGACTAATAATAATGACTTGTTATGGAGTAAGTCATGTTAAGTTTGAAAAGCAAACTTCGACATCCTGCACAGATTTGTGGCATCCCCAAAACAAACTGCTCATGCTTCATTTGTGATTCCTCTGTGCTATGTTTGTACATCTCAGGGGGACAAATGAGTTCATCTAACTGTTGTAATCTCAAACCCATCTAAACTGAAAATTATTTGCATGTGCAAACCATTTTGTAATTTGGGGCTAATTATGGACTAAATTTTTAATCCAAATTGAATATCTTTGCTGCCCCACTTCCTGGATTTCCTGCTAAAACACTTTATGCTTTCACAAGATTTCAGTAATGTAGATGTATAACTTTGTGTAGGCTTTCCTTACTATCTCACAAGCAAGACCAGCAAGAATATTATCTCTATAAGGCCCTTCAAAAATACATACAAATAACTAAAGTTTTTTTAACCCTACAACAATAACCAGGAAGACAGTGTTATCCCTTTTGTTCTTATTGTACCTCTGCTCTCACCAATGGTCAGAAGATTAGTTTTTATCTGGAAGTTCTGATCAATTATATTTTTTGCAAGAAAGCATTTTTAAGCTATTAAATGTTTCTTTTATGACCCAAGACTCATTACCACTGGAAAGCATTGCTGTAAGGAGAATAAGAGCTTCCCTTTTAAAAAGTCCTTTTTTCCCTCCTGTCAGCATATGCAAAGTCCATCCCTTCAGCTGGAGGAAATAACAAACCCTTTGTCAGAAAAAGAAAGTAATTTTCCACTGCCTAGTGCTGAAAATTGGAATTCCATAAAGTTTATGGAAGTACAGCTAGCCATAGGTTATCTGGTGAAGTTAATTTCTGGACTTTGCTTTGTTGAATGTTTTTGCACACTCTGTTTGCTTTCCCTGCCAGCACAACCTCCTTCCCTGTCCTTCTCTGCCCTATGGGAATGCAAATTACACCCTCACCAGGTGACATTCTCTGGCCTGTGAGGTGCTGAAAGTCAGATCAGATGCTTACAATAATTTGTCTTGAAAATATATGGTAGAATTTCTCTGTCTACAACTGCTCATATCCCTTTTCACTTTTGTTTTTGCTATCTTGGTTTTACTACAGGCGTGTATCACATTTTATAAATATACCTGTATCTCAACATTTATATTACATATGCATAATTATGCAAGAAAAAAAACATGCTGACTGCCTCAGAAATCGTGACTTGCTGACTGATCTCTGCCTAGCCCAAAACAGAATTTATCTAATCTAGTCTGAAAGATAAATGCCATTAGAGATGAGTAACAGAGAAGAAACATTGGAGAGTGGCTCATGGCAAGAGGCTGTTTTCATGTGGAAACAAGGGAATATTATACCATTTGCTGGAGCTTAGAGCAGCTCCCAGATCCTCGCTGAAATCAAGCTCTGTGATGAAAAGGCCTGTAGCCTGTTGGGCCAAGAGACAGGGATTATGAGAATATTCATGACTCCTGAGAATCAGCAGGTGAGACCTAATGCATACTATCGCCCTTCACCCTTTTCCCCAGCTCATCCTTTTGGCAAACAGTACATAAAGGCTGGGTTCCCAGAGTGACTGAACTCAGTTCCTGATCCTTTTTTTTCTCCTCTTTCTTTCGCCTCCATTCTTTATAAAAAAGATTGCAGTGTTTTTGCCACTTGTCCCAAGCAGAAGCACGGAATCTCCTTTTCATTTCTAAAAAGCAACTGTGTGGCCAAACCAGAAGTCTTGTGACATTACTTAAGAAAGCAGAATGGTATCTTAGCATCCAAGGCCTCTTTTAAAACTTAATGAAAAGCCTTTCTGAGAGCTTGGATAAGCTGGAGAGGAATCTCTGTGACATATGTGCATTGTCTTAGAAAAGCATGGGTTAGAGCCAACTGTGGGCCTCTGCCTTTAATATACTGGGTATTTGTCATGCCTGTTTTGGTGTGCTTGCTAGTCAGTAAACACCCCGTGTGTAGGGTCCATGCAGTTGGAAGAAGTTGCAGTGTGTGATTGATGCAGGACACTGTTCCAGGCCAGTAAGTGGCAGGGGATGCTCTGTGAAAGGGGGATTCCTTGGGCAAGATGGGCAAAATTTTTCCAGCTTTTCTTCAGTGTAGCACAAAGGCATATTCTATAGCAGATTTAATCAATCGAGTTTTTGTAAAATTGTCTCACTGTGATGTAGGTGAAGAGGGATTCTCACAAATGCTGATCCTGTCCTGGTTCTGACAGCTTTTACTGCAAGCATGAGGTCGCATATTCAGCCTGGTGGGGAAGGGATTGTCAGCTCTTTAGCTGAGTCTAATTGTTGTCATCCCTTTAAAGCCTGAAACAGTGCCTGCAGTAAACAGAGGAGACCATGCTAGATCTTTGCTTTAACTAAGTGTTGTTGCTTGCTTTTTCTCTGCAGGAATGTGTCAGCCCATTCTGCTGGTTTGTGACTCTCTTGTGCATGGATTGCAGCTATAGATCAGTGATTTGGCAGTGGAGCTGTTGCAGTGAACGCAAACACTGGACATTTAGACTATTGTCATCCTCTGGCCCTGCTTTTCCAAGACTCAGTGAAACTGGAGTACTAATTGTCCCTATATGTGCCCTGATATATGACAGGGGCAGGCACCTTTCCAGGCCCATCAGCCTTCCCAGCAGGGAAAGATAGTCAGCTCAAGTTTTTCTGGCTGTGCTGAGGCAGGTGATTGCAGAATTATGGTAAAAACTTGGTAAAAATTTACCCTCATACCAACATTTGCTATAGCCCAATGCTTGCAGTACATCTGTCCGTGAAGCCATAGTGATTATTCTGCATTAAGGCAAAGGGAACATCTTTTCTAAGGTTTTCAGCCTTTCCAGGAAGAATGGTTATGTAATTTTAAATATCTCTTGGAGTTTCAGTCTGCAGGAGCTGTAGTGCCTGGCTCTGACAAAACTGTTGTTACAAAATTGCTTTCAAAGTGTCTCATCATAGGGGTGTTGGTTTGTTGTATCCCTGTGACAACATCCAAACAACACTTCAACAGTTTTTTTTGTTAGTCTAAATGTAACTAGTTCTGTGGCTGAAATTTGGTCCCCAACAATTGAAACAGGCCTGCTGTCTGCTCAATATAGTTTTCTAGTAACTGATGCATCTAGGTCAACAAACTGACAGGCGTTGCTCATTTTACTGCTTGGCAAATATTGAACTAAAGTCTTCAGCACTGTAACACTGTTGACAATTGCAGGATAAAAGCATTGTCCTCTTTTGTTACCATGAAGTGCATCTTCACATCTGATTCTGACATAACACACTTGGTAAACAACAAGGGATGTTGTGCTCTGGAGTCCCAAGTGTTTGCTCTGACAATATAAACTTACTGCCTGCTCTCTAAAACCAAACATCTGTCTCTGCCATGGTTACTTCAAACTGATACTGAAACAATCCACTCTCTTCCTGAAAACACTGGAGGGTGACAGCATGACTACTGTTGAAGGAGCTCTTTTCTCTTTTGGAAAGCTATCTGTACCACCCTCCTTTATCATGTTGCAGGTCTATGTTGAGGAGCCCAGACTAGGCTTCAAGAATCTGAAAAATAATACTTGATTTGACTGGATCGGTACAGTTAACACTAACCCCACTGGAAAGGAAATGCTATGTTGCAAGTCCACTGTCAAGTCTTGCTTTTCCAGGACAGCATGTTAGAAGAGACAAAAGAGTAATGAGCCAAAAGGCAGCTGAAAAAATTCTATCACACACATCCTGTTACCTGAGCAGAGCACTGCTCCTTGCCTCCTTCCTTCTCCTTTCCAAAATTAAACCTCCCCATGACTACTGTGAAGGTCCAGGGTCATTTACATCCCAGCACCCATAACATCGATCCATGGTCCCTCCCTTCTGCTTTGCCAGCATCTCAGGTTCATTCATTTGCTACTGAGTGTACCCTGTGGATCAGACTGGAGCGATTCAGCTGTGTGTGATTCAGTGGGGACATGCCCCATCAGAATGGTGTCATTCACAATAGTTTTGTTCCCTGCTACCTTTGGTCTTTTTTCACTACAGCTTTGTTATTTGTTTCATATTTAGGTCAAGGGTAAAGATTAAAACAGATCTGCCCTTCCCTTGCTTCACGTCTTCACTTTCACCAAGTTTGTTTTGCACATTAAGTGTATGGAGTCTTTGTTTAGACCAGCTTGCAGGCTATAATGGTAACCTATATCACACTGAATCTGTTTGAATAGTGTGCAGCTGTGCATCTGTGGTTACGATATTACATATCAAACATTAGCCTGATCAGTGATTGGAGGTGAATCTTCAAGAAAGAGCATTTACAACCAGTTGGATCCTGCTGCTTTAGGCTGGTGCCCACCAGCTTGAAGGATTGGTCCCCTCCACAGAAGTATTAAAAAATTAATCCACAGCTTTTTATATCCTTAATAGAGACACACATAGCAACAGCATTTGCTGTTTGTTGCTTTTTTAGGTTGAACTACTGGTGCTTCCTTTTCCTTTCTGCCTCAGGAAAAAAACAACAGCTTTGCCTTTGAGGTTAATGCAGTCACATGCTAAAAGGAAATTTAAGGCCCTAGAAAAAGGAAAGAGACCAGCATGGATTTTACTACCAGGTGCTGAGATGGGACAATTCCTGTGACCATTTTGCATTTCAGACTCATCTCGGGTCACTTAAAGCTGAAGGCAATGAGAGATGGGATTGTGATTGTGTTCCCAGCAAAAAGGGAGAGACAAAGCTGCACGCTTCAGGAAAATGCCATCGTAATTCTTCCTATATTAGTTCAGAGGTTCGTTGATCATGAGGCTGGAAGCTTTTGTGGCTGATGTCAAGTGACTGCTTTTGGGTATGATTCACCTATTGTCTGTAAGGCTCCTTTTACCAAAAAGCAGCTGGTGAAGCCTCTATTTCCCTTAAACAAAACTGTCATGAACTTTCAGGGGAGAACAAGGCCTTCACTGTGCTGCCTTGACTGAAATCCCAGCCAGGAGGGAGAAGTCAGACCTGTTTCTTGCTTTTGCAAAAGAAAGTACTTTTTTTTTTTCCCCTAGCAGTAGCTGTTAAGTAGACAAAGAAAGCAGCCATCAGGCCTATGAGAGAGATGAGCCTGACCATCCCATAAAGCTGCAGTATTTTTGTGTCCATCTGCAAATGTGGATGGCAGAAGTGGCTGCTGTTCTGGCTGAGCCAGCCAAAGCTTGATACAGCAGAAACTGGCTTCCCAGCTGCTACCCAGTTCTGGTGTCTGAGTTCTTCCACAAGTTTAAAGCTCATTTTTATACAATACACTCAGCTCATGTGATTTTGCTTTTAGATTAAATACATCTGTATGCACTCTATGCTAGGAATGAGGCAACTAACTTGCAGATCCTGGCTTCCCTTCTGGAGGAAGCAGTTCCTAGAAAGGCTCAGCCAGAGCTTGTGGGCTGTTTGGGTGAAGGAAGCAGAGGGGGAAAGGACAGCCTGGTACTTCAGTAAAGACAGTAGTGAGTTCATGTGGGAAGGGGAATGGCAGCCTTCTGATGAGTAAGTTGGATTCTGTGTGAGGCAGCATCTTCCAGCTTCCCTCCCAGCAGGAGCTCATCAGACCAAATACAGCTGGCAGCAGCTGTCCACCCTGCTGAGGTTTTGGAGTTGGACTTATGACATGGTAACAAACTGCCATTCCATACAGATGGACAGCTGGTTCTGTATTAAACAAAGGCAAGAGCATTTAATATTGCCATTTAATATACTTGTCTATTTATTTCACAGGTTGTGCCCTCCTTGAAAACTGCATATATGTGTATGACAGCCTGGGAGTATCCCTATGGACTGGTGTCAGTTCATTAACTCTGCTACTTCAGAAACTGTTGTCTTCAAATATATTCTTCAAAATGTGTCTTAATTCCAAAAAGGCAAATTTTTAGTTAAGAAGATATTTGAGAACTAGGCTTCTAATAAATCTGAAGTCCAGTTTGTAATTAAAGAAGCCTCAGAGAGTCTCAGCCTTTTTACTCTAGATTCAGCAGCAACAAAGAAATCAACTGGAAGCAACCAACCAACAGAAGAAATTTTATTGTGAACAGTTACATGTTGGTTATTCTTCTTTCAGCCACTGATAACCAGAATTTATAATGGAAAAGAGCCAAGCAGTTTTAAGTAGCCTCCATCAACTCCACCTCAGAAAAAGAGGAAATATGCATTAAGCCATATTCAGAGTGTATTGTAAGCATTGACCTTGAAACCATTGGCTGCACTGTTTTCACCTGCACAGTTGATTTTAAGATTAAAATAATCCCTGAATAAGACCTAGAAATCCCTGAATAAGACCTTTTATGTCTCAAAATATTCATTCATGTTGGTAGGAGAGTTTTCCCATAATTTGTCAGGTTCATTGGGCCTGATAATTTTAGAATAAATGCTAATGTGAAAATTGCATTCTGATTTAAGGAAATACTCACTTGAACAAAGGCTTCAGTGTGACCTGAACCGAGTTATTTCCTGAGTTTACTAACACCTGATCCTAAACATTATCAGAAACACTACTCAAACTCAGCAAACTACAATTCCATTTCAATATTTAGGGAGAGAGATGTTTTCATGGAGCAGAGGAGCTGCCTTGGGCAGACAGACCTGCAGAGAGAAGAGAATGGACATGGCATGCCACGGTGCACACTCACATAGGGCTATTCCAGGCTCAACAAAGCCCTGGAAGAAGCTATTGTGTTTTAATTGTGCAAACCCACGTGGCTGATGAGAAGTACAAGGGTGGCTTTTTTGCTTGTTAGAATTCTAAAACTAGTGCTTTGCTACAGATTTTTTCTCTGGAAATGCCTCATGGTTGAAATATGCTGTGCCTGAAATCCCCTGTTTCTAAATCCTTCTGGAAATAGCTTTCCAGTATGTAGGGCTTAATTTGTAGTCAAGAGACAAAAGGATCGCCTTGGAATCACACCAGGTTAGGTGATAGAGGCCTGATAGGGTGTGCAAAGTCTAAGTTAAAACGTTTTGGGAGAACTATGGCATAAATTTCCAAGAGTTCATGTATATCCTTTTGTTTTCAGTAATTTTGCCAGTATTCCAGTTTTCAGGTCCCCCAGAATGCCATTCCTGTTAGTTATGTTTTGCTCGGTCATCACTGGGACAGTGATGTGAACTTTGCTTGCAATTACTCTAAGGAGAAAAGATTGTCCCAGTCAAACACCCCCATGAAAAATTGAGGGCTTTAGGTGATAATGAAGACAATGGGGTTAAGGAGTAAGAGATTGTAGTGGTTTTTGTATAACAATTCAGGTAAACATTTTCAAGATAACACCGTTTCATTTATAGTAAGCTGAGAATATACCTATTAGGTCCAAGATACAGAGGTAAACTGAGTTGTTTGCTTGGTCAAAAGGAGATTCTGAGGTATAATGCACACCAATGACCATCTGATCTCTTTCTGTCGTCATTAATCTTGAATTTTCAAGGTTGTTTGATATTGCTTGGGTGGGGGTCCACTGACTTAGATGAAGTTTCTCCTGCTATTTGTTTCCACTTAAACTGGAAATCAAAGGAGTGCAGCAATCCTTGACATGAAATATTTGAGCCTGACCCAGCATTTGTGCTTTTTCTTACTTGATATTTTGTTTTTACAAGGTGATTTTCCAGTGCAAGGTAAATATTTAATAAAGAAAAGTATTTCTACATCTGAGATTTTTTTTCCTTATTTTCCTATAACAGATTGTCTTGTGGAATTTAGAGATTGGATGTGTTATTACAGGCTGTTAATTGACTGGGTGCTGAACTTGGAGGTTATTTATTCTGTTCCCTACTAACCTAAGCAAAGGTATTGAAGCTGGGCTTCCAAGCAGACTCTCCCAGATTCAGCCAGAATTCTTTTCAATGCTCAGAGTGTTCTGTGCCTACTGAGGTTGGTACCCTGCTTTGCTGATGGAAACTAAGAGTGGCTGAATGAGCCAAACATGCAAAACCAGCTTAGCAGCCCTGGCTGCTGCTCCTCCACCACCTGACCCCAGGCCCAAGGTCCTGGTCTGGAACTAGATCATGGTTTTACATCTGTGTGGCCATATCTGACTGGTTGCCATCCCTTGTGGGATAGGCCTTGCAGTGAGCATTCCCAAAGGTTGATGAGGTCTTCAGTGCAATCAGAAAATCCTTTCTTAGAGATAATGATTCCCCAAAGTCCCACCCTGGTCATCTGGGGGTGACTGGCAGTTCAGCCCCTTTCAATTTTGACTTTTTTAACCCAACTTGCAGGGTCTGGCAGAACTTTAGATCACTTTGCTTTTCGTTTGGCATTAGCCCACTTGAAGTAGGAAAGTTTATGCCTGGAAACAGTTGGTCGAGATCTGAAAGCAGAAAATATTAATTCCAGGCATGGAGAGCTTTTTAAAGAGCAGGAATTTCATGGAAATAAAACAGTCTAGTCTGTTAAGCTCCTCTCATGGACTTCTATGAAGACAATTATTAATACTGTTGAAAATTATACTCATGAAATGTGTTAATGGGAACTGTGCTTGCTGCTGCCAGAAAAACTGCAATCTTTACAGCTCATTTGGAGATAGAAATATTCGGCAAAGTAGCCAACAGGGTGCAAAGGTTCGCGTGGTGCCGGCTTAGACTAACTTAACATACGCCCTCTGTAGCCCTGGTATTGTCCAAAACCTAATGCCCATAATAAAAGAGAGGAAAATTGGACCCCAAGTGGCAAGAATTGTAAGCCCTTGGAATTCTCCTAATCAGAGATATTCAGCTATTTTTAGTTCATAATGTTTAGTCAAATAGCAACAATGATTTTTCTTCTTTTTCCCAACTCAGCTGCACGGTGTGTTGGAGGGGGTCTCGATGGCCTGTGACCTTGCCTTTATCTGTCAGTCTGTCACCACTGGTCTTCAAAGTGCAGCTTAAAGGATCTGAGGCTTCTGTGTGGCCTTGATGTGATCTGCTTTCCTGGTAAAGTTTTTCATTAGCGGGTGCTTTTTTAAGCTGGTTGGAACTTGCTTTGCTTGCTCTGTGGGATGTTACTGGCTTGGGGGCTCTCCTGACCCCCACAACCAGGTTTAATAACCCTGCATGGCCCGTATTTGCAAGCATTGTGTGTATGGTGGATGCTGCTTCTGCACAGTGGATGCTGCTTCCTGCCTCATTGATCAGGCTCTTTCTTTTCTCCTCCTGTCTCTGAAATCTCCATCAAAGACTCTCAAAAGAAGAAATATTTTTTGAAGTACAGTTGGTTAGATACAGTGACTGAGCCACAAGCCTATCCATCTGCACAGTGCTTACCCACCTGCTAAGGGTACTGCCCTTCCATCCAGCCCAGATCCTTACTGCTGCTGTCAGCCATACATTTATTTTCCTCTGAATCTCAGGGAACGTACCTAACAAAAGAGCAGTCCTGCTGCATCAAACCACAGGTCTGGGTAGCCCAGTATCCTGTCTCCAACTTTAGCCAGCAGCACATGCCTAGGGTAGAGTGAAAAACAGGACAAGTATGCATAATACTCATGGTTAGGAGCTTTTTGAGACAGAGCTGTTGTCTACATATTCAATGCAACTTAACAAAGGATAAAAATATTCTGGGGACATGTGGTTCACTTGCATGATCCCTGTATTTGAATGACTTTTTGTGGACACCTGGATGTAATTACTGATGATGCTAAAAGACCTGTCTCAGTCACCAAAGGAAAATTATTTATACATCCATAGCTGGAGCAGAGGTTGGATGCCCCTGTGCAAAAAGAGTGGAAGGGCTGAGTGTGAAAAAACTTTGTCATAGCTGTGGCTGGCTCTGAGAGACACCATTCACCAGGCAGGGGGCCTGACTGGTTCCTCTCAGAGGAGCAGTGTGTTCTTGCAAAGATGTTTTCTCACTGCAGCACAGCCAGTGCTGTGTGTTTTGCTGATGCATAAACAGGTGGGACAGCAGGATTGATCAACTGGTGCCCATGATCAGCAGGTTCTGCAGACACTTGACTTCAGCTTCTTTGCTTAGACTGTATTTGGCCTCAGCCAACTGGGGACCCATGGATCATTTCTGGAGAAGTCCAGACTGTCCCTGTGCCCTGGTGTGGGGAGATGCAGCCCCTACCTGTAAAGGCTGGGGCCCCTTTCACTGCAGAGCTGGCCATTGACATGCAGCAGCTCTTTCCCCCACTTCCAGAAGGATTCCTCCAAAATGTTTGGTTTGCTTTAGTGCAGTCTGTAAGGGGCAGGCCAGAGCAATTACCAGCATGCACAAGATGCCTGCTATGTTGCTTGGAATGTTTTTCTTTACTACGTGTCAATACAAACCTAGAGCCATTTTTCAGGGTTTGCCAATGGCTATAATTGAAAAGGCATGAATTGCCCTCAAGAGATTCCCCACTGCTCTGCATTATTATCTGCTGGATGGCAGCTCTATAGGCCATGTATCATTTTTTTCAAATAACCAGTTAATTACTAAATAAAACAACCTAGCTTTCAAGCTGATTAGCCTAGATTAATGACCAGCAGCATGTTTCACTCTCCTCAACAATTTATCATGGAAAAGAACTATGTCTTTAATGATTTAGGTACCTGGTCTATTGAGGCTTGCTCCAATCTGTACAGCCTCCAATTTGATTTAATTGCTCTTCTTAGTTTGTGACCTGGAAAAAACCAAGTGACAGCTCCCATTAGTGAAGCCCAGCTTGCAACTTGCTTACAGTGTTACAAAGGCTCACTGGGTGTCTTTCTCTGCTGACTTCATTAAGAAGATATATAGAGGTCAAGTGTCACTTTGGCACAGAGCAAGTACTACGCCGTTTATCAGCTGAAGCAGGTTGAATCAACCTGTGTATTTTATTTAAGTTTATATTCATTCTTTTCCCCTCTTACTGTTTTTAAAAGATGTTTTTAGAAGCTCCTTGTTTTGTTTAAGCTAAGATTGAATTTACAGACTGGCCTTAAAGGCATTAATTGCAGTTCATTTATTGTTGCTTTGGCATGGAAACTTTGGCATTGCACTCCTCTACAGTTATTCAATAAAAGATCTTTTTGTTATAAGGGCTTATTCAGGGCCCTTGAGTTTGCTTCCTAATTAATATTAGACTTCCTCGCAGTTGTGCTCTGGAGTACAAATGCTCACTTCCCAAGGATGTTGCTGCAAAGGCACATTGAATGTGTCTTTAAGTGCATCCTGAATTACTGACTTATTATTGGCCAAATCCCCGAAGTCTTCACTTAGCCAAAACTCCCACTTAAGACAATGGGCCCATGGGATTTGTCTCATCATTAACTGAGCTCCAGCAGTTGTCTGGCACTCAGTGAACTGAGTCATGGTCACTGCCCCTGAGAGTTTACCATCTACACTAGAGACAAAGATTCAACAAGGCTGAGAAGATAATGAGGCAGCGTGAGCTGGAGCTGGGTTCCCAGAACTGGCATTGCACTTTGGACTCGAGGTGTTTCTGAAGGGCAGAGGAGCCAGTGCTAACACCACTGGTCACTGCTGTGCTGTGAAAGGCAGATTTCAGTGTGAGCTGTTGCTAACCTGCTCTTTCGTTGTGCTTTTCAGCAGAGGCCAAACCAGATGAAGTCCCTTCTATGTCCTCTCTTCCTAAGGAGATTTGTGGCCCTCTTGGACTGGGAGCTGCTGTCTGCTGAAAGGAGTTGCTTTGCACTGTCCTTTCCCAGGATTTTCCAGTCTGAGGGAAAGTTACAGTCTGGCTGACCTCTAAGATTTTAAATCCCTGAGGTTCAATTGCCTGATGGCAAGGTCAGAACAAGAGCATCACAAACACTTGGATAAATATCTGTGTGGTACCAGCCAGTCTCTAATTGCAGTTCCCTGACACTGGCTGTGCAAGCCACTAGGCAGTGATGTGGGGAAAGCTCTCCTGCAAGGGACAGACTGCAAGGAGCAGACATGGCCACCATGTCAGTAACACTGGGTCAAGTGGCAGGAGCACATCCTGCCCTTCTCAGGTTCACTCTGTGGTGCTGATTACACATGAAGGCCACAGGGAGAAACCTAGAGAAAGAACTGATGGGCTGTTGGGGGGGAGAAGGGTTTGGAGAGAGCAGGAGCTGTGGATTGTGCCTAAGGAAGCTACAGTAAGGTGGGGAAGTGTTAAATCTTTTCACAGATTAATTGTTACCTTACTGGCAGGGGTAAGAAGGCTCATAGATAGCCACAGAACCTAACTCCCTTTTTTTTCTATCAGAAGCAAGGCAGGTCTAAGAGTGGATGACTGTGACTTCCTGACATATTCCCAGGGATTTCAGACAAACCCAAAATTTTGTTCTTTCCTTTCCACAGACAACTGTTACTGCTAAACCTTTTTGCAAGAAAGCAGTGTCTCAGGGGAAGGTTGATGGAGTTGATCGGTACCAGCATGAACATTATTATCAGTGTCCCAAACCTATGTTGAATGTGCTGTAAAAGCCTGCTAGAAAGCTCCAAAAGTCCAGAGAGCCTTTGATCTATCCTCAGTATAAGCCTTATTACTGCCCATGTGCCCTCAGTGCTGTCCTGCATAAACACTGAGCTCTCACGTTACCATTGCTGGAGAGAAGACTACTGCCTCTACAAAAAATCCCATGCAAAGAAATGCAAAATTCATTTCATATAGTCCTTCCTTAGGTACTAAAAACAACAAGGGAAAACCAGGGTCTGTGTAGCAGCCAGCCTTGGAGCCTCTTTTGTGCCACGGAGAGGTACATGCATGTATCTCCCTGTCCTTTGGCTGGATTATTTTAAGTATGGAATTCAACATAGTTGAGCAATTCATGGTTTATTTGTCATGGTTGTAGACGAAATATCAAAGAAAAGTTTCCAAGTTTTTCACCAATTTTTATTCCTGCAGACAGACATGGTGTGACCCAGTATAGATCTGTTCCTGCAGCAAGTCCCTGTGGGTGCAGGAACCCTTAAAGCACTCCTCATTCCACAGGGCTGTGCAGCAGGGCTGGGGCCCTGGATAAGAAATGCTGGTGGCATTCACAGAGCACAAGAGTTGGTGGCTGTGTCAGATCTGGGTCTGTCTTAATCACTTTGACACGGTCAGGAAGCTCCATCTCCCTGACCCTTTCCTTCACCCAGTCCCCCCTGCTGCTTGAGCCATTTGATCAGAGCATGGACCCGGCTGTGAGTGAATGTGGGCAGGTGTAAAGCCCCCTCCTAATCCCCTGGCCATGCACCTGGGTTCCTGTGGTACACTTTGAACGTGTGCCTCAGATCTTCATTTCAGGGCATAAAAAATGCTTCTCCTCTGAGCAAGCCTCTGTCTAAAGCATGCATTTTGGGTTTTCCTAAAGCAGCCTAAAAATCTCCTAATCCTCCCTTTCTGCTGCATATTTCCTGCTGGTTGCATTTTGAGCCCTCGTGCACAATTTCTGCCACAAGAGAAGGTGGATGTTTGCTTTTGCAGTGAATGTAGCTGCTGACAGAAGAGATGTGTGACAGAGCCAGTGCTTGTCCCAGCTGTTGGTGCCTGCACAATTTGGGTGTGAGGACGGACACAAGGGATACATGAGGGCAAGTCACCTCTGTTGGCTTCAAGCATCTATCAGTGCTGAGCAGTACAAGCCTCTCAAGGGAGAAGGAGAGATCTCTCCCATTTCAAACCCTCTCCTGTTACTAATGGGGACAGGTCACAGCCATGGGAATAAGGCACGAGGCATTGATTCATTGAGCTTTTTCTTGTAATGCTGTAGATCTTCATTAATGTTCCCAGTTGTGCTTTCTGCTGTTCCCAGTGGGGCCACTTAATGACATAAAGAGCTTAACAAGGAGAAGCTGTGGTCACAGCTGAGGAGAAGGGTCTGGTTTACTGCTGCCAAGGGTTGTGCTGTTTATCACATGCAGCATCAGTCTCTAAATATTTCTTACCATTGGGACTGAGAGAATCACTTTGCAGAGAAGGTTATCCAGTAAATCTGGCAGGGCAGAAACAAGAGACCAAGGAAGGAACCTCTCTTGCAACAGTATTGGTCTCTAAAAGCTTTTGCAGGTATCTGGAGAGGGCTGTTTCCTGTCATAAACTGTGTTTGTGTATTGGCCATGGGTATGAGGTCATATGAGCCATGCAATGGGGTTTTCTATTGCTGTGTTTTCTTACCTGTTCCACTATCTCTCCTTGGGGAATCCCAGAGCTCCAGGCAAGAAGCTTCACAGAATCACAGAATCTGCTGAGTTGGAAGGAAATGACAAGGATCATCCAGTCCAATTCCTGGCCCTGCTCAGCACCATCCCCAAGAATCACACCATGTGCCTGAGAACATTGCCCAAACACTTCTTGAGCTCTGCCAGGCTTGGTGCTGTGACCACTGCCCTGGGGAGCTGTTCAGCGCCCAGCCACCCTCTGGGGGAAGAGCCTTTTCCTGATGTCCAACCTAAACCTTCCCTGACACAACTTCAGGCCATTCCCTCAGTCCTGTCACTGTCAGCACAGAGCAGAGATCAGTGCCTGCCCCTCCTCTTCCCCTCAGGAGGAAGCTGGAACTGCACTGAGGTCTCCCCTCAGTCTCCTCCAGGCTGAACAGATCAAGTGCCCTCAGCTGCTCCTCACACAGCCTCCCCTCAAGGTCCTTCACCATTCACAGCCCTCCTCTGGATGCTCTCTAACAGTTTTGTACTTTCCTACATTGTGCTGCCCAAAGCTGCCCCCAGCACTGGAGGTGAGGCTGTCCAAGCCCAGAGCAGAGTGGGACAATCCCCTCCCTTGCCTGGCTGTGATGCTGTGCCTGAGGGACCCCAGGGTACAGTTGGCCCTCCTGGCTGCCAGGGCACTGCTGACTCACATTCCATTTTCCATTGACCAGTCCCTTTCTGTGGCACTGCTCTCCAGCCTCTCATTCCCCAATCTGTCTGTACACCCAGGCTGTGCCATACAGAGCCCATCACTCTCCCCTGTTGAACTTCACATGGTTGGTGATTGCCCAGCCCTCTGATTCACTGACATCTCTGCAGGGCTCCCTGCCTTTGAGGGAGTCAATAGCTCCTTCCATTTTGTATTGTCTGTGAGCTTGCTAACTGTCCCTTCCTGTCCTGTGTCCAAGTAATTTATGAAGATGTTGAAGAGCACATCATCTTGCTGATGCTGGGTCCAGTGCTGTGGAACTGGGAAAGCCCAGAGCTCTGGAAAGGAAGAGCAAACAGAGGGAGGAATCTGGTGTATCTGTGAGAGAAAGGAGCCATGGAGAAGGGAAGGCACCTCTGCATGATGTTTTTAGTGAAACCATCAGGTGCAAATATCTTTTCTTTTTTCTTCTACTGCAATTTATCTTTTCTACTTGTTGGAGTCATACCACAGTACATATTATTGGCAAGCATACCTGAAATGTACAAATGTGTCTTAGAAGTAGACTTCTCCTTATTTATCTTATTTATCTTATTTATCTCAACTGCCTTAGCTCCTGCCTTCTCAGCACTTAATGCATTTGCTAAGCATTAATCTTTCCAGTGGTATTTCAGCTGGGCAAGTTTACTTTGCAGCTGGAGCTTGGACAGGCAGATTAGACTCAAGTAAGTTATGATAATTCCAGATCTAGAAGTCTTTACTTCAATGGGAGAAAGTGATGTGAAGTCACAGCTCAGCTATGCACTTCAGGGTCTTTCCTCCAGCTGTCCACCCAAAGCCCCCACTAGCAGGGCTTGTTGAGCCTTTGCCATTATTTGGGATACCTTCATTAAGATATTGGTGTGCAGGAGGACAAATCTGCAGCCAGGACAGCCATGGGGTGCTGAGCACACGTTAAACCCAGCTATAAGCCCAGTTTTCTTCTTGGTGTGAATTGATGCTCAGCATTTATTGCAGAGCAGGTGTTAATGGAAGGTCACCTAAGGCTTCTCCACAGCATAATTGCAGGGCTATTTCAAGCTTTCTCATTTGGTTTTAATGCAGATCAATGTCATAAATTGTCAAGAATCATGAAGTAAGAGTGTCTGCAATGCTGCTGGATCACCTGCCTTCCAAAACTGTTTCTTGCATATCAAATTTAGAAATTCATCACCTGAGACCCAAGCCTCCAAGCATTTGGAATGCTTTCCAACATGGAAAGTGTTGCCAGAGGGTAGAGACTGGATCATGCCACAAGCATAAAAAGCATGCAGATGGAGCTGCTGCTGGCTGTGCAGTGGATGACCCTGTGTGGGTTGATTTTCCCCAAATAACACTGTTTCTCATGCTTGTTCCCATTAGTCACCCAGTCTCTGCTCCCAGGCTCAGATCTCCATATGCACAAACTGGTGCCTTTTGCTCATCCAGTTTGGGGCATAACTACATTCTCATTCATTTCTACCCCACACAGAGCAGACTTGTCTCTGTGATTTGAGTTAAAGGATCTTTGGCTAGATTTGCTCTATATCCTCTGCAGGATCAAGCTCTCATTTCAATGAGTCCCACTTTCCTCCACCAGTTCATGCTCTCTGACAGCTTTCTTTCCCTTCTCTCCTTTCTTTTGTCCACAATTTAAAGGCACTTGATTTAATTTCAGGAACTTTTTTAAAATTAGAAGTTGGTGATTATTAATTTGATGAAAACTAGAACTCTGACCTATGCTTTTCATCCTAGTTTTCAGGTGTGACATCAGATAAATTTTGTACCCTGGGATTTGCTCTGAGTTTAATAGCACCAGAAAAGCTCTCTCTGCAACAGTGGGCTGGTGATTTACATTGTTGACAGGCATGTGTGTTGCAGCACTTCACACCACCCCTCTAATGCATCCCTTCTGTACTGGGCATCCTCTGGTTACTCTCCTTCCACTCAGGTTGCTGTGCTCTTGTTGCTTAAATAAGTTTTATTGCAAGGAACAAAAGTAAGTTGAAGGGGAATTGTTTTTAAAATCAAGACTAACCCCTAGACTTGGTGGTGTGCCTGAAACAGGGATTCCCTTTGCTGGGGAAACCATAACTTTTCCGGGTTGGTGTTGCTATAGAGATGGTGTCCGATCTCTGTCTGTTAATATTGCCCTTTGCAAGGGCCCTGAATAGGCACTGAGGTAGGTAAATTTATGCAGTGACACCGAGCGGGTGATTTTATTCTGACAAATTCCTGCAACGTTTGTTTCCAGGCTTGTCTGAGGGCTGGGACGCAGTGTTGGGCTTTTTGTTCCACGTGCTGCCCTCACGGGGACGGAGTTAATGGAAGCCTTGTTCAGAGCCGCTGGGGCAGAAATTTTTTTGCTGAGAGAGACAAAAGCTGAACGGGCCACCTCAGAGGTTGCTTTGGGAAGGCTGTCTCATGTGGGCTCTCAAAGGAAACAGGAGATAACGCTTGGCCCAGGAGTCTCATGGAGTATTTTCAAGCACCCTCATCTCTGCCCCGCTGCCTTGTTCTTCCACATCTGCCTCCTGCAGCATCTTTTCTAGGGTGGCAGGGAGGGGACTTCTCCAGAAGACACTAATTAGAGTTGTTTTTTCACAGCCTGGAAAGAGAATAATTACCAGCATTGTGAGACATGGCCCAGAGATGCTGTTGGAGTGGGATGGCTGTGATGGGGCCAGTGGCAGAAAGCAGCAACAGGAAAGGGCACAACGTGGCTGTACCTGACTGTGGACCTGTGCATGCTGGTCCCAGCACAACAGGGCTGTTTGGGTCCCCATTTCTGCTCAGTTCTGATTGTACCAGCCAATACAACAGGGAGTTGAGCTGGGACTGAAAAAGCACCATCTAGGCTGCCAGCACCAAAGCTGCGTGTCAGCAGCTCTCTGTGGTTTGGTTTGAGGATCTGGCTGCTTAAGTATTTTTGGGTACTCATATGTTCTCAGGAGGACTCCAGCTCCTGGAGTCACTTGGTTATGGCAGACCATCAGCTGCACTTTGAGGAAATAATTTAGTGGGTCCAAGAAACATTGCACACCATGAAAACTCTGAGGTGGGCACTGAAGGTGCCTTCAGTGTAGCCTGGGATCACATCATGCAGAGACAGGATCTCCACTGCTCTCCTTCTAACCAGACCAAGCTCAAGACCTAGATTCAGCATCACAGCACCCTGGGGCTGGGAACACAGTAAGAGCAAGGGGCATCAGGGCATCTGAAACATCCTCAAGCATAGTGGCTAGTTGTTCTGGTGCAGACCTCCAAGACAGGACTGGATAAAGCACTTAAGTCTGAAGTCAAGCTGGTAGTGCTTCATGGCTCCTGCTGTGCTCTCTGGGGATAGCAACATTTCAGAAAAAGGGAAATGCATTCAGCAAAAATTTATCAAAGAGCAAAGAGCAAAGGATCTTTAGAATTAAGCAATGCTTTATCATTAAAATATGGCCTTTCGATTCTACCAATTTATAAGGGAAGAGATGATTTCTAATGAATAAATTATTGAATTTAGTCTGTTTCTGCTATTTAAGTGTCCTAGTTTTTCAGATGTACTCTGCAATTTTTTGGCATCATTTGATGGCCTGCCTGGAAGGGACAGTGTTTTGTGGTGAGTGGAATGTGAAATAGCTGTTTTTTCTAAGTTCTCCTTAGCCATACAGATGATCATACCATTATTCCTCTTACTGGAATTGGGTGTCTCTTGTAGTACAAATAACCAGATCAATCCAATTGGATGTTGGCGTTTTTAATGCAGCATATTTGAGTATTACATCAGTTGCAGTATTGATGCAGAGATTATTAATCAAAGGCAGCCCATGGGCTCTATGAATAGAAGGCTTCAGGCTGCTTGGTATTTTGGGTATTATTTTGGTTTTGTTTTTTTGGGGGGAGGGGGGAGGGTGTGTTTTGGTTTTTTGGTTGGTTTTGTTTCGTTTTCTGAGAATAATTTTTTCTCCATCCTTGTCTCCCATGCATAAGTTGCTATTTCAGAGCTGCTTTTTTTACGGAGAGAGGTACTGGTTCTTCAGAAAGAGGAGCACAAAACTAGTTGTGTTCACATGGAAAATCAGGGTTAACTCCATAGGGCAGTGAGGATGCTTAGACATTGGCTGGAGTGTACAAGATGCTTTTAGACCTGCCAGGAAAAACAACACTGTGGAGGCATAAAGCAGGACTCTCGTTAGGATGTCTGTTGTGTAGAGAAAGCAAGACCCTTCCTATGGAAAGCAGTACAGGGGAATGTCTGCCTATATACTTGTGGAGGGTGCTGAGGCAGAGCAGGAACAAAGCCATCTCAAGTGTCAGCTAATCTGTCCCTGGGCAGCCGTGCTTTGGCAAACACTTGTGTGTGAGCTGGGCTGTGTGTGCACGTGAGCTGTGCCACTGAGCTCACGGACACATCTCACGTGCAGAGGCTTTTGCAGAACACAGACCCTAATCCCAGAAGTTTTGTTGGGGTTACTGAGGGCTTTTCCCGTGTTATGTGCCTGTTTTAGTGGCCAAGCAGGGTTTCTGCCACCTTGAGCCTTGCCGAGAGCTGAGAGGACTCTCGTTTACTTGCTCCTTGTGTTTTAATAAAGAGGTTCATTCTCTCCAAACACACATGGACACCTGCCATTTGCCCTCCTGGGACTGGTGGCCCACAGAGGACTGCAGGGCCCTGTTTCTGCCTGCTCAGTGTAGGATGCCTTTGTAATGCAAACTGAGAAGGGTTACAGCTCCCACCCCGGATCATTCACAACCATATAGCTGAGCAAGAGACCACTCTCAATAGCACACAGCAGCATTTTCAGCTCCTGTAAATAATCCTCAAAGCCACACAGCAGTCTTATGAAGAAAGTCTGGCTGGATGGCTTATGGCTTGGAGATACTGTGCTTTAGGGATGATACGCACCATTCTACAGCCCCAAAGACTTTTTAAAAAAAAAAAAGGCTTCTAATATAACACTGCCATTTAAGAGAAATCAGAACTGAAAAGCAGCTGTCAAACTTTAATTTCCTGGCTAATGAATGACCATGAATCCATTCTTTAATGATTCTTGACCCTAGAAACAAAATGTATTAGCACTTTCAGATTTTGCACAGTAGTGCTAAATGGGGCATGTAATGTACTAATTTAGTGCCTCTTTAGCATAATCACAACCTACATGCACAGCTACATTTCCTTGGCAGGCAGCTTTCACAAGACCTGCAAAGAACTTACGTAGGATGTTTCACCCTATTATTCATTTCACTGATGCCTGAGAATCAATATATGTGGCTTTTTCCTGCTGTCCTGTCTCTCTCCACAAAAAAGCATAAAATCATCCATTGATCTTCATGGGGTGATTAAAATGCCAGGAAATCCGTGCTTTTCTCTACCTGCAATCAGACAAGATACCTGGTTTTACTGTGTTTATCTTGTAAATCTAAAAGCCCAGAAAAATGCTGTGTTTGGATATAAATCCTTCTTTCCCGAGAAATACAGGGTCAAACTGAGTAATGACCAAAGACTATATTTTAAAAATAAGACAATAGCTAAAATTGATTTTAAAAAATAAATTTAAAAGTAAAATTTTCAAGTTTATAATCCTTAAAATATATTTCTAGCAATAGCTTATTCTGGCTGTCCTATTCAGAAAGAAAGCAGTCTGAGAAGTGAAAACACTCAGCCTGATGTGACTACCAGCTTCCTTTTTTTTTTTTTTTGGCTTCCCTTAGGTCACTGCTTGGTTTCTGGCCACTCTCACAGTAAATATATATTTTCTTCTGTTTAAGTAGAACCTGTGTTTCAGTTTGTGCCACTGCCTGTTGTCCTTTCTCTGGACATTACTGAGAAGAGCCTGGCTCTGGTGTCTTTACACCCTGCCTGCAGATATTTGCACACATTGATAAATCTGTTTTTCAGGCTGACCAGTTCCAAATTCCCTCTGACTGCACACGTTCAAATGAACCAGACAGCACTTTTGGCCATGAAAGAGCAACTTGAGTGCTTCTTTGCACTGTTCTAGCCTGAGGTTTTCTCTCCTCTGTCATCTCCTCACTGGAAAGTAGTGCAGTGGGTGAGCCCTTTGGAGGGAGCATTCCCAATGCACTTTCAGGGGATGTGGATCCAGACGGAATGACAAACATCCTGAAGATGTTATTGTAACACCACAATAGGATCCTTCTAACAGTTTGCCTGATGCTACCTGGTTTATATAGATGCAGGGGGGTGTCCACAAAGGTTTTGTTACAAGATCAGACCCATCTTCAAAATGCAGTTAAGCCACTTGTTCTTTATTATATTAACATTTACTTGGTCTAAATACTATTGAGGCTCCTGCAAGGAGTTCTGCATATCTGTGTGGTCTACAGCAGGCAGAGCACTGTGTGTGCTGTGCTCCTACATGGGTTTTGTCATGAAATCAATCCTTCCTGAAGCTCATTATCCCTCTGTGTGCAGGAGCCCTGCCAGGTCTGGCCTGGCAGTCCCTGCCTGCAGCAGATCAATACAGAGGGATAGAGACAGCTGAGGGAGACAATGCACAAACAAACATTCCTGGCACTGGAAACAGGCTGTCTGTGCTTACAGGAGAAGGTGTGAAGCTCCACACCTCTTCTCCTTGAGCATCTTGGGGCTGCTGGAGGTGTTCAGTCAATTAGCATGCCCTGTACCTTTCTGAATGTTTTTATTTCCATATGTAGGCTGCACTTCAGAGACAAACACCTGGATCTACGCCACACTCTTTCCAGAAATTCAGGAAAAGGAAATGGGATTGTTAAATAAAATAGCATTGATCTGAGAGCTCGTAAGGGCAGGCTGTACAGTCTGGCAGCGCTTGCTTCTGCTGTGAGCAGAGCTGCCTGCACAGAGAGGCTCTGTCTGTGGGGAGCACCATGCAGGGCTGGGGTCCAGTCTGGCAGCTGGCATGGCAATTATAAGATCTGCTCTGAGTCGTGCTCGTGAGAGCCCAGAGAACAGGCCAGATCACTCAATGGCCTTGCATTTCCGCTCTGTGGCTGACTGCTCAAGCAACTGTGCAGAGTTTGAGACTGCCTGTGTGAAAAACTTGCCTTTGGTGAAACAGAGTCCTGCTGCCCTCTCAGGGAAGACTCTGACTTCTAGGGAGGCTCATCTGTGCTGAAGGCACAGCACTGGCCAGTATTTGATTGATATTCATTCTCAGGGCTGTGTGAGTTGCTCCAGCTGTGGCTGTCCCTCCTTGGCTTGTAATTCCCACAGATACTCACAAAGAGCTCTTTGGAGGCAGGTGTGTTTGTGGCGTTTGAAGGAAGCAGGGCTATTTTTTAGGAGAGATTTCCTGTATGTCATTACTACCATTCCCAAACAGCAGAAATACAGCATGTAATTGCTACATCTGAAACTCCTGAGCTGCTACATTAGCAAGCAGTTAACAAGAGCCATAGGCTGCAATTGTTGCAGCTGTTTTTAATAACACTTATGGAGAAATTGCATCTTTCCAGAGATAATTCACAAAGAGTAAAATTTCTACTGAGCTGACCAGATAGCAACTCTTTCTTTCATCTCCAATAACAATGAATGCTAAGACTTGGTTACACAAAAATGTATAGACCATAAGGAGGGGACTTCTGTTTGTGATAGGCACTAAGAAAATTAGTATAAAAATAATAATTTACTAGTGGTGCCTTGTGATGTGCACAAAAATTACAACCGACCATTTCTGTGGACATGGAACCCAGCCACTTCTTGCTGATATCTGTTCTGCTCTGAATAGAGTCAAATCTGTCTGCTCCAGTTAAGACTCTGTTTTCATATATTAATTTTTAAGGTGATGGCTGCATCATCATATCATCTGCAAACCTTGAAATGTGTCTGAGCCTGAGGACTCTGCAGGACACACAGCCTGTTCAGCAGGGCTGGGCTTCTGTTAGGGGGTGAGTAGGGGATGTAAGCATCCTGTTCTATCTGGGAATGAGGTGGGAGACTGCAGCCTGGCTTCACAGAGCCCAAAACCTTGTGCTTGATTGATGCCCAGAGGGCTCTGCTGTTGCTTGGAAGCTGGTGGGAGGCATGCTGCCCCTTGAGAGGATAAAGGAAAGTTGTGCTACAGGCTGGATTGTCAGATGTGTCTTTTGGGGCCATAGCCTGCAGAGCCCATACTGTGGGTCTCTAGGCCAAGACTATAAGAAAATCACAAGTCAGTGTGTCACTCCTAGCAGCACTTTGCAGCCCTGCAAGTATTTGGTGTGATCCTGTGCCCAAATCAGGGAAATTATCAGAGCAGTCGGTGTTGGAACATGCTGGTAAGTCATGTTGAGAAAAGCAATTTGTGAATTGGCAGCTTTTCCCTGAGCTGGGCAGCGAGGGCTGAGCCCTGCTCTCAGCAGAGATGCCTTGGTGTCACTGCACATATTGAGCCATCAGCCCTCACCCACTGCAAAGCTGCCCTGCTTTATTTTTAAAGAAAAAGCAGATTGCATTGCACTATTTAGTTGGGAAACCTGGATGTGATTTCCATGGACTGTTTCAGACTCATCCCTAACTATTTAGGAAGGCATCCTGGGATGCACTGAGATCCCTGGGTGGTGCAGCCAGAGGTGAGAGAGCTGAGTGAGCCGTTCTTGCCCTGTGTGGGTGCGGGCCCACCGAGCAGTGCAGTGAGCCCGGGCTCAGCCAGGCTCAGCTCTGTCCCAACACCGCAACCCAGAGCAGCGGGAGCCGTGGCCCGTCGCGGGTGGCGCGTCCCACTCGTGCTCCCGGCAGCTGCTGAGCTGTGACAACAGAGGGCACCAGCGGCCCTTGTAGCGCGGCTCTGCCCGCCCGGGACACGCGGGGCCGCTCCCGGCCCTGCGGGGCCGATGGAGGAAGGAGCTGCGAGCCCGGCGCATCCCGCTCCTCCCGGCCGGGCTCGGCTGCAGCTTGGGGAGGCCCGGGGGTGCTGCCGAGAGCGCTCAGCGGTGCTGCGGATGGGGATGGGGCGGCGGTGTGGGGGATAGGGGGTGCAGGGAGGGCTCACACCCAGGAGGGCACTGTCAGCATTTCGGAATCCTCACTCTGCGCCTCCTGCGTGGCGGGGCCCGAGCCTGGCATCTGCACCCCGACAGAAGTCACTGCAGTGTGGAGTTTGAGGTTAATCTGCAGTGAAATGGTTCAGGTCAGAGGCTGGGCCCGAGTCTCCCGTGCGTTGCAGCCGAGTTCAGGCTGGCTGACAGCAGCGAAACCTCTGCTGCGAGCTCTGCCTCCAGCGAAGCCCGCAGGGACAGCCCTGAGCTAGCTCCGAGCTGCTGCGCTCCAGAGCTGCTGCCAGCATGGGAAGGAGCCTGGAGCAGCCTGGCTCCCAGAGCATGAACTCCCCAGCAAGCCTGACCTGTGCCAGCAGCCCCAGAGCTGCTCCTTTGGGGGTAACCCCTGTGCACCGGGGCAATGGGGGCGCTCCCGGTCTGCTGAGCCCTGACCTGCAGATCCTCTCTCCTGCTCACCCGCTGTGCTGATCCCTGCCACAGGTGTGTTCAGGATGCCCACGGAGGGATGCTGAGAAGTCGAAACCTTTGTTACTTTCCTGAAGCATAGCTATCTAAGCAGGTAAGCAGCAGTCACTTTTAGTGATAACCCACTGCTTCTGTCATTGTATCACACAATAAAATAATCAGCAAGTAAAGGAACAAAATACAAGCATAAGCCCTTCTGTTGAACAGGCCCTTCAGAACATCCTGATTGACTACTGCTGTGAAAACAGAAAGAGGCAGTGATTCTATTCCTGCTTTCTTCCATACAGCACTGTGACAGAGTTCATCTCTGCTCTGGTTTGTGGGACACTTTCTTTGTTTCACCTTAATTTACATGAGGAAGATATAGGGAGAAAATACAATGATGGAGGGCAAAGGACTTCAAGCAAAAAACAATATATCACACAGCAGGAAAATGCTACCCAACCTGTGATATTAAGTACTTGGGAGAATAAGAGCTCTTGTGCATGTAAACCATAACCTAGAGTTTTAAGCAGAGCCTCATCCTCTTCAGTCCTGCAAATTTGATCTATCTTGTCTGTTGCAGCAGGACTATTTCCATACCAGAAGATTTACTCACACAAGCACAGGACATTGGATGCTCTGTTTATCCACAGCCTAGAAGCAAGAAGGTCCAAAGTTTCTTCCACTGCCAGGGGCATGTGAAAGCTTTGAGCACATGCTACAGAGATAAGTAGAGACATATGCTTTATGCCAGGCCAAGATGTTTTTATAAAGAGTTTCTGGCCTTGTCTGGTAAAATATTTTATAACTTTTCTGCCAGCAGCCAAAAGGCAGTCAAATATTTAAAAGCAGTAATAAAAGTTCCTGCGTGAGTCAGAATCCTACAGAAATCCTGCTAGTGAATTTCCCCAGGGTAGCCTGCAGGACTAGCAAGAAAAAAAATCCCCCAGAACTCTGCTAGTATGAAGTACTTTTTAACAAGTCCTTGGAAGTGGCATGGAATGTCCCTGCAAAGGCCCTGAAACCAGATCCCAGGCTATGTAAGGCCTAAAAAGCAATTTTGGTATTTTTTTCTTAAATTATGATAGCCTCAAATCTGATTTTACTCCTAGGGAATCACAGAGAGGCCAGCTTCAGTGTGACTTTTAAGTGGCATCTCACCTGTGTATAGAAGAATATGCACAAGTGTGTATTCCTTTAACCTGGAATCCAGCCTTCTTGGCTGTCCCTGCCACAGATGGAGCAGAACACTGCCCTGCCATGTGCATGGCCTGCGCTCAACTCTCTGCTCTCCCTTCCTGCCGAGCTCTGCTCTTGTAGCACTAATGAAGTGCCTCTTCTTTCCCTTTCAAAGACCTCAGGTGATCTTGTTCTGCTTGGAAACTGCAATGAGACCCTGGGCTTTTTTGGAAAAGAATCTCATTAAGATCCAAGGCTACAAAAGCTTCTCTGCTAATTTTTCCTGCTGCTAAAGTCCTGTCAGTAACCAGCGCAGTGTGCTCAGGTTTGGCTCTGCTGTGGGCAGCAGTGCTGGGGGTGGGGGGCCAGGCAGGCACAGGTATGTCACAGGTATGTCACAGCAGCTGCCTCTGACCCCAGGTTCATGGGCTGGCTGATGCAGGCATGCACATTCTTGATCTCTCTGTTGGCAGATGATGCTAACAGAGAGGGGAGATGGGAGTGATGCTGCTGGCACCTGCCTGGCAGGATGTGTGCGTGGGCTAGTTGGTCAGTGATTTTGTTTTACAAACTGTTTCCACACTGCAGTTCAGGTCTGGTTTGGATGTTCTTCCCTGGAGCATCTGGAAGCTGATCTGGGAGCCCTGCTTGGCCTGAATCATTGCCTTTGGACCTTGCCACTTTTTTTTTTGCCTCTTCCAGCCACAAATCTCCTGAGAGCTAACTATGTTTCTTTGGTTATTCCTGTGCTTTTGACACTAAAATGGGAAGAAGAATGTCATCTCCCCACAACAGAACACCAGAACAGAAATGTTTTACTTCAGCTTGATGGTAAAAAGTGAAGCAATTGGTGGGACAGATAAGTCTTTCTCAGAGCTGTTTTGCAGATCCCCCACAGATATATTATGCCAGGTGTGACAGCATCAGCACAGCACAGGAGACCTCAGCAGAAAGGCTTTGAGCTAAGCAGGACTGGGCTCACACAGATGTGGGATGTCACCATGCCTGCCAGGCTGCTCAGTCTGTCAGCACAGATCCTACCCTGGATGTCCTAATTCCCTGTCCTGTGCTCCCCCTCCTTCTCTTGTACAGGAAAGCCTCATACAACCTGCCTGGTCCCCCTTCCCCAGTTCCACAGATGTTTGATATGAACGTGTGACCTTCAAAACAACCTACATGCAGGATGAAGGCAGTTGCTCTCTAACTGTGTGTGAGGGCAGCACTTCTCCCTGGAAATGGAAGATGGTTTTCTGAGCCTACAGAGAGGGCCTGTGAACCACAGCATGGGTGGTACAGCTGAGCTGCTCTCCAAAGGAGCTGGGGAAAAGCTGGGGGTTTATCACCCAGGGCAGGAGACAGCCTCTCCTTCCTCCTGGCCTTGTCTTGGGCAGAGAGCTCAGCTCCCACAGCCTGCCTGGTAAGCAGCTTTCTTCCCAAGGTGTCTAACCTCCAAAAATGTGCCCATGGCAGGCTGCTTTGAGCACATGGCAGAGAGAAGAGACAGTGAAGAAGTGTCTGGCTACCCAGCTCAGCTCCCTCCTTCCCCTCCTCTCTGGGGAGGGAGGTCTACCCTCCTGGGTGTCAGGAGAGATTCTTTCAGGGAGAGTTTGGCAGTGCAGATTTATGACAAGCCTCTTACAAGTCATTGCAGGTTTGGGTAGCACTTGGGGAGAATGCTGTCACCAACTGCATGCTTCTCCCCTCGGAAACCCCAGTGGTTTTCTGTGCTCAGCTTGCTCCACAATTCAGTACTGCCAGTGGCTGGGGGAGCAGCTGGGTGTCCAGAGCCAGCCCTTCCTGGCAGCATGGGGATGCCTGCACACAGCCTGGCTCAGGGTGACTCCCTCAAGGATGGCTGCCATGCCCCAAAGGACCACAGCCCTTTAGGGTCAGCATGGGTTTGCTGGTCATGGGTGTTACAGTCAGCAGAGCAGAATAGAAAGCACAGACCTTCCACCCTCAGATTGTCACAGGATCTATTGAGCAATTCAGGGTGTTTATCTCATAATGATAGCATAGCCCTGGGCTGCCTCTGAGATCCTTGCTGGTGCAATGGCTGGCTGTTGCATCAGAACCAAGTCAGAGCAATGGGGTCATGCTTCCCGGAGGAGGCAAGTGCTGATCCAGGCTGTAAAGATTGCATTTGTCTGTTTGCATTTGCATTTTCAGCTGCAGGATGAATGCCAGGGTCCTGGGGTGGACAGAGGGGATTTAGGTTAAGCAGGACTTCCAGATCAGCTCCAAGTTTGTCATCTTCTCCTTAAAATCTGCAATTGACGGCACTGGTGGCCCCTGCAGTTTCTGGATTCTCATGTAGTTCTCTTGGTGAATCATTAAAGCATACCCTAGCAGGGGCAGCATGAGGCAAAGCTGGGAGTTTAGGCAAGGAAAATAACTGTTTGCTTGTCAGATGCTTTGGGAGAAGCTGAAGTGACCATAAACAGTGGAGAAACTTGGAAGTGTGCAGCACTGAGAAGACAGCCGGCATCTCACATGCCAGATCTCATTCTCTTATCCTTAACATCCAACCTGAGACCACCAGCAGGAGCAGCTGGTGGCATGGATGGCTGTGCAGTTGTGTTGGTTACCTCTTGCTGATGGGATGTTCAGATGCTGGTGTTTCTTGTGTAGTGGGAAATTCATGTTCCACAGCAGCCTGAAGGCTTGTGGTGATTCATGAGGAACAGGAAAACCTAGCTTTATCTTCAGGGAGAAAACTGCTGAACTTCAGGTTTCAGAGCCTTTGGTTTGGTGGAATTACAGGTTCAAATCCTGAGAGGTTCAAACAAGGTCTTTCTTCCTCTGAGACAAATGGAGTGTCATGCAGTAAATTGCCAATGATTCTCTTTGTTAGATGCTGTGTTACTTTGAAAATGGCATTGTGACATATTTCAGCTTTCTGCAAAATAAATAACTGCATCATTTATCAAAAACGTTTGCTTTCAGAAAGGTTGCCACTCTTTTAAGGCATCAGAGACTCCTGGGAATGAAGGAGATAAGAGGAACACAAAATGCCTCTTCTCTTTTCTTACTCTATTTTATTTGACATTTCACTTGTTTTTGCTTATTTGAAAAAGCCCTGATGAGGAGAGATCCTTGGCCGTGGCATGTCCCAGCAGACTTGGTGGAGTGTGACAGTGAGGGCCATGCACTGCCTGACTGGGCCCTGAGGAGATGGGGAGCACCAGGCACCCTTGCTGCCTGCAGCACCCTTGCATGCCTGCAGCACCCTTGCTGCCTTGCTCCCTCACACAGGAGGAGCTCTGAGATTGCTCTTTTCCCCAGGGCAGCAAATATCACCCATCAAACCCATTCCCAGGTCTCTTATAGTAGAAGATGAAGCTCCTGGGGCACCAGCAAAATCACAGCATCAGGACTGATGGGCAGTGAACAATCAGCATATTCTGCCTCCTCAGCTGAGATGACACATCCAGACCATGGATACTTGCTGGAGCAGGAGGTTCTGTGCTCCTTTCTCACAGACCATCACTGCAAGGCAGCATGCTCAGCTCTGCTGTGTGTACTGGTTGTGCAACACAGGTGTGCTGCCCCAACAAGGCACTTGTCAAATGCAAACACTGTCACAGGTAAATTCCTCCTCAAAACTTCCACAGGGAGAGCTATGTGCAAAAAAAAAAAAAGAAAAATTAAAAATACAGCAGGGCAGAGAAACACTTCCAAAACTTTGTATTTCTCTTCTTTTAAAGCAGTCTTCAGTTTTCAGCTATTTCCACACACTCATTCTTTGTCTAGGACAGGATAAAACACTCCGGATGAAATGTCAAAAAGCAGCCCCTTGTATTCACCATGCTCAACAGTAATTTGTTTTATAGTGTGAGCAACAGTATCTTGTTTTGTGCTTGACATAGCAAACATTACTAGTGTCCAGCCAGCACCTCACTAACTTTTTAAAAACAGAAGTACTGCAAGCAGCTCTTTATGCCGTCTATGGGATGCCCCCAGTGCTTTCCAAATGCCTGGGAGTCCTAAGTACCAGGCAGGAATTGGCATCCTCTGTTTACACGTGGGAAAACAGAACTAAAAGAGTTTATGTCTCCTGTTTCCAAACACAGTCACTAGCTTTGGGTCTCTGTCTTCTTGGTGCCAAACTGTGAGAGCTTTTAATTTCTGGCATGTGTGCAGAACAAAGAGCAACTGTTCGCTGGTTTAACTGGTTTGACTTGTACACAGCCCCGTTGAAAAGGTACCTTAATGTGAAGTCTGTGTAGTGCAGTGAAGAAGCAGATGTTCCCTCCATCCCCATTGCATCCATCAGGTCTGGATTTTACAAGTGCCCCAGTTGAGGCCAACAGTGTTTGCAGTGTCCAGTGCTGCTGAGAGCTAGGCCAGGTGTTAGATCAGATGTCTGGAGCTGAGTGTGTAACATTTTTTCAGATGTGCTTCTCGGTGATTTTTTTCCAGACAGATGCGGGAAGCCTGTGGTAGAGCTGGGAACAGAGCCTGTTCCTGTGCTGTGAGAGGCTGTGCCCCTGACAAGACACAGGCACGGCCCTACAGAGTAAATGTTGTGATTTCATGGCTGGAGATGAATGGCACCCGACAGTTGCACCAGGGGAATTCCCCGCCCCCCCCC
>VXBI01005235.1:142446-228812 GCA_013397375.1 Toxostoma redivivum
CGCCCCACCAGTCACCACATTCACAGGCATTCACTACATGGCTAAAGCCTCAGAAAACTATGAAATTCAGCAGAAATAGTTTGGTGCTTAATTTGGGGTCAGCTGTACCGGTGCATCTTTACTCATGCCCTGTGTGCAGCTCAGTTTCAGGACAACCTTAATGGACAATAACCAGGCAGGAAGGATCAGGGAGCTGGTGAGATAGAGGGGAAAAGGACATTGTGGGGCTGAGTTTAATACCAGCTTGCACAGAAAGTATTTTACCCCGGGAGATGTCTGTTGACTCTAATAGCATGTAGCGAAAGCAGCTTCCTGTGCTGGAAGTGAGGACTGGGCTTATGGATGGATGACAGAAACTGTAGCTCTGCTTGCTTGTTTGAGCTGTCTGGAAGAATCACACATTTCTTTCCTTTTTAATCATTAGTTGAGCTGATCTGTGATAGGAGAGCCTGTCATGTTCTGTGTCTGAGCATGGTGTGTTCTTCTGGTGCCAGCTGCATGGCAAACCAAGGACACTGCAATGCCTCCCTGGCCCATTCACAGCTGGGCCAGCTGTGTAAGGGGTGGCCACCCCATGGGGATGTTGGCTGCATGTGCAGCTCCCTGCTAGTCTGTTTCTTCAGTGCTTGGAAGAACACAACTCCACAGGTTTTTCTGTCCATCTGTTTCCATGAGTTCATGTTGAAAGCCTGCTTTCTCAAGAAATTCTCTTTTATTTATTTAAGATGTGCTGTTTCCATAGGTTGCACCTGCTCTCATGGATAAATGCAAAGAAGGCACAAAGCCAGCATTTGACAGCAGAATGGTCCCTGGTTTTCAAGCAGTGAGATGGCTTGGGCAGGTGAGCTTTCTAAAAAGACCAGTTGAAAGCACATCCCAACCACCCCTCTGCCAGTATAGGTCAGGAATGGTGGCTTTTCTCAAGTAAAATTTCAGTCAGGCTAATTTTTCTTTCTGTTTCTGTTTTAGCAAATGATAAATATTAATCTGTGATTAGGCTAGTAAGATGAATTTCAGACTGAAAATCAGGACTTATACTTTTAACTTAGATGGGAAACTGGGAAATTTTTTCAGTAAAGCTGCTTCCATGTAAAAAGGTCACTGAGGAGCAAAGCATTTCAGCCATCTGCCATAAGAAGGTAAAAACCTCTCAGACCCTTCCCACTGTGAAAATTCAGGATTTTCTGTAGTAAAAGGCTGAATCTTCCAATTGTGGTTGAAGTATCTTTTTTTCTTTTCTTTTTTTTTTTTTTTAGTGTATATCATCATCACTAAAACATGTAAAAGAAAGGAGTTTGAGGAAAACTCTAGCTGATATAAGGCAGGGAGCGATCATGGGTTGGCAAGAACCTGGAATCAGTGACCTAATCAGCCATTTTCCTCTCTAATTGCTATGATTCTACAGCTTAAAGAATTACACAATGTGTATTTTAGTTGGAACAAGATACTATTATTGAGTAAAGTGCATAATAATTGTGCTTCAGAAGGTGAAATAAACGTCTATCACCAGGCACTTCAATCCATCATCGTACTTTGCTAAATTACTGAAATTGCACTACATTCAATACTAAAATTACTTGTAATAAAGTGGTTGCTGAACTGACACTCACAAAAAGATGTCTAGTACCCACATTTGTTTTCCTAATTGACAATTTTAGGCTTCGATCTAGGGAGGGAGGAGTACCCACAGCCCTCCTAGCAGTTTATAGAATGGAGGGCATGTAGCTCCTCACAGAGGCAGAGTCTGTAAGAATGGAAGGCTCCTGCCTGCATGAAGTACCTCTGATTTCCTACAGCTTTTAAGTCTTTGGTTAGGCCACTGTATAGAACCATTTCACCTACATTTACAAAAATACTAGGCTTTGATGCAAGCCTTTCTCATAATGATATACCACTTGTTTATATTGCTCTGCTATTTCTTCCCTTGGTATTCATTAATTAATGCCACATTTTGCAGACTGGGGGTCCAAGAATACATAGCATAGAGACACATGCCATGTCCTGGATCTCCAATGGCAGTTTGGGAGATGGCCACAACTTTTGTTGTTTCTTTTTCCTGCAGTCCCTCCACCCTGCAGGATTCTAGTTGGCAAAATGCAAAATTTTTCATTTCAGAAGTTGGAACTCTTTGTTTGGATCTGACATTTAGATCAGGCCCACCTAGTAGAACATTATTTTCTTGTTTTATGTAGTAGTTTAGAGATGTTAATAAACTGTGTAATTAACTGATGCTAAGCTAAATTCAGTTGGTCTTTTAAACTTTAGCTTATGTATGTGGTCACATGGGACAATACATAGAATTCTTCTACTCATGCTAAGCAACATCCTTTTGTAAAGGTGTAAAACTACTTTTTCATGAGTCTGAGTGAATAGCTGAAGAAGTCTTGCTTTCTGAAGCCCAGAACCCTCTTTTCTTTCTCAGGGGTTTTTCTAGCCTAGCTCTTTAGATCACAATGGATCTTTAAGAAATTTAATTGTAACACGCTAGGATTTTTCTTTGGAAGATAAACACATGCTTTGTCCAGAAGACACTGAATTTAAGTCTTTGCTGGATGTTTCCATGACCTCAGTCAAAGGGATGAAACCCTTTTTCATGGCAGGTGACATAATCTATAGGGTTTACTGACTCTCTAAGTGAAATATCAAATGCTCTCATAGATATTTTTCAGCTTTTTCTTTACATGAAAGGAGATGTGAATGTCTCCTCCATCAGCAGTCACTATATAACATACATACTGTAAGGTCTATTAAAAAAGTTTCAATAAGCTAAGCAAATATGAGGAATTCTGATGGGAAGGAATTAAAGCAGTCCATTTTTTTTCTTCCAAAATAAATATGCGAGTTAATCTGAAAAAGTGAAGAGTGCCAAATATTCATCTGATGTGCTAAAGTGACTCATGGCAAAGGTAGACAGTTTTATAGTGCAATTTCTTTACTTGTGTTGGAAATGGATAGCTTCCAAGTGGCACTTACGAAACAATTAGCTGTTCAAGGATAATCAGATTTGTATGAAAATGTAAAGATAAGTGATTTAGCTGTGATCTCAGCTGGAAAGTGACTGAGGGTAGTGGGCCACACTCCACAGTAAAAATCCCCTTTCTTTTACTAAATGGCACTTTTGCTGAAATGTGCTGGATTCAAGCAAGTAAGGGGTCCCTTGACTTTCATTGCTAGGATGACACACGACTGATTTGCATCATTAGAGGTCTTTGCTGATGGCTGAACTGCTTTGCATATAAATGAGACCTAACCTAAACAGCTGCTCTGCTGGTGGGTGTGAAGGATTTACAGTTCCAGATCAGGCCCTGCTCATGACCAGTCTCTGAGGGAACTCCACTCCAGACTGATGGAAAACACGTAGTGTTTCATACTTGCATCCCTGGAGATTGGGCAAGCGCAGAGGCTGGCAGTTCAAATGGCCAAAAAGCATCTTGAAGCCTTTTAATGTTTTCAGGTGAAAATGCTCATTTTTCAGTCTTGCCCTGTCCCTTGAAATTATCATGCACGGTGGAAGAGCAAGGTGGAGAGGGAATGATTCTGACAGCGTGACAAAGGCTCATCCTACATCTTCAGCTGTTGCCTGTGGCCTCTCCACAGAGATCTTCTGCTACTTCCACAACCTGGTCATCTCCAAATTGCCTAAGGTTGGGGCAGGCAGTGGAGAACTGTCTGTAACAGCTCTTGGGTTTTCTTCCATTGAGGTGTTTGTCCTAGTGCTCCCGTTCACTGGACATCTGTTGTTGGCCATGTGTTTCTCCTTAAAATGTGCTCTCTCAGCTCTGCCTTTGCAAATGCACTTTGTGGAGAAAGTGGCAAAAAATGAGATTATGGCTTCCTGACCTCAATCTGAGCTGTATGGGAAGGCCCCTTAGGAAACCTGTTTCTGTGTTAGTCTAGTTTCCAAATCTCCAAAAGCCTGGCTAAGACAAGTAGGCAGCCAAGCCTTAAGTAACATCTAAAGATTCCCTAAAGATTCTCCTGTCTGTGGAGCAAATCACATTGTCAAGGATATTGTTAATGATGTGTCAGAAGTAAGAGTAGCTCTCAGCCCCAGGAGATCCAGGGAGCTTGGAGACAGTTTGGATCTTTGGCCAAAGCACCTGGGAGGAGTAAATCTCTACAGCAGAGGTAGTGGTGACCTCAAATTCGGGGACAAGTGAATACCTTCACCCTGTTTAGTATCAGCGATATTCCTGCCAGTGGTAGGATTCAGAAAAATTATATTTAGAGGGTTTCTAAAAAAGCATTTGTAGGTTCAGGTGTACAAACTTGTGAAAGTGTTTGGTCTTCTCCTGGTGATGTTCACACATGGACACAAAGCATCTTGGTCTTGAAAGGATGCTTTTACTCTGCCTATTCCTTCTGAAGCTGGCAGAACAGGGAATGAGCACTATGACCTCACTGGCTATGCAATAAATCCTTGATGGTAGGAAGGCACCTGTCAACTCTGCAGTGAGTGTTAAGTGTAGAGCTAGTGATGGCAAAATCCTTCAGATGCTGCTTATTGTGGAGGCAGAACTCAACCTGTTACAAACACACCCTCCTTCCCTCAGTGTGGTTGGTTTTATCTTCAGGTTAAGCGAGTGGTGAGATCCCATATGGAAGAGGAAGCTGTTGGGCTTTAAGAGCTTTGTTTACTTATATAAGGCCTAACAAACATGGTTGTTAAGGCCCCCTAGGAGGTCTTTCTTATGAAGCTGGGAGCTATTGGATTAGGCAAATGAGAGCCAGAGATTTGCCTAATAGCTTGACAGCCCATGAGGGATTAGACTCTTGTGGGCTGGTGTAAACTTGTGGGACAGAGATGCTGTGGCTTGGGTCTCTTCTTAGCCATGGATAAATGCTTTGTCAATGTGGGTTAATCTTGTTTGCCTTGTCTTCCATAATGCTGCATTGCAGGACAACCTCTGTCAATTTAATGACTGTTGGAATGGAATTGTAGGCTTTTGTTTCATGTACCAACTCCTCCCTAATGCAGCACTTTCAGCATCACAGGGGTCAGTAATTAACAACAATTTTCAGCTCACTTTGGTTCAAACTCCTGAAATAGTTGCTCCTTCAGGACCAAAGGTTCTGTTGTCACTGCCTGAATGCAGGTCCATCTGGGGAGACTCCATTGCTGCCCGCTGACTGTGGATCCATCTCTCCCCATTCCTCTTTCAAACACTGGTCTCCCATGTCTCTCCCTATCTAGATGACAGGGATCCCCTTCCCCTGAGCTGGGATTCTCCTTTGTCATTATGCTGTGCTCCATGCAGCAGGCCAGCCCTGGAATGGCACTTTGTGGAGACTGGAAGAGACCCCCAGAGAGCACCCAGCCCTCACTGGCACACTCTGACACCTTTCATCGGATTGAAAGTGAAAATCAGTGGTGACTGTCCCCATAGGTGAGTGGATAGTTCACAGTGGGACTGAAGTGCCAAGTGTTAAGGGAGACTAAAGGAAGTGGACATGGGACCCCTCTGCTCCCAGATCCCTTTACCTTGATAGGGTAGAGGGCTGTGAGTGTGCATGGTTTATGGAGCATCATCACTTTCACAGCTTCTCTCACTTCTGATCCTGACCAAACTAGGCAAAAGCAGCCACCTCTGCTGGGCTAGATTTGCTCCCAGGACACCGGCCATGTTTGTCTCATTACAGTGTAGAGTCCATCCAATCCAGCTCACAGTTTATATGCCTTCACATTTCCTCACTCCCTACTTTCCCTTGCCCTCCCTACAAGTACACCAAGAGCCAACACAGGAGCTGGGGTCCAAATACCTACAGCCGCTGTGGACACAAAGCTCTGAGTTTTGTTTGATGAATGCTTGTCAGATCTAAGAAAGTCAGGAAAATTCATTGCAGGCATCCCAAGTCTGGAGGCATCCTCCCCCACAGCCCATTAGCATCTGCAAGACACTGGAGGGACAGTGCAGGTGGGAGGAAGAGCTCAGGCCAGTACCTTTTGGTCCACAATGGGCGGCATCTTGGTCAGTTGTGCAAATTGCTGGTGCAATCTGGGGGGCCATAAACCCAAACCCTCCTTTGAAAGCCCAGCCCAGCCCCTACTGCCCTTCCTCAGCCCTGTGCCCAGGCAATGGCAGAGCTGCAGGCAGTGGGCACAGATGGTGACAGGTGTCAGTGATGCTGGAGTACCAGGTGACAGCTTCCCATGGCAGTGACAGGGGACAAGGCTGCCTTGTGTGCATGCAGTAATGGCAGTCTCTGGGCTCAACAACTGCAGAGAGGTTGCTGTGAAAAAGTGCCTCAGGTCTTGTCCATGTCATCTTCACTAGCCCAGCAGAGAGCAGATGCAGATGCCAAAAGAGCTGTGAATACAGACCTTGCAGGCTGGTCCTGACACATCTCCAAGACAGCATCTTTTCCTGAGAGGATGGAAGGGGCTGCAGGGCAGTGAGATGGTGTAGGTGTAGCAGCAAGATCCTCATCAGTTGTACACAGCATGGTTGGTTGTGCCACCCACAGGGCACTGGGCCCAGTGTCCCAACACATGATTTGCACTCCACCTCTCATCTACTTCTCTGTGTCTTCCTTACCTAGCAGGAGTGGGAAGTTTTGGATTTTCATGTGGGCTCTTAGGAGGGGATGTATAATGGGGGATTTCTCCTCTGTTCCACAGAGCTTTCTTGCCACCCTGGCTCTGCTCTTTCAACACTGCAACATCCAGCCCTGGGCAAGATTGAAGCTGTGAACCAAAAGCTGGCCAGCACAGAGCCCAAAACACACCAGGGCATCCACGATACAATCTCAGAAGAGTCTGTGCCAGTTTCTAAACTGTCTGTAGAGTGAGACCTGATAGAAGGAAGCACAGTCTGCCTTCATGGAGATGACACATGTTTGGGACTGAAGCAGTGAGGGGTAAAGTTCACTCTGCACATGCCTTCACTGCCTGCACTTCTTTATGCTCCAACTTAGTCGTGGCTGGCCCAGGCAAGTGGCTGGGAGAGCAGGGCTGTACTGGTTGATATTAGCTCTGCTTGAGGCTGAGAGGCTGCATCTGGTTTGGATCTCCCTGACTGCTGCTGTGCTCTGGCTGCAGATTGAGATATGAGCTAGGAGAGCCCAGAGCTGCACCCTGCCACAGCCTGGCTCAGCACAGCTCTGGAGGCGCAGGGTGGTCTAATGCACTTTATTACTGCTCTTTATTATCAGGCTCCACTAATGAATTCCACTAATGCACAAAACCCTGCATGACAAAGCAGTCCTTGATCTTCTTCCACACCCTTGCTTCCAACCCCTGTAGGGCTTCCTGCTGTAGCTGAGGAGTTCTACTTGGGACAGGCAGCACAGCTCAGCAGGGGCTAAAAAGTGTTTAATCCTGAAGTGAGCTAACTGAGCCTGGGTGCTTCCTTTCCCAGGATCTCACTGGTTCTCGCACAGGGAGGAAACCTGGGTTTTCACCAGACCGGGAACTACCCTGCATTTTGGCCTGGAGCTTGTTTAAATCACTGGCAGTGGCTCCTGCTTTGCAAGGCAGTCACAGGAGATTCCTGGGTTGGGACAAAGAAGGCAATTTCTATTTTATGAATGGAGCTGGGCATATCACCCATGGTCCTGCAGCCATCATTCCTCAAACACAAAGGTTCTGCCAGCCTTCCTTCCCTAGGCACGGGATCCTCATGGAGCAGGGCTGTGAGCTTTTGTAATAAAAAAAAACTGACCCTGCAGGGAAGAGGAGAAGGAAGGAGAGGACTCCTGCTGCCCTCGGCACGGTGCAGGCAGCCCAGGGCAACTATCACTATGAGACATCATTGTTTTTTTATTCTGAGTGCTAAGCTATATAAATAGAATAAAATATCACGCAGAGGACTGCTTACATATTGCCTGTGACTTTTGTATATCTTAATTTAAGAGTTTACAAATTACAGTCCTTCTGCCTAGCCAGCAGCTATTGAGCTCCCAGAAGGAAGTTCTTTGGCCACTTCTGTCTGTACTGTCCAAACGTCTGTAGAAGAAATACCCTGGGAAGAGAACCTGTCACGTTGTCCATCACTGCATACAGTGGGCTCTTACCTCTTGCTGTGCCTTTGGAGACCACTTTGTTCTCCTATTCCTTTCCTTTAACTAGCTCTGTCTTTACTCATTGGAGGCCTTGTACTTAGACAAGATCCAAATTTTGCATAATAAAAGGGCTCCCTAATAGCTGGCAGTGCATCCTGCTGTTCCCTGTCTCCTGTTGTTGAAGATTAAACACATGTAAAATTGGGAGCTGAATCTCTCTGCATTTGGGGGTCCTTGTCCATAGCTAGAGACGAGAGATTAAGATGCGACCTTTTCCCAGGAAAAGCAATTTAAGAGTTCAAGAAACTATAATCCTTAACAAACCTTTCTCCAAAGAATTTAGCTTTAAATGCTTTAAATCCCACTGGACATGTACATCATTGCTCACAGCTTTCTTTACTTCTCTTGACTGCACACTCCAGTGAAATCCCAGATCATTTACCAGAAATGCTTTTGAATGCTCCATCCCCACCTACACTTTTGGACCTCTAAGGGAGACAGATAAACAGAAAGGAAGGTTTACTGCAAGCAGAAAAGAAGTCAACAATTTTCGTGCACCACAGGAGACTTCACACAACTCAGCATCTGCAGGCCTTAGTGCTGTATTGCTGTGAGTAACTCGTTCCTGGGCATGGTTTCCAGGCAGAACCAAGTCCCAGTCCATACCAATGCACACTAATATCTTCTTGGCATGCCCTACTCCATCTCTTTAGAAGGGGCTCACAATTGCTTGGCTTCATCTTAGGGTGGTAATCACACAAAAAGGCTAGAAAAAGTAATCTCATAAAAAAGTAGAAAGTGGGTTTAATTTGTCTCCTGGCCTAGCAGTAGACCCTTTTCAGTGAATGGTCAGAACTTGTTTTTAAAAGCTCCTTGCAAAAAACAGTATCCATGGCTGATTGAGGTCTCAGTGTTGGGAAACCTTGAGATCTGTAAGTGGAGAAGGAGCCCCATTAATTCCTGTCTAGACTGGCTTCTGAGCCCAGGTTCCAGAGATGAAAGGACACTTTATTAAGACAGGACATAAATCCACCCTGCCAACAAGTCCTCACTCCTCTGGATTATTTACACCTCTCTCCCTCCCTCTGGTCATTGCCTGTCCCTACATAATCTACATTAAAGTCCTGACAGGATTAAACCAACATGTCTTACACTTTAAATATCAGGCTCTGTGTGCTTTCATTTCCACCATGCCACAAAAAAAGACATCATGTTTTTACAGATAGACTGAAAATAAAAAAGTAGGTGTCTAATGAAAGGAGCTTGATGTTATGACTGAGAGATAAAAATGTGCACTTGAGAGGTTTTATTGTGAATGTGGCCTTTGCTGCACCTACAGCTCCTCTCCTAAGTGTGTCTGGCCCTGTGTGTCACCAAGGGCCAGCCAGGGGCTGTATGAACAGAGCCATCTGGGCTCTGAGCATCACCTTTTGGGTGAGGGTGACTGCCTGGGGTCAGGCTATATCCCCTGTGTTGTGCAGGACTGCCCTCCCTGGCAGTGCTGTGCTCAGCTGCCAGGGCTGGGGTTGCAGAGGTCATGGGCAGCTCAGGGTGAAGGCTCTGAGAACAGGCTTTTTCATTCAGAGATTTTACAAATTTTCATTGCTCTTGAGGCTTTACTCCTTTATTTTCTGACGTTGGAAAGTTTCTATAGTTGTCTGTGGGCTTTTTGGCGTTTATGGAAGAGCTGCAGCACTGAATGAGAGTAGGAGATCCTGTCATCTCATGTTTGCATGAGCTTCTCCACCTTCCCTTGCAGCCAGGCAATGGGGAGCAAACAGTGCTTATGGAAAAGAGGCTCAAAAGGACTTTGGCACAAATATATTTTTAGGCTGAAAAGTAAAATGTTCATTCACTGTATATCTGCAATCCCTGGCTCATTTCTGTGGTGGGTCCTGTTCAGCCATAGGACTGAGGGTGCATTAGTGGTGCATGAGGACTGTGAGTGCACTAGTGAGATGGCTGCTTTACACAGAAATGAAACACAGGCAAAGTGCTCATAGCTACAGGCAGCAAAATTTCTGGATGATGTGGAAGTGCTGCAGCCTGCAAGGAGACACCCAGACACTACTGCAGGACTGGAGTTGGTGCTTCCCAGGCAGGTGTGTGTTCCCAGTAGCAGGGAGATCAATCCTTTGGCAGAGTGACTAATACTTTGGATTATTCTGTTTGAAAGAACAGCTGAGTTCATGAGCACACTCTGATGCAGGACTACCTTCCAGTGGCAGGCCTTGTGCGTTTGCAGTGTTCCTTGGTACATGCACAGAGATAACAGCCTGTGGTGATAGAGCTGACAAGTGCCCAGGGCTGTGGGAATCCCAGACCTGCTGCAGATTTCAGGACGCTGGAGCCATGGCAGGCTAAGGAAATGACGAGTACTGTTGAAAGGACACTCTGAACTTCTGTGCTGCCAGACAGAGCTCTCCTCAGTGTCACAGTCTGCTTGGATCTGTGTTTGAACTGACTGCAGTACTTGCACTCCTTTTGTATGCATTTTCTCTTGCCTTTTTATCAAATGAGCTTACTGGAATGGTCAATTTGAAGTCATTAGCAAATGTTTATCTAAAGTGAGTTTGAAACCTATAAAAAAGACCATTTGAAGTTTTTCCAAGGTTTGCATTCATTTGGCCAAAGAAATCATGACACCTGGTTTACGTGTCCAATCCAACATACCCAGACTACTCCAATTTTGAATATCAAATGTCTGCATTGAGCTTGAAAGACTGCTTCCAAAACAAGGCTCAACCAGACTACAGAAATATTTCTAATAGGTAAACAAAAATAAATTAATAGCTTTTCACATACTTGAAGAAAAAAAAAAATCACTGAATCAGCAGCTTTCTTATTTACTTTTTCCAGCAGCATAAAAGGTGAGTGTCAATCTCCCTGTTAGACACCCAGCTTTGGCTCTCCATGTGCTCTAGCAGTTGGCAGTGCAGGTAAATACATTGAGTTTTGCCTTTTTGACTTTACTGTTGAGTTTATTGTCAGATATTTGGGACCCCAGTAAACAATTGTTCTTAAACAGTTTCTATCCTTTCCTTTCTACCAGAATTCTCTGAGCTGGAAGAGTACAGTAGTAATCTCCACATCCTTTCTGCTCACACAGAAAAGTTTCCTGTGGCTTGTCATCTTTTTTATTCCCAGGTTTGTGTCAGGATGAGCAGAGGGCTCCAGAGCTCCAGGATACAATTGAGCACAAGGCTGAATGAGACAAGAGCTTTATTGAGCCTGTCCCAGCTAGGAGCCTGTCCCCCCCCAGTGCCTGCCGGGCACCAGCCACCATCCTCTGTGTGGGGAGAGCACGTGGCAGCTGCTGGATGCAGGGATGGGGCATGCTGTGTTTGTGCTAAGGATGGAGCTGGAGCAATAGGCTTTTGTGTAGCAGAAATAGACCACAGAGTCCCAGAATTACTTCCCACTGGCTTTCCTTCGGTTCATCAGTTTCAGTAGCTCAGTGGGCAGAATCAGCCAGAAGCCATCTGTTAGTCTGGCCTGGGAGAGGAGGTGGAAGTAGGCAGTGTGGGGAGAAAAATCTCTAGAAATAGCAGGCTTTTTTGCCATTTTATGGAGCATGTTTTCACATTCCCAGTATTCTAAACTCACCAGGAATTCTAACAGGAACAGGCTCGGTTTCATGTTATCCTCTTGCTTTTCCAGCTTTTTATACAAAGATCTTTGCTACAAAGTTGAAAGCCAGTATATATGTGTAAGGACTAAGTCACCATGTACCTACATGACTTTAACCTGGTTAACAGTCTCACAGATCTGTGCTGTAGGCAGTGCAGTGATGGCCACGTGTGTGAAACACTGGGTAACTTGAAATTGGGAACTGCTCTTAGTAGGCTTGTCACTATGGCCCAGAGCTCTCAAAATGCAAGGTAATGATGGGACAGATGGCCCAGGAGGACTTTCATCTGCCCCTGAGGGTATCTGAGCCAGAGAGTTTTACAGCACTGACTGTTCCTGCAACTCCACATAGTCCTTCAAACATGCTCTGTGTAACACTCTGGAACTCTGTTCCCAAGCATGAAGAACAGAGGTTCTACTTTCTAAACACTCAAAAACATCCCCACATAGGGTAGCAGATGGGTTAATGTGGATCACAAACACTAAAAGCTTCCCCCAAACCTCCATCCACTGGATGTTCCACCGTTTTGGTGGGTTTGGGATTTTTTTTTTTTTTGCATATACCTAGAATCACCTCTCTTGTCTGCAGCACACAGCTCTTCAGCTCCTTACAAACCCAGACAAGTCCTTGGGTGTCTCTGTTCTGCCACAGATGGAAAAATGGCAGGTGCTCTCTATGAGAAGTTTTGAAATAACTTTTAATTTTTAAAAATTGTAAATTTTAATAGTAAATGGATAAAAATATAATACTTTCCCAAGAAACAAAAGAAATATTCTATGACCAACCAGCCTTCATCAGGTAATACTGCTGAAGTAAGGACTCCTTCCAGCTGGCATGTGTCCCATCTTTCATTTCCTCCAGGAAGTGAGAAGAGAGAAGGAAATGGCTGGGAACCTCCAGGAACATGCTGACATGGAAAATCCCACTACCTCTGTACTTCAGAGATGCTGCAATCATGTCTTCTAAAACAGTGTTAAGTAAGAGCTGTGGAGAATTATCCAAAAGACACAAAAATCTTGTAAACTTTTGCTATCTAGGGGGGACATTTTTCTCTTCTGTTTAACTTGCCTGTTATTTCCTCCTTTTGGCATTTATTAATCAGGCTGGTTAACCATTCAGTCCAGCCTAAAAACAGATCTATCTCATCACAAATCCTCTTCTCTGTGGTGGACTCAAAAAAGGCTCTGGCTGAACAAACTAATTTCTCCTGTCTTAACTCTAAAGGGCAGAGCTAAATGCTGGAGATAGATGTTTACCATGAAATTCACACTACAGATTTCCTGTTTGGAGCAGCCAGCAGTGCTAGGGACACTAGAGTTTACATTTGTACACAAGCTCTGTTTTGACAGAGCCCTTCATGATTCATCAACAATTTGGGTGCTTCTGGCTATGCAGCATTCATTGCACCCATCCCATTCCCGATAAACAGATTCAGGAGCTCTAATCACAAGGGCAGTATACTCAATAACCATTGCTCTCTAATTGTTTATGATCTTTATCTCTCTTTCCCTCCAAGGGTTTTTTCCTGTGAGAGGACCAGTGTTTCTCTTTGAACTGACTTTTCCTTTCAACATTATCATTCAGGACTGCTCAAGTGCTGTTTCAGTGCAGAAGCTGCTGCAAACTATTTGTAGCAGCTGCCTCTTTGGAAGTTTGCTGTTCGCAGGGCTTGATCTCTCACTTAAACCATCCAACATTGTCTTTCCTTTCCATCTGTGCACGAGAGCTCTGCACCACACAACATGCTTTTGGGGAGCTGGGGTGTGTCTGGCCTCCTGCCTCTGCTTGTTTCATGTCTGACTGGAATATTTCCAGCGTGCTGCAGGACTCCTGTGAGCAGCGTGCTGTGTCTAAGGAGAGGTGAACCACAGCCAGTCGTGATGTTTGGGGTGGGGGCTGATGCTGGCTCCAGTGGCACTGTCTGCACCCCTAGGACTGGCCCTGCTGCCTGAGAGTTCTGCACAGAAAGCCTCAGAGCACTTAGAACATGAACATGTGTTTGGGATAGAGCAACAAGTGAAAAATAGCATGAAGCAGAAAGGAAAGCTGCAGATCATTTCCATCAGCAGAGTTGTCGTGTCCCATGGCTTATGTGTGTTTTCCTGTAATAAGGGAAAAATTACTCGATGGCTGTCTCCATTTGTGTCTGATTATTAAAATCAATAATGCCTACATATGTCTGACAGTGACTTGCATGCACAGCTTCTCCTATTTGTTGGTAGCCAACAGAACTGCTTGTGTCTGGAGAACTGCAAAACCCCACGTTGCTCTCTAGGCTATTCCTGTCTAACATACTCTGTGGCTCCAGGTTTTAATCTTGGCTGGTCCCCACCTGAGCAGTTCCTGGTGGAGAACCTTGCTGCACACCTGGGAGTCCCAGCCAGGCAGGATGCAGCCAGGCCAGCTTGGTCAATATTGACTTTGCTGCAGGCTTTGGTGCAGTGATGGTTATCTTGTTCACCAGGTAAGAGTTAGCCCGTTAGCACAAGTGTCTTTGGGGCCATTAAATACATAAAATCAATGAAGTTGAAAAGGGGGGTATCCTTTCAAATGAAGGCACCACGCTATCAGCCCCTGCAGGTCACACAGACCAAGACCTGCACTTTGAACTGCACTCTGAGATGTACAAGGTGACAAGTATAAATAGAACTTTCACAGGATGGTCTCTGTCCACCACACTTGCTTCCCTGTCTCCTCTCCTTTGCATCCTGGGCACAGTAATTTGCAGGGTTTTCTTTCCTAGTGGGGCTGTACAGCCCTACTTTCCTAGCTCTGGCATTAGACAGGATGAAAACTTTCCATCTGTAGATGTTTGCTTTATGGGAAGGAGTTTTTTGCACAGCATGAAACTTTCCATTGTATTCACAATTGGTTTCCTGCAAACTAAGTAAAGGTGAAAAATTCCTCCCTGACTGCATGGCAGTGGCACCCCGGGGCACAGCCAGCCTCTCTGGAGCCAGGCCCAGGGGCAGGAGTGCTGCCAGAAAGGGGTGGCACAGCCTGACCTTGCAAGTCTACCCACAGAGACACACTGCTCTGAGGAATGGGGTTATGTTGGCTCAGGTCATGCCAGCTGGAAATTCAGGACAGAGCTCACTGATGGTCCCTCCTGCTGTGCACAAAGCCCTGACTGCCTTCCCCAGTGGGCAGTGGAAAGCTCCCAGGTAGCAGCAGGATTTCCTCCCTTGTGCACAAGCCAGCTGCTTTCCTGGTAGCAGAGTGAGCTTTTATTTAGCATCCCCTGAGCTGCCAGAGGAATGTGTGTGTATTTCCCAAGTAAACCCTGGTTCCTTGCAAGTCCCTTTTCTCTTCCCTTGTGCATCTACTAGTTCTCCCCAAATTTCCTGCAGGATCCACAGTATTCATACAGCTGCTTGCTAAAAGGACTCTGCAGTCAGCACATTCATCCTCTGCATGCTGAACTAAAAGGGTTCTTTGAGGAGGGCAATAATGAGCTTACCCCTAGTGCAGGAAGAGTGAGAGCAGGGTGAGCTCCTACATGGTTACTGTTCACACACATGCAGTGCTCTGGGTTCACCTGGTGTTGGGCCAAGATGTGCAGATCTTACTGGCCTTCAGCTGTGCCTGGTGTGAAGAGCTGTGTTTAAACCAAGAGAAGGGACTGCAAAATTGGAAAATAAGGCCCATGGGTGTGTTGCATTAAGAGTAGTTGATCTCACCTGAGAAAAGTGAGTTACTGCTGTACTGGCTACAAAAGGTGCTGGGGCAGGGGAGCAGTCTAGCTGGCTGTCCTGGAGGGAGATGGGATGCTCTGAGATAGGGAGATCTTGTGGGGAGGGGAGCTTTCTTTCACTGGCTACAGTCCAGAAGCTTCCGTGTTAGGGATGGGGAGAAAGGGAAGTGAGAGGAGAGTCTCTGAGATCATTCTCAGGGCAGCAGAAAAGTGATTGACTTTAATGAGAGGCTTCAAATAGAAAATAGAGATAAACTTCTGTGGGTGGTGTCTGATCTAGGACAGACTCCTGGGTGTCTCTGGAAATACAGAGCCTCTAGCTCACTGCTCTCTCCTACTGCAAGCAATCTTATGCTCCTAAGAGAAAAGGCTCTGAGGAGAAAAGTTTTGGGAAGGTGAAGTGCTTGGGTGAAAAGAGATGTCAGGGAGCTATCAAAAGCTTTTCTGAGATGAACTGTATTTTGGGGAGTATATGCAGTGTCTGCTCCTCTGACCCATCCTGCAGGGTGGTGGTGGCGGCATGGTATGTGTGACAGTTTCATACTGCCCGATGTAAAATGAATGCTGATAGCTTTATATTGCCTCCTTGTGTTACAAACCAACCTTCACTTCGTGTTAATAGCTTGAGGTAGGACTTAAACGTTCTAAATTAGAACAAAACACCAGTACCTGTCTTATTAGGAGGTCATTAGCAACCAAGACAGGTTTAACCATTGAGTGGATAAATCTGCAGCTGGATTAAAGCCTAATTGACTCTCTGATGAATAACACTGTAATATTTCATACAAAGCACTAGGTTTAAAGCCAACCCAAAGTGGGGAGGTCCCCAGTGTCTGTTGTCACAATTGGGTCACTGATGCACACTCCTATTTTAACTTGATTCTGATGCTTTAAAGGAAAGTAGGGAAAACAAATAATTTACCAGTTTTGTCAAAGCAACATAAAGGTAGTTCACTCCAGCTTTTTTTTCCAGCTAGAAAAGAAGCCACTGTGTCTTACCCTTGCAGCCTGCCGCAAGCCAGGGGCTGTTTCAGGATTGTATTTATGCTGCTGTCTGACAGTTTGGCTGAGTCCAACTCGCTTGGAAAGACCAGGGTAGTACCAGGCAAGTGGGCTTATGTAGGGACCTTAGTGCTGCAGCTGCTCTTGCCAGAGGCAGATAATTTCCCTAAATGCCATTCCTCAAGGTATTTTTGAGGGGCTTGTTGCTAAGGTCCCTCTAGCTGTGAAGTTGTGCCTCAAGCCATCAGATCAGAGGTTTCTCCACAGTGGCCAAGAGTAAAGCTGAGGGATATGTCCTTGTTAAAGCTGTGAGAAAGGAACGTTGCCCTGGACTTACCCTGTTTCCTGGGGAGGCAGATTGTTTTGCTGGGTTTTCCCATTAAATCCCTATCTCCTAATAAAATACTCCAAGAAAAAATTCATTGTTCCTGCCAAATTTAACAGGAAATTGAGAATAAATATTTTTACTTCAGCAAGCTTGCTTTTTAGCAGCCCAGGCTTTTCCTGGGGGTGGGTAGATGTCTGCTTGGTCTATCCTTTAAGCCAGCCCTGGCAGAGCAGCTCACTGCAGGGGGCTGAGCCCTGCTTGAGACCACACTGGAGCCAGGCTTGCTGCAGGGGACATAACTCTGACTGCTGTCACACTTTCCCGTGTCACACGTATTCCCCCACCTTCTACAGCTTTTTCTCACAGCTGAGCTTAAATACAAGGAAAAGAGAATGAGTTTTGCCTCCAAATGTGGAATCAGCTTTATGTAATACCAGTTTGGGGCAAAAAAAAAGGAGTTCTGTCCCTGGTTCTATTAGTAGAGATGAGAAAGAGCACTGCCTTGGAAAGAGGCAAGTGGGGGTAAATGAGCTGACACAGAGCAGCAATCACAGTGTGGCAGCAACTGATGAGCCTCTGTTCTGGAACAACTCTGAGAGGAAGGTCTCTGGTCTCTCAGGATATGGGCATACTCCCCATCCATCCTGTTGTGAGGAGAGAAAGGAACAGGCATTAAAAGTGATGAACAGGCTTAATGGCAAATAGGAAGCCCACATAATGGAGCAGGGACAAAATGGAGTTTTACTTCATCTACCAGAAAAACAAATCTTTTTAATCCAGTGAGAGAAAAATTACTCGTGAAGCCCAAAAGCAAGGGAGAAAGCAAGTAGTGCATAAGGAAATAAATAAATAATTTGGTAATAGCCTTATTAAAGTAGTAAATGATGTTTTTTTCCATGTGGATTATGGGGTTTTTGCACAGGTGGCAGATACTTACATGGGAGAGGTGACTGATACCTGGGAGGGCACAGCAGCCTGCAGCCCCCATTCTCAGTGTGCCCCACATCCCTGGCCAGCCCAGCTGCTGGACAAAACCCATCCTCCTCACCTCTTGCACAGTAGAAAATGAAGGCCCAGCCACAGGGGCTCATCCAGGTCTTTCACAAAGGTTGTAAATGACTGTGGAAATAGCCAGGGTGTGGGCCAGAGCACAAAACAAAAGTTTGACAGCCACTCCCCCATTCTGGAGGAAATCCCAGGGTCTTCCAAGGCCATGGGACAAACCCTCAGGATCAAGCCCCTCTCCTCAAGCCATGCTGCTGCTCAGTTGAGTGGGTGGCTTGTGCCCTGACTCTGTCAAGTCCAGAAAATCCACATCTAGCCTGTATATGTTCCCAGTCCTTTCTCCCAAAAACTCTGGAGGTTACTTTGGCACCACAGGTCTGTCTTATATAGTCAGCCCACTTGAACTATGATACAGGAACCTCTCAGCAGGTTTTGCTGCAGCCCCAAACCTAAATCATGTTAAATGCCCACATCCAAGAAGCCATCCTCCATTTTCACTTTCATAGCACAATGTTAGCTCAGTTGAAAAAGCAATGCTTGTGGTGGAGTGCTTTCAATTTCAGTGATTTCTAGGCAAGAAGTGCTTATTTTTCTATATTTTTATAATGACCTATAAATTCACCCATGGAGATGGAATTCCCTGTTAGAACTCTAGCTTTTCCCTGAAACCTCATAGAAAAGGCTTTGTTTTCTGTTTAACTTAGACAGTTAACATTTTTCCTGTATGACCTGTAGATTTCATCCTGCTGTGTTCTAGGGGACTTTTCAAAGGCTACAAACTAGACTGGATCAACAGTCTTGTATCGTATTTCTGCTATGCTTGACAGCAGTAAAATGCAAAACAAAAGCTGAAAACAAAAGGGAAGAATATCAGAAAGAATGAAAAGGGATGGGAAGGCTCCTCCTCTGAGAGATTTGGAAATCCAACAGTTTCATCAGGAAGAAACAGAAAAGAAATACTTTTGACTATAGAGACCTGGTGGTTTTTGTTCCCTAACTTCACATCAAGGATGATTTAGACACTCTCCTAGAAGAGGGAAAACCCTTTGGCAAACGTTAGTGAAACCCTGGATTTATGACATGCAGCTCTGCAAATCTTTTTCTGGCCAAGCTTTTCTTGGGATTAGCCTGTATGAAGGAGAGTAGGAATGCTGGGGAAAGTTGCCTGTAGAGCTTTTCATGTGGTTTCCATGGCTGGAAAAGTGTGGCTGCATTCCCTGCCTTCTTGTAAGTGGTCAGAACAGCTGTTTTATTTAAAGCATGGCATGAAGTCTCAGGTACATTACGGGAAAAGAACGCATCAGGGAAAGACCAGGCCATGTGCAACATGCAGCTCTGGGGTCACTTGTTTAGCCTGAAGGTCTTTGCAATGGGCTGGACAGAAATCCTGATGCTGGCAGCCCTTTGAATGCTGCAGGTTCGCAGGATGCTTGTACAAGACTGTCTGAATGCCATACAGGTGATGTGCGCACGTGCTGCACAGGGATCTGAGCTGCAGCTTTTGTTTCCATAGGGTTGGTTTCACTGTCAGATGGGAACAGGCACTAATTTGGTTCCAAGGGACAGCATCCATTCCTAGGGCTCCTTACTGTGGCGGTGAAGTGCAAACCCCTGCTAAGATACCTGCTCAGTGTTTTGTTGGAACTCTAGTGCCCTCTGCTCTCAGGCAGCAAATTAAATATATGAGAGTGCACTGCTAGATGTTGAGGAGAGAGGGACATGCAATAGCATGTCAAGCCAGGAAACCCCAGCAGTTCTGAAGAAATAAGGGTGGCATCTTGCAGAGAGCACAGGTGGTATTCCCTGAGCAGCTGAGGACCAGCCCAGGCAGTCACACTCATCTCCCTGCCCACCCACAGGAGCAGCAGTGTGCTGGACACCTCCAAGTGCCACCCCCAGGATGGCTCCTGGGGCACTACAGTGTAGTGCAGTGTTGGGCTGCTCTGCCACAGGACAGAGCCATCCCAATGCATTTGTGCTGATCTTTTTTTCCTGCTTGCTCTTGCTCCCCATGTTCATTGCTGGCCACCCCTGCTGCAGTTCCAGTGCTGATCAGCCTCACTGCCTGGGTTGGTGCTTGACCCTCCTCCTCTCCTCTCTGTCCCCTCTTGCTCCTATCTGCTGTGTTTGATCTGTGCTGCAGACTCCCTCCTGTAAATAAGTGGGAAGGGAAAGGTGGCAGAAAGATACTTCTTACCCAGCACTCAGACATGAAGTCATCAGGTTATTTGTGGCTACCTGAGTCCAACTTTCTTGAGCACTGGCAGTACAGGACACAGTCTTGACAGACTGGACTTGCTGTTTCTTAAGCAGAGCACAATGCCCCTTTGTATGGGGTTCCTGGACTGGCCAGGTTAGGTTTTGTTTGACAAAGCCTCTTTAAATATCTTTTTTTTTCTCCATGGAGTTGTGAGGAAAAAGATTTCTTTCTTCTTTCACTCAAACCTTAACCTTGAGTTTGCACAAAATAAGTCTGTGACCCTAGAACTAAGTTTCAGGTTTGCAAATAAGCTTGTAACTCAAGCAGTCTGGGTATTTCATAATCAAATTTGTGGACAACAAAAATGCTATGATTTCAAACATGGAGAAAAAAATATGGGGCCAGAAAATCAGAAAATTATCATTTACTTCATTCAGCATCTCTTGCAAGGTCTGTGTAAAAAATTACTGTGTTCAGCTTCCTCATGTGTCAAATGGCACGAAGAAGTTGTGAGATGTCTCACAGGAGTGGTGTAAACCTCTCCCATGTTTCCAGAGTGCCTGAGGTCCTCTCATAAAGAGGATGAGAGAAGTGAGGGGGATGGAGGGAGTTTCCTCTGAAAAGGGGAATCCAGAATGAGAAACACATTCAGCCACTGCAAACAGCAAAAACACACGCGCTTTGATTCCAGGAGCCAGACCATGCGTGCCTCACATGTGCAGCTGCCCAGATTTATGGCCTGTTATCCTCTGAGGCAATTACTAGAGTTTGTTGTGGGGATCTGCATGAGCAATGCACAGGTTGCCCACATAGCCCAGCCTTCTGAGAAATGACACGCTGCTCACTCTGCCAGCACTCGCCATGTGCTGCGGCCGGGAGCAGCTGTGCTGGAAAACCACCACAGAGGAAATCACAAGTTAGTGAGTCACTGAGACTGCTGCCAGCCTGTCAGGAGTCTCTCCATAACTCAGCTTTCATATGCCTCTGCTTCAGCTCTGAAGCAGGCTCAGATGCCACCTTGAACAGCAGAATGGCTGCTAGCATGTGAGGAAGAAGCAGAAGCAGATGGATACATGGAACTGGTTTTCACTCTACAGTCCCAAAGGGAGGCCTGCAGTGTGGAGAGAAGAAGTCACCCTGGCAGGCCTGAGCACTTCTTCCTGCAGCCTGTGATGTGCCCCCAGACAGCCCATCAAAGCCCAGCAGAGATGTCCTCCCGGGCCCCTCGGACCTGCCTGGGGAAGGTGCTGCTTGGGGCAGGGCCAGGAGCGTACTGCTGCCAGGATACTTTTGGCCCAGCTGCAAGCATCAGTATTGAGGACTTCCCAAAGCTGCTCATGGCTTTGGTCCAAGTGGTTCAGGCTTTATCTGTGCTTTGGGAGACCACTTGCAGCTGCTCTGGCCAAGAACACACTCCTGTGCTGTGGGCTGGACTGCATTTACATCACTCGTGCCTGTGAGAACCAGGGGAAGCTGTTGACGTAAGGGTATTAAACAGGCCTCAAGCAGCAGCTCTGTGGCATGATCTGCAGGCTCTCATGCCTAACATCAGCCAGCAGTGGAAGGGTTTTTCTTTCCAAAGTAGGGGCTGTGCTGCCCATAGGTCAGGGCAGATGTGCCTTCTGCAATCTGAGGAGGCTTCTGAAGACAAAGCTGGAGTGCAAACCCTTCGGAGAAGGGGACAATGTCATGCTATGGGACACATTTTTGGCAGAGGCAGTGCTGCTGTTTCTAAGTTCTCTCCCTAGGGCTGCCTCCAGCCACTCCTGCACCCCAGAGGCAGCCCCAGCTCATCCTACCAGCCCACAGCTTTAAACACCTCTCCTTCTTAATCCCTAACAAGTAAGGAGCAGGATGCAGAGCAAACTGGTTCCAAATGCTTGTGTTGGGGGTGCTGTGCTGGTTCTTGTTACCCTTAAAGCCAGTGGCAAAATCCATATGAGGCTGAGGTGCAAAGATGCTCCTGGCTGAGTATCCAATGTTGTTTTCCTTGACAGTGAGAGGTGGTCCTTAAGGTGCATTTTCGTCAGTGAGCAAGACCAGATGTTTTCAGCATCAAACCAGACAGGAAAATGAGAAATAGAAATATAGAAATATAGTTGGATAAAGCCTACATTTAGGATTTGATGCTTTACTGCTTTTTTATTTTTTTTACAGAAACTGAGCAATAATTCTTATTTCGGGACTAGGAGCTTTTCAAGCAATGAAACTATTTTCTTAAAATCTCAGTTTTAAAGTAGTTCATTCTGCACTGGGTTTTTGGATGAGTACTCACCACGTTTTTCAGCCATGTCTGTGCAGCACATGTTTCCCACAGCAGCAAGTGGAGGGATTGCTGTTCCTGCTGCCCAAGAGCTAAGGAGGGCTGAGGGATCCAGTGCTTCCTCCAGCCTTCCCCAGTTTTAGACTCACTCGTGCTCACTGGTGTTTGTTAAAGGCACCATCAGTGGAGGATCCCCTCCGTGCTCTGGCTCTCAGCTGGTGACAGCCACAGAAAGATCACAGTGCCTGGGAGAGGTGCTGAGGAGACACTTGACAGCAGGGTGAATGCTTAGCTTGGAGTAATGCTGCCTTGTGTTTCTGTGCTTTGATCAACCGTGCTTTAAATTGTCACTTGGACTTAACTTGCTTTGACTTCATGTGCAAACTAGCTCCAAGTAAACAGGTCTCCCTTGGACTGCACAAGGAGGCCTCCAGATGAGTTCTGGTGAGCCTTGATGAGGCAAAATCCGTATTTTCTACTGACTGTGTCCCGTTGCAGGAAGCATCCACCAGCAGGACCAAGACTACAGCAGTATATCAGTGCTTGTTCATCCACCCTCACAGCCTAGAACATTCTCTTCAGCTGCCCAAAACCCGATTTGTGACCTTCAGGTTTTAAAAATTTGGTCTTACCTTTGTCAGGCCAGTGAGCAAACTACTCAGACAGTCTCAGAAAAGCTGGTGAGATATCAGAAGATCTCTTTTCTCAGCAGTGGCACCAGTAACACTGGTTGACATTATGAGTTGGTCACTGGTCCAGTGGAAAGGCAGTGTGGCCAAGCTCACAGTGCTGGGGCTGTTTATGAATTAGGATCACAATCTGTGGCTAATTTTGGAGGGAAAAAAGATGGAGAATAAACATTAAAAAAGAATAAAACATACAGACTTTGAATTGAGAAAGTTCTGTGTATTGTGTTGATCTGCTGTCCCACTGTGAAATGTTGAATTTACTATTTTTGAATTAATACATGAGCTTAGAATTTAAAAAAACAAACCAATGAAAAATACCCATAAGTGAAACACATGAAAAGGAAGTAAAATCTTTTCTCTTAGTTTGAGGTAAATGTTCTGTTTGATCAGGTGTGATTGAGGTTTTCTTATTTTAGTTTTGTCCTATTTGCTGCTTCGTTTTGAAAAGGGCATGGGGGGGAGCCCCACCTTTATGTTAGATCCGCCCAAAAGGAAAGCTTTCCAAGCTAAATAAAGGCCATTTTCCATCTGTCCCTGCTCTGACCTTCTGCCCTTTCCATGGCTGGCACCTCGCAGAGGGTGTCTGCACTCCCCAGCTGACGCAGGGCTCTAGGACCCTCCCAGCTGGAACCAACTTCTCAGGGCACATGGCTGGGGCAGACAGTCCAAAGACAGGGACCAGGCTGCCAGGTGTCATCCCTCTGAAAGCCCCATCACAACCCACACTGACCCTGGAACACCTCCCAGCTGATGCAGCTCTGTGTAGCTGCAGTTATTGTCTGCATTGCTCATCTCCTGTATTAGCTGCTTGCTCTAGGATTCTGCTCGTGCCATTGCCTGTCCCAGCAGATCTGGGCTCTCTCTCTGATCAGAGGCTGCTCCTGTCATTGAGCAAACACCACTGTCTGAAAACACACCCAGGGACAGTCATGGCTGTTCCCTGGGTGGCTGACATGAAAACTAGGTGTCCTGGCACCCCGAGGCCACCTCCTGCATGTCTGTAGTCAGCAGTACAGGTGATGCTGGTTAAGCACATGGTTTCTTGGTATGAGTTAGTCTTGATCTTCTTATTGAATGCTTACACAGATGTCCTCTGGGTCTTGTGAACATGTGTCTTCAATTAATTTTCATCAGCAGGGCTAAGGTAAAAGACTTTTCCAGTTGGAAAATGAGATGCCTGGTATACTCCAAGCAGCAGATTGTCAGGACTGGTTTGTTCTCATTCAAACTGCTATTGGCAAATTTTCCAACAGGCAAAGAGGCAGTCACGGCTGGTGAGAAGCTGTTTGCATACAGCACCTGAAGGACAGAAGAGTTTGGATAATATGGATCCTGCAGGAGGATTATTCTCCCCTAGCCTTGTCTCCTGGAAACTGGCTCCACATAAATGTTTGAAAAGAAGAATTTCTCTCCAGGAGCCCTACATGGATGCAGACACCTGCAGCTCTTTAGTCTACAGTCACCACCCACAGAGGATTTGCTGGCAGAAAAAAAGTTGCAGTGGGTGTTGGTACCCAAGACATTACAGCAGCCTCTTCTGTCCCCTGGAGCTGCACTGACAAACAGAAGGAATCTATTGTTTTCAGACATGTAGACTTTCAGATGCTGAATCCTAAAATATGCCTGGAAGACATATGAAGATCAATGTCTTACAGCTTGAGTCCATAAATGCAGTCATGCAGGTGGGATCTGTGTGGGGTAGATTTCCCCACCTCCACATTTTGTGGGGCTTCTTTCTCCTTCGGAATCATCTGAGATGGACTTCCAGAGGGGGACTGTGCAAGCAGCAGGTAAAGCCCATAGCTCAGGAAGGAGTAGGTGTGGTAAGCAAGACTGGACTATTTTCACTGGAATCTCCTCTGACTGCTTCTCAGACAAACAAAATCAGGTCCAGGAGATAGTTCCTGTTCTGTTTCTCTGTCTCACTATGGAAAGGGCTGAAATGTGTTGGTGGGGCTGTGAAGTTGGAGGAACTTGCAATCCCAAACACCATGGTACCACTTATATTTTTATCAAAGCTGCCAAATTCTGGATGGATTTGAGTGATATGTCCTGCTCTCAGGCCATCTTCATAATTTTATAATTTTCCTTCAAGATACAAAGCAATTCAAGCAGCCTTGAGAGACTGATTGAAATGACAAGTCCTCAAAGGCAAAGGACCAATGGAGACCTGGTGAAAATGTAAGTTGCCGAAATCTCAATATTTGTCCAACATACCTATAGACTCTGTTAGCAGTGAGTCCATGACAAATGATCCCTTGTTGTTCCCAGCATACTTTCTACTGCTGAAAATCACCAGGAGCAGTGTGAGCAGGTTAGCTTTGCATGCCTGCTAACCCTCTTTGCTGTCATTGCTCTGATTTCTAATGGCTGCTTCCTACCCTCTGGATTCCCTGCAGCAGGGAAAGAGGAGGGTATCCAAATAAGGCACTGAAATGATTAAGCAAACCAAGGCTGCAGCCTGTTAGTCTCCTTCAGCTGAGGAAGCCTAGTTGTGTAGAAATCAAAACAGCATCCATGATTTGAGGTCTAACTTCATTCTGCAAACATCAAATATGTATTTTGCTTGCTTTCTCATAGCCAAAGAATGGAAATCTCTCTCAGGGTGGCTTGTTTGCCTTTGAACAGATGATGTAAAGTGTTGCCCCTGTAAGCCCGTGAAGCAGCCACACAACAGCCCAGCTTTGCTCAACAGAGCCCCCCGCCCAGCAAAGCCAGTGCAGTGTGGAGATCAAAGCCAAATCTTCTCCTTCACGACTTTCCTGTTAGAATTTTTTCCTCTTCTGCATTTTTTTTCCATAATCAGAGTCCAGACTCTTTTTCTTCTGCATTCAGGCTAGAGATCAAACAGGCCAGACATCTGCTTCACTATTTTTAAAATCATTTTAATGATTTAATAATTTCTAGGGGACAGGGAGAAGAGGGAAATGAAAATAATGACAAAGCCAAAAAAAGACACCATTTTAAAAATTCAGGGAGAGTCAGAAGTGCCTGTTCTTCCCTCATCTTCTTTTTTTAATCTTGAGGAAATCACCATGATGATTGTAGCTGATGTATGCTGGCAAAACATTTAAGTAGATGTGTGCCTGAAAGCATGACTCACATCTATTTTCTTCTTATTTTAGGAAATACGTTATAGTGATTAAGGCTTTTTTCATCTGAAAATGCAAAAAAAAACCCTATTACAAACACTTCATCCCTGTGAAGCAGGTAGAGCTTGTGTGTTGGATAGGCAGAGGCAGAGAGTTCCAGCAGCTTTCCCAGTGGGACAGTGTCAATAGGGAGTGACAATAAAACAAATCAAAGCTTCAAAGCTAGACTTAGTTTTTAATTAAAAAAATATTACTATCTCTCAACAGACTCTTATCAGGATCTAAATTGCTGCTGCCACCACACAGGATACTCAGCAGAACTACGGTTTCATGCCAGGCTCACCCTCCTGCTCTTTGGGAAGCTCCAACCCAGATATTTGAAGTGCTCATGGTTGTTGTGGATCATGCAGAAGGAGGAGCATGGCCAGGAGTTGTGGGGGGCCAGCCCCCATGCAGGGTAAGGAAGCAATGCTGCTGGCTTTATTCACAGACCAGCTCTGGGTCACAGAGGGTTCTCAGCTCACCACAAGGTCTCATTTTTCACTCAATGTGACACCAGTCACACTCCAAAAGCTACAGACGTCTTAGGTTGTGTATCAGCACCAGGCCAAAAGATTATGTGCAAACTCACCCACGCTGCTTATTTTTGGAGAGAAGGCAGTCAGCCTGCCAGCTGTCTCTGGGAAGAGGTCTTTTTGCAAAGAATGATGGATGATGAGAATTTAGGATATCAATCTGGTTCTCCTTTTTAAATTTAAATATGCACCAAAAGTTTTCTGATTATGGAGAAGTCATTTGAATGTACATTCTATGTACCATCATCTTGCTTTTCTTTTTTTTATGTGCAAAAGTTAAAAAACTGGAAGCAGAAAAGTCAAGACAAACCCAGCATTCAAATGTGGTGTGTAATCTTCCTCTTATCTGCATGCCATTGCCCAAAACAAATGCATTAATGTATTTTATGTTTCACGGTTATGAGTTGCCCTCCGGATAATCAAATCAAAATCAAATGCACCTATGGAAGATAAGGTCACTGATACTGTTTCCCACCCATTCCCACTCTGGCTGTGAGTTTCACTGCAGCTGCATTTATTACTCTCTCTGAGTTTCATTGCTGTTCCTTTAAAGATTGCTTTTCCATATGGATGGATTAGGTATAGGTCTTTCTAAGCTGTATACTCTGCAGAAATAAGACTTCCTGACAAAACTGGTGGCTGTAGATGTGAGATCCTATGAGTGAGAAATAGAGGGGAACAGTGGATCACAGTCTCCCAAAGGGAAGGGAATTCCTTGGAGCACAGGAAGTTTTTGAAGTGTCCCTTGCCTGCCCCTTAATCAAGTGATCATATCTGCCACCTCATTCCTTTCAATGGAGGAAAATTTGCAGACAAATTCCTGCCAGCAGGACGTTGGAGCTCTCCTGGGTGGTGGGATAAAGATACCTGTCACCTCCCCTGGCCTCGCTGCTAGCTCATGCTGGGAGCGTGGCTGGGGAGCCCTGTGCTGGCTGCAGGGCTGGTCATTTCCAAATACCTGTCAGAAAGTGAAATAAGACCCAGCTCCCCAATGGCTCAGCAGCCCCATTGACCATGGCAAACAACTGTGTAAGTGGTCCCATATGCTGTAGGTACATTAGAGGGACATAAATTGTGCTTTGTGCTCATGGTGGTGGCGTCTTGCCCCTGCTGCAGAATTGCTCTTGCCTTTTATTGATGGGAGGGGCAGCAACTCATCCCAAAAGATGTGCTAGTGGCACTGCAGCTCTAAAAACTGGATCTTCCCCAGCTGGCTAGCCAGGAGAAATATTTGAAGCAATGGACCCACCAGTGTTTTGGGTGGTGAGCACTGTGACACAGGCACCTGCAGGCAGCAGCCCTCTCCTCCAGTCTTTGTCCCTCTACCGCTCCTCCATCATCAAATGAAGATTGTATGGGCAAGGATAAACAAAGAGCCTGTTCATACGAGGAAAGTTTTGGGGGCAGAAAGGACTGAAAGGCTCAAGATACGGCAAGGCTTAATGCCGTAAATCTGATTAATTTACCTTGTGACAATCGTAACAAAAAAGTGAAGGCTGGGAGCTGGGGCTGCGGGCTGACCTTTCGCTCGCACTGAAAGGCGGCACAATAGGGGCTGGGGCTGGGCAGGGGAATGACCCTGCCTGTCACTGCTACCTGCTGTTTTTGACAATGCCATCGGACACAGCTCTTGGGGTGATGAAAAACACCTTCCCGCCAAAGGCCCCTTCTACCCCTGCCCTGGATGGGCCAGCTTGGGGGATTTGCTGTCGGCAGAGCCAGCTGTGCAGGGTGCGTAAATGGGCATCACTCACCAACGTTAATATACACCAGGAAACAGTGCCCTGGGGACTTCAGGGTCAGACCCTGTGTGGCCAACCGTGTGGCTGATGGATATGCAGGAGTTATGGGGAGACTCCGGGCTGAGTTGCCCAGGGAAAGGCTTTCAAGGGCTCTGCAGCATGGTACAGAGCCAAAAGTCCAGTCCTTGGGTAGGATAGCCCTATGTGTATGAATTTGCTTCACTAGGGAGGGCCCTGGCCATATCTGAAGGCAGTGGCTATGGGAAAGAGTTTTTCTGTGCATCCCCTGGAGAGCATTTTCCTTGTGTGCCCTCACACTGCCTGATGAGCTCAGGATTTATTCCTCTCTTGTCCCTTCTAACCATGTCCAAAAGCACACAAGGAGGGCATGCAGCAGCAGCAGCATATACTGCAGAGAACATCTGTCCCACAGGCAGCACAGAGCAGGAAGCAAGCTTAAGTTTGGCTCAGGAGAAATGTTATTATCTGGGAAATTAACATTTGTGTTCAATACTTGTTCTCCAGACTTGTCTTTGTCTCCTGCATCTGCTTTGCCCTGAGCTTTGCCCATTCCCACCAGGTATAACTTCTTGCTTGATTCAAATGGAGCAAGTGCACCCATAGCAGCACCCAGCATCATCCCAGCCTGCTCCCTCTCAGGAGAGGGAGACAGAGTGTTTTCATACCCCATCACATTTCAAGCTCTCTTCTTTCCACTGTAACAGTTTGGCTTAAGTTCTTTTCCACAAGGAAAGTCTGAGGAATTTCACAGTTTATTTTAGTTTTATCAGCTCAAAAAAAGCTCAAAAACTTTGAAAGCAGGTGAAAAATAATTCAAAATCTTAGTTGGACCATGTATCAGTCAGGCAGAACCTGTGGTCTGCCTTTAAATGCATTGGCTGGTATCTCATGATACTCATCAAATTAAATAGTTAATAAAGGTATTTTAACTGGAACATCTGCTAGAGTTCTTGGTTGTGGAGGTTTAATTGCAGGCTAGAGTATCAAACTTTCAGAAGGTTTGGGAACAGAGATTGATTGGGGTCACCAGGTTATTCAGAATAATATCCCAACCCTTATCTCTCAAATGCAGTGTCCAATTGATTTTCTCTGGACCATTACACACCATGCAGGGCTACAAAGCCCAGAAGGGGAGTGGTAGAACATCGCGCTCCTCAAAATCCTCCTGACGCAAATACTGCAGTCCTTTGCAGGCTCTTTAGGAGGAACAGCTTTTCTCCATAAGGTGAAGAACAGGTGAGGAAGCCACCACGGAAAAGGCTCAGCCATTTTCCAACCTCAGCCTATATCCCAAAAGGTGTTGCTACCCCCAGGGCTGCATTTGCACAGCACCCAGACACATGTGGTGGGCCTGGCTGATGAAAAACACCAGCTGCTGTTCAGCATTTCCATAAAAATTACTGGATTCCACTTATTTCAGTGCTTCAGCCATCAAAACTGGGAACAGCTTCACTCTGAGCAGAGCTGGCAGAGATGAGGATGTGTATGATGCAGTTTGCCTAACAGGAAAATACTTTCAGGTTAAAGAGAGCTCTTCATACCTAAGCTGTGGCTTGTTATCTACCAAGTCCCAGGCAGCTTGGATTTGCCAATCAAATCATTTTTAATCAAACGCCAACACCATCCCTGGTTGCCCCCTCCCACGCAGCCTGGGGCTTTGCTGCCTTGGGGAAAGCCAGCTTTGACATTCCAGCCAGCCCCATCCCCTCACTGTTGAAGCTCAGACTTCCTATGGGGGTTTCCTCATTTCCTGGCATCCTCATTTGGTTGATGAATCACCCCCCTCTTCTCTGGTCTCTGTGTGGGAGTGGGCTGGGGTGCAGCCTCCCCAGGGACAGGTTTGTGCAGCCCTGGGTCAAGCCCAAGCTGGGAGGGGTGTTGGCCACAGGGGACCCCCTCACTTGGAGCCCTCCCAGCACGTTTTGTTCTGCAGCCCTAATCCTCCCTGGTGTGCTTCCCACATTTATGGTCTTCCACCTACTTCACGTTTGGGTAAAGCAGCTTTCCCTGGCGTCTCCATTGATTTACCAGCTCCAGGGTCGGGCTGTTGCCCTGGGTAATTGGCAGCAGTGACATATTTGGGCTGAATTTTATTGTATGCATTAGGAAAAGTCAGCAAACAGAGTTGAGTGCCATGTCAAGTATTGCCTTTGACTTTCTATTGCAGCCATTTGGGATCTGTTTTGTCCATGCCCTGAGAAAGCCTCTGTTCTGGTTGAGGCTTTGTCTGAGATGCTGAAGGTTAGTCAGAGGAGAGCTGTCTGAGAGACCCCACTAATCCCTTTTTACTTTTTGAATAAGAAAGTCAAGTGTTTTTTATAATAATAATAATTTGAGCTAATAAGTAACATGCTGGCTGGAGCTGCAGCTGCCTGGGGTGGAGCAGATTTGTTTTCTCCATTAATTAGAAAGCCTTAGCTAATGTCACACATGTCTTCATTTGGAGATTTTCTGGAGAGGTCCTGATTCTCACTGCTAAATCAGCACTGGCTCAGAGTCCAGGCATCAACACTGGTTTCCACCACCTCAGAACTTACGGCCCTCCCTCCATTCACACCAGTCAAACCCTGCTCTGCCCTCCCTGCTGAGTATTTCTGGGAGGACCCCAGGCTTTGGTGTGGTCTGGAGACAGGACACCCACCCATGAACAAGGGGTGCTTTGGGAGGGTGGGTTCCTCTTTCTGTGGGTAGAAATGTTTATTTTATTATTCCTTTAATTCCTTCACACTGTGTTCCTGCCTCATCAAAAAGCATTAGCAAAGTAAATCTTCATCAGTGAGGGAGGTCTCGCTTCCTTTCAGGGATAACAATTCTGTAAGTCTGTGGGAAGATTAAAAGTGTGGTACTAAGTAAAAAGTCATACAGCTGGGGAAGGCAAATGCCCGTAACTGTGTTCATTAACAATATTGTATATCATCTAAATGAAAGGAAGTTTAAAGGCTTAATGATTTCCTTCTCACCAATACATGCTGTTCAGTGCCAGCTCAGACAATGAAGACAGACTAACCTGTTTTACCTCTGCCCTGCTTTGATGGTTGTTTTGCAAACACTTTAGGAAGCTGTTCAAATTACCATAAAATTGATTTTCAGTGGAAGCTGAAGGTAAAACAAAATATTTTCTATTGAGTGGTTTTTACAATAAGATTAACTCCGTGAGACCTCAACCTTGGCCTTAGCTGGCCTTGACAATGTCTCCCTTTTAAGAAGGTGATGCAGCTATCTATAATTAGCCATGGCTAGTTAATAACTCATCTGTTAATGTCGAGGCCCACAAATGGAAGGTTTCTATGTACAAGGAACTGAGGTTAGGCCAACAAGGATAAAATCATGTCTATTTTAGTTTAATGAATTCTGTTTCCATTGTGGCTGCATTTTATTTGGGCAGTCAGATGGATAGCCAGGCTTTGGAGCAGCTTTTGGGAGGGTTGTACTTCCCTGCAGTGCAGTAGCTGGGGCTCCCTCTGCCAGCCTCTGGGCTATAACATCATGGCAGAAAATGGTAAGGGCAATGTTCAAAGCTTTGGTAGTGGTAACTTGGTTAAATACCACATATTGCTTTCTGTATACCCTGAAATAATGGGATGGAGGAGAGCAGAGGTTTCTGGTTTTGAGACAAGGTATTGCCCCTTTTTGCCTGTGGGTCTACACCCTCCACTGCTGCACAGAAGAAGTGGCCCCTCCATCTGAGTTCTCATGGCTTTAGGAGAGGGACGTGCAGGGGCAGAAGCTGGCTGATGAAAATAGCCCTTCATACACTCCTCTGAGGAGATGCTGTGTCCCTGGTAGTAACTTACTGCCTTTTGAATCAAATATAAACCCAAGATCCCATTGTTAGTGAATCTTAGCCCTTGGGTGATGATGATATTCAATTTTTAAATACCTCTAGAGCTTTGAGGCATTTGGTACAGGATGGCTGAGCTTCAATTGGCTGTCATGATTGGGCAGCTCACCTCATTCACAATGAAAACTAGCACATAAGCCAGTCAATGCTGGCAGAAACAATCCCAGCTGGTGCTAGTAGTGGCTCAAGCTAGCAGTGAGAATGAGCAAGCACCCTTGTCTTGGTAGAGACCATGATACTTGCATGACAATCACTAAATACCAGACGAGGATTTTTTCCCATTTTAAGAATGTACATGTAAAATTGCCCCAAATTGACCCCTTCCCTGAAACTTTCTGCTTTGACATCCTGTTAAAAAATTCCAGCCTGGTTTTAGTCATGGGAAAGAATTTTCTCCTTAAAGTTGTTTTGGTCAGAAGGAAAAAAAAATCTTTTTTTGCATGACTAGGTCTCAGTCATGAAAAACTGACCCCAAAAAATGCTGCTACAAGCTTCCTTTAGCTGTAGAGACTCAACCTGGGGCATGTCATTTGAGAAGATGTATGCTTGAGCACAGTAGGGACTGGAGAGATTTGAAGAAGAAACCTTGGGAGCTCCTTGTTTCTTACTGTTCTGTTTAGGACAGAGCACTCGAACCGAGTGAGACGCCGGTGACCGTGTGGCGTAAACAGCGCGTGTGAGCCTGAGATTGCGACACTGCCCACGGGGACCTCTGGGACACAAACATTTTTCCAGGCCACACAGACCTGGGTGGGTTGGAACTGTTCCTTCCCCAGCACCTGTGATGGAAGCCCAGGCTGTTCAGGACAGGTAGTTTTGGTTCCCCCACAGGGATCAAGCCGTGCCTTGTCCTACATCCCCAATGTCTGTTTTGTCCGTGAGTCACGCAGGCACTTATCGAGGTTTTGGATGATTCATCAGTATTCTCCAGACCTTTAGGGCTTGTAAAGCCAGGCAGAAAATCTTGTAGAAATGTTTTTTCCTGTCTGAATCCCAGCCAGGCCTGTTTTGAGGACTACCTGGAAAAAGCTGGAAGACAGGCTTGGCAGAAAAAATTCCCACAGTTTGAGCCCTGATCAGGGACTGGAGGCTGGACAAAGATTAAATCCAATTTTCTCAAATCTTAGGAAGTCCTGGGGTATATAAGAGAGCAAGGACAGAAATCATTTCCTGTGCTGCTCTAGGCTGGGCTTTCTGAAGGACATGAGTGACAGATGAACTTGGCTCCCCTGTCTTTCTGGGACGTGGGATTCAAACTCCATGTGGCTCCTCTGGAAATCTCCCCACATTCCTGGACAGAAGGGGGGCTTTTAAGTGGTGATTCCTGCCTTTTTCCCTCTGGAAACAAGACTGAGTTCTTCATATAATTGTGTTTGTCCTGTCCTGGCTTCAGGCTTTCCAACACTCAGTTCATCTTCTCCTTTGACTGCACAGCAAATGCCAAGCAAGATCTCCTCTCTTGGAAGCATGGAAAAGTTGGTCTTTTTGTCCAATAAAACCAGAGCAGCTTTCAGACTTGGTCCCAAATGTCCTGCCTATTGTCTGACAACAAAAGTTAAACCTTGTTATAAATGCAATCAGCCTATGGATGTTGGTAGTTGTTGCTGGCTTTCACACTGGAAAATATAACTGATGGACAAAAGCCTTGGAGGTTTCAGGCATTTGGCTCTGGTAGGGTACCAAGCATGCAAAATCATTTCTTGCATTAAGTCCAACCTAAGCAAACTAAATTGCAGCTTCCATGATTAATACTTGAAGCCTCAGATACAAAGGCAAAAATCAGCAGTTCAGACTGAAGCAGTGTCTGAATTTGAAAGGCGCTCACCATTCGGCCTTCAAGAGCACTTTTGAAGCTGCCTGTAGAGAAAATAATTAAAGAGATGAAAGATACAGTGACTGATAGTAATAAATCACATGCGGCTGTCTTTGTTCTCTCAGCAAATATAAATCACTTTTGCCTTTAAAATATAGGAACAAGCATTCTTCCCAGATTGCTTTGAATTTATTAGACAAGGTCATTAGAAATGTATTAGAGCAAAATCTGAATTTATTATCTGAGTTACTTAATAGCTTAATTGTTCAGTTAGAGAGGGTTGTGCTCTCTGACTAGTTTTTAGGCAAGAAGAAAGACAGCCAGGAATGCAGGTTCCTAGGCAGGAGGTGCCACTGTCCCCAGAGCAGACTACTGGAATCACAGGCAGTGTGGTGGCACGGAGCATCTGAGACAGCTTCTAATCAGCATCAGGCATCTGTGCCCCTGGGAATTGTTTTAAAGTTGGCCAGGGTATCTTTTGGGAAGGAAACCTGCTGCAGGGACTGCAGCTCGCTTAGGTCATATCTTGGATGAGGCTGTTTTTGTGTGTAATAATTTGGGAGGGCAGTTGGGACACTGGGTGTCAGACAACTTTAGCTCCATCTTGGTCCCCACTGGGGCCACCCAGCAGCAGGCACAGCTCTGCTACTTGGAGCTGTCTTCCGCCAGCTAGGGGGTTTGAATTCAGCTGGATTTTTTGTATGTGCCTTCAGGAGGTTCTTCCAGCCTTCACCTCTGAGACTGAGGCTGAGAGTGCTTTTCAAGGTGCTCTGCTCATTGTGCTGCCAGGCACACCTCCCTGCTTGCAGGATACAACACACTCCTCAGCATTCCTTCCTCAGGAGGGACCATCTGCCCAGGGAGGCACTTCTGGAAGCAGCCAAACCCAAAACTTATTTTCACATATGCTTCTCTTCCTCTGGGCAGGGTGAGGGAGGAGGCACAAAGCGGATCTGAGTCACAGGCACCAATGGCATGTCTGAGGTTTTGGTTTCACAGACCACCAAAGAGCCATCACCACAGCTTGGTGAGCTCGTAGGGAGCTGCTGGGACAGCGTTTGTGGCTGTCCCCTCCAGGGTCTGTTCAAAGCAGCACAGAGCTCAATTCCTGAAATAGCAGGAAGAGACACCAAATATCATCTTTATCATGGCTTTCAGCTCACTCAGAAGCTGCTACCACCCAAGCATCTGCAGTCTCCAACTGATAAAACTCATCACCCTCATCATCTGCTCTTTCTTTTAGCTTAGTCAAAAAAACCTTCGCTATATTCAGCAGGCAAAGCCTCTGTTGAACCTGTCAGCTGAGCCAGCACCTTCCTCTGGGTCAGGATACCCACAAGTGAAGGTTTCCAGTGAGGACTGGTTCCTCCCAGGATGTTCAGTACTACGAAACAATATAATTTCCTCAGTTTTTCTTCATTTCCAGGTAGAATCTGGGGTCTTCCCTTCTTTGTCTCCATGCTTGTTCTACTTGCTCGAGAAGATCCAAGTAACCCTGGAGTCAAGGTAAGACAGATTACACTTCTTGCTGAAATCAATGGGTATTTTGCTTTGTGGAAGGCTCCATGATTAGATCCACAAATTTTTCACTGTGGCAAGTTTTCTCTTTCTCCCTAACAATGGATAGCACCAAAGAAAGGAAGAAGGTAAGAGAAGAAAACATGAATTTAATGGCTGCAGTAACAAACTTTATTACAGCAACTTTATGGGGGGAAAATGTCTCACAATCTTCAGTGCATAACAATGTCCCGACAGACATGATGTCATTGCGTCTTAAAAGGTGTTTGAGTTGGAAAATCGTTTCAACAGTGTTTTAAGGGTCTGCTTATATGATTAATAAGGTTTATTCATGTGATTTATTATCTCCAAGAAAAAAAACAGTAAGTATGAAATATATTTGAAAGAGATGACATTGTTTATTAATGTTACAAGTTTTATATTGACAGACATTATCAAAATAAATATGCTCACCCATAAGAGGAAAATGTAGTATCTAGTCAAATTTTATATATATCTCTATATATGGGCCCTGGCAATTTGTGTTAGAATGAAGAAGCAGGTGAGCAGAAAATAATTTTGGACCTTGTGTCATGAAATACCATGGGAGCTCACCTGGTTTTCCTGCTCACTAGAGATACTCCTGTATGTGATGTATATTTTGCTAACTCCATCCACTAATGCTATTTAATGGTGTTTATTATTGCACATCTGTGAATATTTATCTAATGGACAATTTCTAAATTTCCTCCCAATGGGACTTGTTGAAGTTAAATTTGCTCCACAAGCACAGGGAGGGCCAGCTGCTGGGGGTGAGAACAGCACATGACTGATATCAAAATCTACCATGCTCAGCTGTTTCAGCCTTCCAGCTGTTCATCTTTGAAATTCCTCTTCCCACATGAAGCATCAACCTGAAGGCAAAGTTACAGTTTCAGCAAAATTCTTCTGAACCAGGGTCCTAGTTTTGGTCTTAAAAATCCAAAGAAAAACTGAAGCTGCCTTTATTTCAAGTGGAAGTTTTTCTGGTGGGGAAGATTTCAATGGCAAAATGGATTTGCTTAAACACAGCTTATTTTGTAGATGTCTGAATCACAGGAAAGTATTTTAGATTATTACAAATTAAGAGACTTAGGACCTTCTTCTAAACTGACTATGTGATGACTCCTTATTCTCTTTTCTCTTTAACTCTGAAGTTTACAAATCCCACAGACATTCCTGTGTTCCAAACACTGGCTGGTCCCTACCACCAGCCCAAGGCGTTCTGCAGTGCCACGGCCCTCAATTGCCAATTTCTAAGGAGTGCCCAGACAGGGCTAAACCACATCCTAAACCACAGGCTGACTTCAGAAATCTCAGACTTGACTTCCTGAGACTCTCTTTCTCCTGTGTGAACTAGGGATAAGAATTTTCCTGATCTGATGGCACTGAGATTAAGGGTCTAAGTGAGAAGTTCAATTTCCTTCCCATGATTACTTTGTTTGTCCCCCTCTCTCGGGGGACACCAGGATGACTCCTGCCTTCCTCACAACTCCATCCTGGGCACCCTGGGAATGACTGCATCCAGCCCTGCTCTCAGCTCAGAGCACATCACCATTAAGCATCTCCACAGCTTCTGCCTCTGTGCAGAGCTGAAAGAAAAGTTGCCAGATAAGCAAACCTCTAAAAGAAGTTGGATTTCTTTATCTGGAAGTGTTCACTTCCAAAATTTTCAAGTACCATTCCTTGGGCACAAATACTGGGCAGACAGTTGCCTGTGTCCTTGGAGGGCTGTGGTCCTCTCCTGCAGCCCTGTAACTCCTTTACCCCACAGTGAGGGCCCTGCTCATATTGCCAACAGTGCAATTTTGGCACCTCCTGGCACTTCTAACCTTTATTAAAATAAACCCAAATGGAAATTGCATTCTGCCTCCTCTGGGGTTTCCATGGAGCAGATCTAATTATCTTTCTTTAATAGCACTAATTGGTGGCCTCGTAGCCCTGGCCCTTCAGTCCACTCCTCTGCACTCCCTTTATCCCTTGCACTGCCCTGGCCTCTCAGTCTGGATGGGATTTAAACATGGTCTGACGGTTTGTGAAACCACTTTGACTTCTTGCCCTCAATTCGCTCGTGCTACCTGAGCTCCCCGACCTGTTGACAGAGGAGCTTTCCTTTGTCTTTGCAAATTGACACAGCTGCACACTTCGCAAATAGACTCAGATGTTGAGCTTTGGGCTGAATGGACCCTCCAGATTAGCACGGGGAGAATCAGCTTTAAAAACGCTAAGCTGGAGCCAACAGCAGGAGAATGGAGTGAAGCTCTTTATCAGGATTCACTGCCATAGAAAGGGGCTCCCCGCTCTTGCAGTGATGTTTACTTCCCTTTGGGGAGGACATTCCTGGAGCTGATAGCTCATCCTGACCCTGTACCCGGAGTTAATTAGCCAACTGTATAATGGGGGGATTCACCCGGAGATTACACGAGGTGATCTCTCACCACACACGCTGTTTGCCGAGTGCTTTGGGGCTCTTGGCAAGCACAAAAGCACACATGCAAGCAGGAGAAAATCGGGCTTGGGGGGGTTGCTGCCATGGAGCTCAGCAGAGCTGCAGGCAGGGGCTGCATCCTGCTGGATCCCTGCTCTCCCAGGGTCCCACTGCCCCGTCCTCATGGCATGCATGGGCACATTAACCCTTGCAAGGCTCTTTTTGCAAATACCTTGGAAAGCTGTCCATGAAGATGAACTTGCCAAAACTGGATCAAAACTGGAAGAAAAGACAGGTGAGGTCACTTCTGCCTTGCAGTAGAGCCAGGGTGGGAGCAGGGAGAAAGTGGCTGTCTGAGGAAGCCATCTGCTGCCCTGCTTTGTCTGGAGGCAAGGGGATGAGATCAACATTGGAGGCAATTAACACTGAACAACTTGTTGATGATTTTATAGCAGGTTAAAGAAAATGCCCCAAATAAAACTACGGGAGACCTTCTATAACTCTACGTGGCTATAAATATGTATTAACTTAATTACTATCAGCAATTACAGCTCAGTTTGGGAACATTTAAAGTGGGTGCACACAAAAAGGGATTATTATCCTTAGAAAATGAGTGTGAAGATAAAAGGGATTAAATTCGCATTAGCTAATGAGCAAAGGCAGAGCTGCAGAAACAGCATTGCCCCTCTGCTTCACAGTGCTTGCAAAGGGGACTGGGAGCAGCCAGGCTGCATATCCCAAAGCAAGCCTGGTGAGTTTGTCCATGGTGAGCTGAAGGGGTGACACTTCCAGGGCAGTGGAAGGGAAGAGCCTGGCACCAAGTTGAACTGCCTGCCCTCCACAGGGTCATAGGCCCACTGCAGTGACACCCTCATGCTTATTTACTTCATCCTCAGCCGCTTCAGGGGGCTCCAGCACCTGTCACCCACCCACTCTGCTCCTGGATGTCATTTCCCTCATTTTCTCCCTCATTCTATGAGTATATGTTGCTTACAACTTCAGGAGCTGGTGGGACTTATTCAGGATGGAAGGTCTGTATTTCACAGGCATCACATTTTCCCCCGAACTTCCTGAGCTGACCCCAGGAAGGGATAGAAAATCGTCTTTCCTTGGACTGAGCCTGTATTTCTCCTTTTCCTGGCTTATTACAGTGGTTCCTGACCTATCCTTAAAGATAAATGCCCGATTTCCTGTTAAATATGCCCTGATTCTCTTTCCTGGGTTTGAGTCTTGTTATAACACTCCCCACTAAATTGAATATTCTTCTATTTCTTCTTCCTATCATCATTTTTACAAATGTAACCACCTGATCATTTTTCCGTGCAAAATTGGTTGAGCTCTGCAAGCTCCAGAAAGTTCATTTTTGCCTTCAAGTAATTTTTGTGACTCTCTTGGCACTTGCCAACTTTTCAGCACACTTTTGCAGTGTGAGCACCAGAAGGTGATAATCTCTTTCCTGTGACAGTGTCTCCTTGATGTTTAGTCACAGAAGTATTACTCTGCTGGAGCCAAATCCTCCTTTCTGAACCAAAAAGTTCTTAGTCCTCACCCTGAGCCCTTCATCCTTGGCTGGTCCCTCTCCCTGCCTCAGCTCATCTCCAGTGCAATTAACATTGTCAAGCATTCATTCCTCGCTCTCACTGGCATGCTTGAAAGTGGAATTCTCAATTAACTATTAACTCGTGTTTAAAAGCCAACAGTTAATCAAAAGCATTGGAATATTTTGCCTTCTTCATCTGTCTCTGGTGAGCTGTTCCTCTGACTAACCAAGCAGGGGCTGTAGTGGTTGTGGTGATGCACAGAGCATTTCCCGAGTGCATCTCCTGGCTCTGCCCAGCTGCCTTTGGCACACATGGCTCCTGCTCCACAACCCTCACCTGCATTTCAGACTCCCTCGGGGCTGGATTGCTGTGGTCTCCAGGGCACCCTGGACTCATCCTGAAACTGCTCCTGCTCTTTGAAGATGCAAAGTGCCCTTACTCACAATCCCAGCCTTTGAGACTGGGGAACAGAGCTGGGAACCTGGTGAGATAAAGCTGCTTTGTGATGCCAGTGCTTTTGTCATGCACTGAGGCTGCCAATACCATTGCAATGTCCCTTACCAAGTGCTTAGCCCACCCCCCGAGTCTGGGGCCAGAAGGCAGAGGGGCTGCCTAGGAAAGCTCAGGGAGGTGGGGGACATGGCTAACAGGCCATGAAAAATGGAAAACTGGGCAAGTTTCAAGAATGGGGAAAGGATGATGAATGGATGGTCCTGGACTATGTTGACTTCTAAACTCGAGCCCAGATAACCTTTTCAGGCTGCTGCCTGAGCATAGGTGCTGCTTTTCCTGATTGCCACCCCAGGAGCTGCCTTTTCCAAGGTCCCCATCCAGCTGACCCTGAGCTGGGAGCACCAAGATCAGCTGAGCACCCAGAGACCAGTGCCTGTGGGTCATGGGCAGGAACACAGCAAACTGGGGTGCTCCAGTGTGAACAGGGATGTTGTTCTACTGCCTTACAAAACACATTTATCACTATAGAATATGGCTTTTACACATATCATGCTTTTGCTCCCTGATCCATACCTTCAACCCCGAGCTCACCTGTGTTCAGCTGCCTTTAGTGTTAATTATCCCTGCAAATGATCAACGTCTTTCCAAGGCTCCTGCCACCATCCTGGCTAAGAGACCTGTCTAAGGAGGAGCCTGGGTCTGGGCTCTGGAATGACATTTGGAGCAGTAGCAACGTTTGAACACAATGGTATTTCCTTCTGAGAGAAAAAAAAAAGACCCTTCAGCTTGTTTTCTCTCCCCCACGCCCCCCTCCTGGAGGAGATATTGCCAAGGCTCACAGATGGGATCGTTTACAGTTTCCTTTTGAGCTGCCTTGGCCCTTTCAGGTTTTGTTTATTCGAGCTGAGCTGTCAAACAGGGGAGGGTGGGTTGGGGAAGGCCTCCCTTCCATATTCTGATTTGGATTGGGGTTGCTCAAATTCCCCATCTGACAGAAGATGATTGATGAGAATGATACCGGCTGTAAACCTGGGAGGCTTTGGAGATCAGGCAGCTCTGCTCTTTGCAGGGCCTTAAATCCCAGTTGTCAGAGCAATGTGGAGAATGGCATCCCAAGGTAATTACAAACCAACAACAGGAAAAGCCACTGGCAATGGCAGACACTCCAGCATCGCCATGGAATGGCTGGAAATGCAATTGGGGTTTTTTTTGTTTACTTTGCTTGTGAAAACACGCACACATGGTCCTGAGCTGAGGTCAAAATATTCTTACAAAAAACAGAATCTAGAGAGGATGAGAAGAGACAAAACACAGCAAAAAAATTGCCTAGAATGTTTCTGGAAGAGCTGGGGAGCACCCCAGAGAGGAGGAAGTCATTGCTTCATGCAAAATCTTTGGCAATTATCCTAGTGGCAATGGGATAAATACACCCTTAAGAGCATGAAACCAATTGGGACAGTGCTGGTTCACCCTGATGGCCAGAGCTTCCCACAGCCTCCTCTCAGGCAAGCAGCTCTCATTGCACAAGTGCCTGCCTCAGTTTCCCCAAACCAAGCCTTGGAGGGAATGGATAGGAGATGGATGAGAGGATGAGATCCCTGTTTGACTCATGGGCCCAGGAGGCAAAGATGGAGGCATAGGATGCCATCACATGTGAATCAGAATGGTGGCCCTGCCTCAGGTACATGACTTGATCAGCAAAGCTCTTCAGGGGACATGTACAGGGAAGCTGAACTTTAATCTGGTCTGGCACATGTGCTATCTACGGTTTTCAGCAAAAAGGATTCATCAGCATCTTTTGCCATGCCTGATTTAGGCAGCAAAGGCTGAGGAAGGGTACAAGGGCTGTATGGGATGGGAATGCCTGTGCCCTTGGTGGTGGCTCCTACCCTGGGCACCAGGCCACAGTTTCTCCTTTCCAAACAGGATGGTGAGTACAGACTGGCAGCAATTTTCATTGCTGCTGATAAACAGATGTGTCCTGGTGTTAGATTTTCTGGACTACAGGGTGTGTGACCTGGGTTAGGTCTCCAAGAGCTTTCTCCAAAGCTGTAAGCACCTGAGAACCTTTGGACTAAAATTTAACAAAGCCAGGAGAACTGAACTAGAAACTCAGGGTGAAACAAAGCCCTAAACCAGATGCACTTAAGAGTAGCTGCTCCAGTTAGACTGGCTGACTCTGCAGGGCTGGGATGGGAAGGAGGGAATTTCCCCTCCCTTCCCCTGTGCTGCTGGTTTAAATCCAACCACAACTGAGCAGTAAATAAGAGTTACCACCCAGCAGCTGCTGGATGACCTGTGTGCAGTGAGTCACTGAGCTCTGGCCACACAGCCCTGCAGACATCGGCAGCAGAGGACTCCTGGGCTGAAAAGAACATTTTCTTTGGTAATGTGCCCTCATTTGGGTGAGCCCAATGGCACTCTCTGTGCACCAGCACTGCAGACACATCCCAAAACCCAGCAGTCCCTGCCTACCAGTGCTGTGCCACCAGCACAACAGCCACCATCCATGTGTTGCAGCTCAGCCATTGGGATACATGGGATACATGGCAGCAGAATGGTGCCAGTGGGACCATGGAACTGGAATAGCCATGGTGAGAGGGGAGCCAGTGCCCTGTAACTCTGCTGAGTGATCTGTGATCAGCAAAAGAGAGTCATGGTGCTGGGCAGGTCAGGCTGAGCCTGTAGCAGCTTGGACACATTCATAACTGCCTTGGTGACACTGGGTTACTCATGTGGGGCAGGATACAGGGAGGATGCTAAATATCTGAGAGTTCCCCATGGTCCATGTCTCATGGACCTGACAGACAGAGGGGGATTTGAGCAGATGTTTGAAGGGCAGAGCAGACTTTTTCTAAAAACTTCCTCTCCTGGGTAGATTGGACAAAAAGGGAGTAAAGCCAAGCAAAAACACATGGCTGCTTATTACCACTTATATTCAGGAGAGCTGAGCCTTACACACCTCCCACTGTGATGGGACTGCATAAACACATGAGGACACGCAGGTCCTGCCCTGGAGTTTCCAATCTAAGATAAGGAATTTAGGAAAGCAAAACAAAACAAAACAAACTTGGAGGAGTAGCAGCTCTTCAATCTCTCTATAGATCTCCATCTGGTAAAAGAAGTGCAGACAGGGGCATGTTCTCTCCACATCAGCTGCACAGCAAGAGCGGCTTAGATGAACTCTCCTGGCTGGTAATAAAATGATTTTACATATGTAGGAAGCAGGATGTGCAAAGCCCAGGAGTCTGATCTTGTTTCTGAGATCAAACAGAGTCTTATTGTACAGGGGTGTGGAGCTGATGTAACTGTCTAGTGTGCCGGACACAATCGCCGTGGTTACGCAGCTGGACCGGAATAAAGCAAGTCTGTATCTGAACTCATTAATTTTTACAACCAGCTGAACCACTCTGCCATTTTCTTTTGCCTTTTTGGTGGCAGAGGACTCAGCAGAGGGGCTCCCCAGCCATCAGCCCCTTGCCTGAAGTGTGGCAGGTCGGGGCTGGCATGGTGGGGAGCAGCCAAATCCCTGTAACCCCCGCCAGCCCAGCCATCCACTGGATCCCTGGAGATGCTCAGCCAGCTGCACGGGTCCATTTCTGAGACAGGCCAGGAGCTGCAGGGATTAGGGATGAAAATACAGGCTTAACGTGAGCAGAGCTGTTGCTCTGTCAGCTATAGGTTATGTCAATGTTTCCATTAGAAACCTCTGGTTGCAAGGTTTATAGCTTGACTGTGAAACTGCCCTCCAGGCTGGGCTCTGGCAAGCCAAAGAAACTCACGTTTTTCTGCTGAAATATTTGATACAGCTGCTCCCACACTCGCACATCGCTTCTCACGGGCAGGCAAATCAAGGGGGCTCCTTCAGCAAGCTGTGTGGGCAGCAGGATTTGGCACACTGCCCTGGAAGCCCAGAGAGCCCCTCTGAGTGGCCTTGCCTGCCTCAGGGAGAGTGCTGTGTCCCCAGGCAGGTAGGGCAGGACAGGCAGGACAGGCAGGGCAGGGCTGCCTGGCCAGCACTCACACCCTGGGATTCTCAGCTCACAGGTGATATGTCAATGCAAACAACAAGATGAATTTACCAAAAGACAAAACAGAAGCACAGCACCACAGGGCTGGTGAGCTGCAACAGCGTGAGGGTGTGGGACTGGGACTCCTGGTTTCTTCTAGCCACCAGACAAGGACCAGGAAACCACCTCCCACTCCTCTGCAATAACCATACCTATGGTGTGCCTCCCCTGGAGCCTGGCCAAGAGCTGCACATCCTGGTCCAGGTGCCTGATAGCCACAGCCCAGAAATTACACCAGCCCAGCACTTGGAAGGAGGTTTTCATGCAGTGGCCAAAGTCCTGTAAGAGGCTCTCCTGGTCTTGCTGAGCCTGGATCTCACCCTGGCCTGGCTGCTCACTCCTGGGGTGTGCTGCCTGGCCATGGGACAAACACACATCCAGGCCTCTTCCCTTTATCCAACCCCTTCTCACTCCTGGAAAGCTGCTTTTGAGATAGATGTATTTGCCTATTTCGAAGAGCTGTGAAGAGTATTTGCAAGCTGGGATTTCACTGTGACCATGATCCCCCAGGACAGGCAAGGCTGCTTCCCTTGTTCATTCCACTGGCAAGGCTAGAAAAGAGGAGAGAGACCAGCATGCTGCTGGGCAGGGCTCTGGGTCCCCAAAGGCATGGCAGACACTTCCCTTGCAGGGGATACACACACATCCCAGCTGTGAGAATTCCTAGTTCCACACAGGTGCTACAGGTGGGCAGCACACTCCACCCCAGGCACCACGTTTCCCTCACCATCCTGAGGGGAGGCAGTGGGAGGGTAGGGAGTATGATAAATGTGAGTATGCTCCAGGAGTAAGAGCTGCAGCACAAGCCTAGGGACACAAAAAGAAATATAAAATAATAAGAAATAATTTTCAGCTTTTGCCCCCATTACAGCAAAGCACCCCCCATTTAGATTTACAGTTAACACTGAAGCATATTGTGCATTTTAGCAGGTGGTCTCCGGCTATTGCACATCCCAGACAGGCAGGAGTGGTGCAGCTGGGGCAGGCAGTGGGGGAGAGGGCAGTGAGCAGCTTCTGCTCCTGCCTTGGAAACAGCCTGTTCCCATCCCCAGCCATCCCACTGGAGAGGGCTCTTCACTGAGGCTCTGCTTGGCTGCCCCACCATGCCCAAGACACTCTAAACTGCAGGCTCTGCTCACCCAAAAACCAACAGAGAGAGAAAAAAAGAACGGAAAAAGAAAAAGCCCAACTCCTTGCTGTTTTTCTGCTGCCTTTCCAGTATATTTGAGTTACCATGGTTAGCTTTCCACTGTTCTCCTTGACCCCTGCAGCTTTCCCTTATGAGTTGGTGTCCTGGAATGTCTCTTTACGAGGTGCCTACAGAAGTAAAGCTGACCTGATGCCAGTGCCCCCACACTGAGGACTTTATTAGTTTTTTAATTTTCTGTCTGGGTGCTCTCACTTGCCTCAAACTTTCCACAGCTGCTACGATTTATTAATGAAGGAGGTTCATTTGTGTCTTGCCTCCCCTTCCCCTGCTCAGTTAATTGGTAGTGTTGCTTTGCCAGTTGCTATTTTTAATGGCTTTTTGGGGGGGTTCAGGAGAGTTGGGTGAAGATTTTTCTTTGTGCCAGCAAAATCTTCACCCAGATGTCCTGAAACCCCTCCAAAAATCCCAAGAGATGCATGGGGGCCACAACGAGGAGCAATTGTGATGGGACTAACCATCCTGATAGAAACACTGGACATGGCTACTGGAGCCCAACCAAGAAGACACTGGGACCAGAAAAGCTGAAAACAGCTGCAGTGTTGCTGCTGGGATGCAAATACCAAGAATTAAGAGGATGAAATAATTTTTGTTCTCGCTAAAAACAAAAATGCTTTAAAATGGAGATGGGAGGGTTTCTCCTTCTCCCTCATGCCAAAGGGGCCCCATGACACTGAGCTGTAGGCTGAGGAGAAGGAAGAGGCAGAGATGCACTGCATGGACAGGAGAGGAGGATAAGGAAGGAGAAGAGAGACCCTGTGATATAAAACCCATATACAGAGCCAAAAGGATATGGTGAGTGAGATAAAGAGACAGACTTTTAAGGCAAGAGGAGAAACAGACAAATATTTATTTGTCCATAAAGTAAATCTCCATAGCAATGAAGTGCTTCAGGACAGATTTTCAAAACAAGCCCAGCCACACTGCACGCAGGAGGAGCTGCTGGAGTGGGATGTGTCACCTGCCTTCCTGGGGGTGGCCGAGGGGCTGTCAGCCTGCCACAGGGCTATGGGCAGGGGACAGGGAGGGACTGTCCCTTGGGAAGCATTGGACAGCCTGATCCATGCCCTGGGGGTGGCAGTGGGGTTATTTCTGTGCCAGGAGCAAGGTGAAAGGAGTGGGTGGATTTTCAGAGCCATGTCATGTGTTGGGACATCCCAGGGTCTGTAAAGTGCAAGATGCAGGAGTACAGCCAGGGCTCAGCAGGCAAGAAAAAAGGACATGCTGCCCCAAATTGCTGGGAAGACAAGGGAGTTGAGGTGTGGGATGAAACTCCAGCTGCCACTTAAGGAGCTGGAGATGTCACCCAGACTGGTGACCACCTCGGGTGAAGAGCATGGAGCTTTGGGCTCTGTCACACCTAATATGTAGCTCTGGGGCTTCCAGGCACATTGAATTCATTATGGGGGAAGCAGCATCTCCTGGGCAGGTGCCAGGAACAGAAATGCATCCATGTTTTACAGCCAGGGGAAATCCTGTGGACCACACAGGAAGGTGTGGGGGGTTCACCACGTCCTCTGGCCCCAGAGGATGTGAGATGGTTGACAGGGGCTGGATCCTGAGCTCTGGCTCTGTGGGAAGCCCTCCCCTGCTGTTCATCATGCCTTGCGAGGCTGCTGCCTGACTCCAAAATATCTCAGCAGCAGTATCAAGCACCTCTTCTGGTGCTCATGCTTAGACAAATGCCACTGCAAATAATTTGGCTTCAACCAGCAGGGACATAAATTCCACTATTTTGATGTCAGCTGCACAATTTGTTCCTGTAACAAGGTGTTTTAACCTCACTTCATATTCATTGTTCTGCCTGCTTTGATTTTACTGTAAATGACTGAATTTGCTTTTGATCTGGTGCCAGTGCCCCATAAATCTTCACACTTGCTGTAAGAAAGGGAAGAGCCTCCCAGCTGTTTGGTTTGCAGGGGGTGGCAGTGAGGGGGCTGCCGGGTCACCAGGAGGGTGTGCGCAAGGATCCGGCACCACCCGAAGCAAAGTTTCGCTCTGAGCATCCACCTGATTTTTCCAGGCAGGGAAACAGTCTGGGAGAGGAAAAAGGTGGCAGGGAGGAGGAGCTGCATTTCTCTTAAAACCACAAGCTTTGAGCTAGCCTCATTCAGAGATTCACAGCTCCTTTGAGGAACATGCCGGTACTCTGAGCTTGTGAGAAAACCCCAGACCAAGAATGATTTGTGTGGTTTGAGGTTTCATCATGAGCTGCTTTTAAGTGTTTCGGTTCCCAGCACCTCTTCCAGAGTGTGCTGGAGGTGAAAAGGGGCAATAAAACCATCCCCCACAAAACCCGCACTTAACTGAACATTTCCAAACCCAGCAGCACTTGGGGTATGGAACCCTCTATTACTGCCATTGCCCAAATTCCTCCTAACCCCTCCCTTTTTCCAGCCGGCAAATCTCCCTGTGTTTTGTTTCTCCTGTGCCTGAATGTTTCTGCCCAGACTGCCTGTCAGTGCAGCCCAGTGAATTCTGAAGGTACAGCTTGCAGAAGAGTCTGTTCCCTGAAGCCTGCTGCCCTGGAAGTGCCCATGCCCAGCAGGGATTGAGGCGCCAGCCCCGGCACTCACACCAGGGTGAGATTCAGACTCGTGACCAGGAGGAAGCCACAGCCTGGCCTCCAACAAACAATTGGCGGAAAGGGGCCATGTCCTTGGCCAACACCCTGGGGATGGGGACGGCGGCCCATGCTGGGGACAGGCCTGTTCCTGCCCTAGCTGCATCCCAGCTGGATGCCTTACCCTGGTGCTGTCCCACATGCATGGGGTCCTTCAAAGGGACCTCCCCCAGGTTCCAACAGAGAAGCATAGGAGCACAGGGAATCAGGGCAGTGCCTGGCATGAGGTGCACAGTGGCCAGGGTCCATGGTGTGGTGCACAGTGTGCAGTGCCTGGCTGGCACAGCACAGTGCTCAGGACATAGGGGGTGTCACAGCCCAGTGTGGGGTGCTCAGTGCAGAGTGCCCACAGTGCCCAGTGTGGTGTGTCCTGACCCAATGCCCAAGGTGCCGGGCATGGTGTGTCATGGCACAGTTCCCAAAGTGCCCAGCATGGTATGTCCTGGCACAGTGTTTCCAGGCATGGTGCTGCAATGCCCAGCACAGTGTGTCCCAGCACGGTGTGCCCAGGCATGGTGACACCGTGCCCAGCATGGTGTGTCCCAGCATGGTGTGTCCTGGCAGGCACAGTGTTTCCAGGTGAGGAGCCGCAGTGCCCGGCACGGTGTGTCCTGCCATGGCACAGTGTTTCCAGGTGAGGAGCCGCAGTGCCTGGCGTAGTGTGTCCTGCCATGGCACAGTGTTTCCAGGTGAGGAGCCGCAGTGCCCGGCGCAGTGCCCCGTGTGGTGCACGGTGCGTGCAGCCCGTGCTGTGTGCGGTGCAGCCTGCAGCGCGCTGACCTCTCGCTGCCTCTGGCCCTGAGTGGGGGCCAGGAAGGGAAGTGCTGCCGGTCCTGCTGCTTTCATCGGAGATCTGGAGTGCCGAAGCCTGCCCAGATCCTAATCAGTGTGGGAAAGAAAAGGCAGGGCCTGCTCTCGCCCCGGCCTGCTGGAGATGCCTTTTATTTTCATAAGCTTTATCGCAGGCCACAGCCCCTGATAAAGCCCCGTAAATAAACGGAAGGAGCGTGGCGGCCGGCCAGGGCCGCTCGCAGACGCACGCGCTCGCTGCCGCCCCGCTCCCCGGGGGGACGCCCCGTCACACGCCAACTTTCAAAGCCTTCCTTTTATTTCCCTGCACAGGGAAACCACATGGCCTTGCACTGGGGGACCAGCCAGGCAGCCAGCACCCGCCGGCAAATTCCTGCCCTGCCCTAGCCTCCCCCATTGACCCCGGCCTGTCGCCGAGCTGGGGTCCTGCTCCCGGCGCTCGGCACGAGCCCTCATGGGGCTACAGCGGCTCAGGATGTGGCTGGGCCCTGCTCTAGGACAGTTTGGGGATGTCACATCCTCTCTGGGTGGCAAGAAGGGGGTGGCAAGATCCCACCAGAGAGCTGAACTGTCAGCAGGTCTCAGTGCCTCCCCACCAGGGGTTCTCTTCTGTTAAACTGCTGGGCTTTGACACAACAGTTTAGACCTGCTTTATTTTTTTCTTTCTATTTTTCCTTTGCTAAGAAGTTTGGGTTTTGTTTAAAAAGGTTTACATTCTTCTGAGAGTATGGAAAAACAGGATCTGGGGGGTTGTTTCCACTCTGGCTCCACAGGCTGACAAAAAGAAAAGTAAACTCTTTTCCATTTCTGTTTGATGCTGCTGTGGGTGAAAGACATCCCTGCCCAGGCTGGCAGCTGCCCCACAGCTCCACTAGTTCTCAGCCCTGGGGTGCCCAGCTTTCCTGCAGTCTTATCCGCCCTTCAGCATCGTCTTCCCATTGCAGGCAGAGGCTGCAGGAAGATGCTTTTACTTATGTTTCATTTTTCTCTGAGGCCTTCAGTAGCTCACTTTAAGCCATCCCTTATCCCAGCATTGGCAGAAAGTAGCTGGCTGCAGCTGAGTACCACGGTTTTGTTCCTAGGCATGCCTTCCCTTCCTGCAAGGGTCAAGCTTCCTGGGACCAGTGCAGGAGGGTTTGAGTTGTTGCTGGTTTTCACCCTGCCTGCACTACCATCCATAAGGGAGGCCACCCAGCTGGTGCTGACAGCTTCCCCTGTTAAATCGGTTCAATTTAATACAGAAATGGCTCAGACCACAGTGCTGTGAATTAAAGGTATATAAATTTGATGACACTTCACATGTGTCAGAGCTGGCCCAGTGCACTCCAGCCCAGATGTGGTGGGTGCCCACAGGTGACTGTCACCTGTGTTTGCCCAGGCACTGCAGGCTCCTTGGGGAACCTCTCCTGTCTGCATTGCAGGGTCATCAGTACCCCCTGGGGCTGTCTCCATAGCTCCGGGCTGCAGCAGAGGTGGCAGCAGGCAGCAGCAGCCCAGGGGACATCTTCCCCTGCCCCCTTCTTGCAGGAGCACGCCACAGCACACTCCCGCCCCCACCCAGCGTCCTCCCAGCTTTTCATCCCGTTTCTCCAGTTTGCCACAATCCTTTTTCTGTCTGCAGCCCCGGCCTTTCGTGGCATGCAAATTTAATAAATACTCTCTCTGTTTCTCCATGCTGGCTGTTAATGGGAGTGTTCAATAGCAGCTTTCCAGCCCCACAGTGAGCCTTTGAGAGCTGCTGTTGCAGAACTGCCCCTCGCTCCTCTGCACCCATCCTGAGCACCCTGCCTGGCCCTGCTCCCCATCCTACAGCAGGGCAAGCACGGCATCCCCACCCCACAGCCACCACTGCTTCACCATCTGTGGGCTCCTTGTACCCTGCTGCTGAAGGAAATTAAATTGGCCTGACATGTCTCATTCTTGACAAAGTTATATCAGGTATTACTCATCTCTATGCTAACTTCCAGATGCTCACAAAACTGCTTGGGATTATTTGTGCCAGCATTTTTCTGGGATGGGAAGTGGTTTGTAGCTCCCCACTCCTTTGTGGTTGCTGGTCTTGGGCTACTAAGAGACTACTACTTCCCAGCCACTGATGGCTCTGAGATCCTTGCACAGGGTTTGATCGCAATTTAATCGTAAAATGGATCATCCAGCCTAAAAACACTAAATGCATCACATAACATTCTATAGTGAAAAATACTGATGGGTTGTTTCTCCTATGCTACTTTTGTCTCTGATAAAGAGGCATATTGTGGAGGGACTGAAGCCTCCAATTATTATAAATAAGAACTTTTTTCTCCAAGCTCACCAAAAGAAATGTTTACAAAGATAAACACCCTGACTTCCTGCAACTGTTTCCACTCTTGGAAGAACATCCCTTCTTGTCAATTGGAATGCTTTTCTGTTGGATGTTCCAGTTATGCTCCATACATCTTTCAGGCAAGGATCTTTCAGATGCTCTGCTCCTCCTTGTGCAATATCTTGGCTATGGGTCTTGGCTCTGCTGAAAGTGAAGGAGTCTGAGGGCTCTTGGGGGCTTGGAGGGTTCAATGGGACAGCCATGGAAAACATCCAGAGTTAAGATGGTATTTATGAGACTCCTTAGAAGGTACATTCAAAAGCTGGTGGTTTCTCACTCCAGAGTCCTCCGGGGGCTGGGCTGCATAGGGTGCTAGTCTGCCCTGCAGGTATGGTACCTGCATATCTACAGCATAAGCCACATCCTCACCCTGGATCCCAAGGGGTTTCAGCTCCTCCAGGAGGTCTCCAATCACAAGAGAAGCCAGGGTTCTTCTCCAGTCCTGCCTGTCTGAGAGCGTCCAGGGATGCTCCAATGGGATGTGGCATTGGCCACATGACCAAGGAGTGTTAGCAAATTTTCCTCCCCAGGATTTTATTCTTTAAGGTGCTGGCAATGAGAAAACCCCTTTTGCACCCTTCCCCCAGCTCAAAGCATCCTTTATAAAAATAAAGTGCCCAAAATAGCCCTAGACAGTGCTTGACATTTGCCAGACAGCTGCTCTCAAGAGTGCTACAAAGGTTATGGATTGCTCTCTGCTTCCCTCCTCCTCCCACCCCACCACTGCCTGCATGAACCTTGGAGCAGGGCCAGGTTTGATGGGAGTCTCATGGCTTGAAAAAAACAGATTTGAAAGGGAGACAGGATGCAGGGAGGTGTTTGTGTGTCACTGCCTCCTGTCCTGACAAGCAGCTCAGAGCAGAGTTGGGGTGACTTCTGCAAGGGGAGCTGCAAGCCCTTGTGTGAGGTCTGCCATGGGCTGGAAGGATGCTGCCACAGCAGCCCTGTGTCCACAGTGCAGGGTTGTCCCCACCTGTAATGTACTGAGTACCATTGCTTGGTCCTCCAGGTGTGTGAAAGCACAAAGAGAGGGGCTGCCCCAGGGCATACACCTCATCCTGTGCAGCCAGGAATGGGGTCACACCTGGCTGCAGGGTCACAGCCAGGCCTGACAGAACCCCAACAGATGCATGGTCAGCCCAGGAGGCCAGGAGTGCCTGGGAAAGACATAGCTTGAAGGAAGACTTGGGAGTCACCTTGGGTCCAAGCCCCAGCTCAGGCCTAAGCAGTCTGAAGAAGGAGCAATCAGAATGGGAGAGCTGCAAGGATGCAGTGATCAGTGCTGAAATTGGCACCTGCAGGAGAATGTGGGACACAAGGAGAGGCCAAGAAAGGGCCTGGTTAGGCAAGCCCTGCAATGAGAGGCAAAAGGGGCCCAGCTTAGCAGAGAGAAGTTTGAAAGATAATTGAAGCACCTGCAGGAGTCAGGGAGGTCCTTCATTCCAAAAGACACACTGCAGCCAGGGGGTTTGTCATCTTTCCTGGGAGCACCTAAGAAGAGTTGCAACTGGAGACAGGACATTGTCTGTGGCCAAGAGGGGACCTGAAATGACACAGGACAACTGCTGAAATAACACAGGACAACCCATGGGGGTTGGCCAGTGTATCTCAAACAAGGACAAGGTCTCTTTGTGGAGTGGGAGAAACACTCCTGTGCAGCTGGTGTTCTCTGCAGGGAACATAAGGTTGGGGGCCTGAAAAGTGAAAGATAAAGGCAAGAACTTTAAAGTTGAATGCATAGAGACATACTTGAAGCCTGTTATCTTAATCAAAATGAGAAGACTGCAGCAGAAAGGCATGACCCAGTTCTGTTATCTAGTAACCAAATAAATATATGCATGCATTTTAAGCAAAAGAATCAACAGCTTTTAAGCAGAAAAAAGCATGTACACAGGAAGGAAATTGATCAAATTGAGCATCTTTGAAATGTTAAGTGCAGTAAAAAATTTGATTTATACTTAACAAGTTAGGAATAAAGGCCTCAAGGAACTTTTAAGTCCCAGCAGCTTGACCAGATTGTGCTGTGCTGCACTGGAGGCAGGGTAAAGGGCAGGATCACAGTCAGCTGCATCCATAACATTACCAAAAGTTTGGGAGACATCAAACACTGGGAGGTCTTCCGATTTGGGTCTGTTTTCCGTTATCACAACTGTGGGGTCACACCTGCTCAGGGCAGGGCTGTCCCTGCTCCCCAGGCAACCCCCTGGGCTCTGCTTGGCTGAGGGATGAGGATGGGGGGATGCAAGAGAAGCCATCTAAGGGAGCTGGTGGCTCTGGCAGAGTCACAAAGCCCAGAGGAGCCTCTCAGACAGCCTGGCTTGCTTGTGGGTTTTTTGGTTTTGTTTTTTTTTGTTTGTTTGTTTGGTTGGTTGGTTGGTTTTTTGGGGGGTTTTTTTGTTTGTTTGTTTTTTCCTCCCACTTTTATGTTTACATACAGTAAGGATTCCAAGGAAGTGTATTTCTGGCTGAGGCCACGTTGCCAGTTTTCTGCAGGATCTGTCTCATTTCCTGGGACGTGAGACTATTTTAAGGACTCTTCAGGTCTCCAAGAAAAGTAACTTCTAAGATGTTTTTCAGTGCCTGTTTCTCCAACCTGCACATTGATTTGTCCCTGCAGTTTTACCACCCAACAACTTTGATGTCTAGGAGTCTGCAGGGCTCACCTCTGAAGCATTTCCCATCACATGTCTGGCTGTTTATACCTTCAGGAGGTATAAAGGAGGCACGCAGCCACCCTTTTCTGTTTAAGGACTGTCTTGACCACATCAGTAGAGTGAGAATTTCTAAAAATAGATGAACTGGCAAACTTCTCAATCTGGAAAATTACACGCTTTTGAAATCTCTGGAAAGGAATGGATTCCTTAAAGTATAGTTTACAAATACTGATTTCATTATTTATGGTAGCTGTAAAGCATAGTGCATTCAGAAAGCATCGTCCCATTGAAGAAGTGTGTTACTCATTACCACAGCTTTAGCATTCCAGCATGTTCCTCAACAGAAATGTAGCCAAGAGAACAAGCTGGAGGCATACACAGGGGCAGCCTAGGGGAAACTGCTTCTCATTTCATGTTGGAAAGGGGCTGTGAACAGGAGAAGGGGAGACTCAGGGGGAGCACAAGAGCCTGTGTTAGAGTCTCTGCAATACTAGACCAAAAGGGTAAGGCAAAGAAATTAAATAGTAGCAAATTCACAGCTGGACAGAGAAGGAAACAGATATTATGAAGTGAACATTCAGCCCAAGACACCAGTGAACCAAGGCTGGAGCTGGGTATTAGAGTGGTGCTTCTCTGGCTAAGGTGATGGGGACTGAAGGTTAGGCATAAACCCCATGAGTCTTGGAAAGAAACACCAATGTGTACAGCACACAGATGATCTCAGATGGGCGATTTTCCTCCACACTTGTTCCCTCAGCACCCTCTCTTCCCATACCTCCTCAGTACACCCAAAATTTCACATATTCTTTGCTTCCTTCGGTATTTAGATTAAACACTGCAGAATCTGATATTTCTTTTCCTCACATGGTGTTCTGGACAGAGACTAACTCTCCTCTAAGTCTTTTGAAAAGCACCCAGTTTTCCCGGGAATCTCTCTCAGGATCCCAGGATTTAAATTTCTCTGGGATCATTGTTTTTACCCTGCCACTATGTTGGCCCTCACTCATTCCACTTTTTTCATTCCTAAAGCCACTGGTAACCAGGGGAACATGTTCCTTTTTATACCAGCTGTCCTGCTCTTATTGTTTCTTTTAAAAGATTTATTGCATCGTTGCTCTCTGCTCCTCTCACTATTTCCACTGGTGTATTTGTAGACAGAGGGAAGCATTGCAAGACTGCCTGCACCTGTTCCTCTGAGCTCTCCCTCTCCTCTGCATCTTGCCCTTCTGTGAAACCCTCCTGCATGAATTCCATGTTAGGCTTGTGTTTCACCCTTGAGTTGTACCTTTGGAGCTTTGAGACCATGCTCTGAAGTCTTGGCGCTGCAGAAGCGAGAGGTTTCTCAGGAATGTTCTATAAGGGTTTGGGGTCTGCTTCAACTGTTACAGCCATGTATAGATATATGAGTGTGTGTGTGTGCGTATATATATATATACACACACACATATGGGAGGTTTCTGGCATCCCACCACAATGGCAAGCAACCAGAGGGTAATTTCTTGGCACTGAGGGCAGTGCATCCAGCCCCTCTGACAGTGCTGGTCCTTGGCAGGACCCTGCTCTGGCTGCTCCTCCTGAGCACTCACAGACACTTGCTTTGGGAATGCTGCATCCATCAGTTTGGTACTGAAGAGATGATGAACATCCTTTGTCCAGATGGCTGTGCCAGTGTCATTTGCATAGTGGTGGCTAGGATGGAGACATCTGGACCTTTTCTGTTCCCCCTCCAATGCATGTTCACTGGGAGGTACATGAACAACCCTATCCATGGTGCTCTGCTGTACAGTTGAGAGGAGGCTGTTCCTCCCACATGCTGAGAAATTCCCTGCCATCAGAACATACTCCCCCAAAACCTTACAGGCTGCTGCCTCCCATGGTCAGCACAGCTGGGCATATGTCTGTCCTTGACTCTCACCTGGCTAATCGCACCATGAGGCACACACCATCCTTCAGCACAGCCACGCTCAGATATCTCACCCGTGAGAGTCAGCAACCCACTCGGCATCTCTGAGGTCTCCTGCAAGTACCAGCACCCACCCAACCTGCCAGAGGCAGCAGATAAGCACTTGCCAGCAAAGGGAGTTTGCACACATTTAGGTCCCATCGTCAGGTTGTTCTTGGCTCGTCTCCCCAGGGCTGGGTGCTGCCTAGGGAGATCGGCAGCTCTCCTGAAGCAAGGAATTAGAGCCGTGCTGTAATTATTTGCTCTCTGATGTATTTATAACTTTTACATCTATCTGACATTTTATGGCCAGGCATTACAAGAGACAACTGCTTTCCATTACTCATGGCCATGAGCTCTCATTCACAGCTATTTTTCCTTCCTGTGACATCAAGTTGGCATGGCACAGTGGGGCTCAGTGCTGGCCTCATTGGCACAACCCAGGATGCTCCAGGAGCTGAGCAAACAGATTGCCACCATGCAGTGATGGAACTCATCTTCAGTCAGACCCTGAGTCGAAGACTTGCTTTTCCAGGATGAATTTTCTGGCAGTAACCTCTCATTAAGGGTGACAAAAAAATCCCATTCCACAGTGGCCTACTGCTGCAGCAGTCCCATGTGAGGTCTCACAGAATGAGATGAGTGTCAGGAGACAGAAGAACCTTGTTTGTCCCTTTTGTGGAATAAGACAGCGAATTTTAGAGTCTCCTAGGGAGGATGAATGTGCTCGGGTCCATGAAGTGGAGCCACACGTAGCAATCCCCTGCCTGCACACCACCCCATGTCCAGTTTCAGTGTCAGCTACCAAGTTGGCATCCCTGTTCCATGCCTCAGCTGACACAGGGACAGTGAGGACTTTGCACCATCTGGGCATGGGGAAAGTGTGACCAAGGGACAAATGTCACCTTTATGCTGATGGCACCAGATCCAAAGCATGCAGACGGCTCCTCCGGCAGCCCTGGCGCGGCTGTGGAGGGAGGTAAGAGAATACCAACACACTGCAGACAGCTCCTGACACTCACCCCTCCCTTCTCCTCCTGACTGAAATTTTCCAGCCTGCAGTCCTGCTGTGGCCAGGACCAGGGGCAAATGTCTTGCTCCAGTTGCATCCTGCAGAGCACTGGAACAGGAACATTCCTGCTCTGCTTCCAGGCAGCGCAACCCTAAGAAAAGCCCCATCTGCCTCCTTCATGCAACTTTACTTCTGCATGCTTCAAGCATAGAAAAGGTTTTAGAGGGGAAGTTGCATGCTGTATTAACATGTCTCAGTGGATTGGTGACTCCTCCAGCTTGGAAAAGCCGGACTCCAGTCACTCTAGGTCTGGTTGAGATGTCTGTGGCCAGATGGAACTGAGCATCCCCCTCTTCCCTCTCTCCTGGCCTCTCTCATCTCTGGTGCCTTTCAAACACTACTCTCATTCCTGGATGCCTCAGAGATACTGATTACCCCTGCCTGGATTTGATCTGTGTCCATGTTTGAGCTGGTATCCAGCATTTCCCTCCAGTGTGCCATCATGGTGATACATGGAGCCAGTCTCACTGCTGGAGCAGCTTGCAGCCCTGCAGGGTTGCAGCCCACTGGTGTCCCCATGGGGTCCAGGGCTGTGCATAGTCCAGGTGCTGCAAGGGATTGTCACACAGGCAGAGAGACATCTTTGTTCATGAGGCATCTTCCCACCTTTTGAGGCCACCCTATGTTTAGCTCTTCTATGCCTCCAGACATTATAAGATGACACATTTGCATCTTCTAGCTTTGGTCTTACAAATTGCTTTGCATTAAACTTGCTTCTCATGACTCCTCCTGTCCCCCTGTCACCCTGGGGTGGGGGCATCTGCACTCCTCAGTCCCAGCTAACCCAGGAAAGACAAGGAAAGACAGGTTATAAAATAAAAATGGGCTTTCCAGAGCTGAACTCGCAGAGTCTGTCACCCACCACAGCTGCGGACAAGCACCGTGAGAAAATGGAGTGAGCTGAGAGCCCTGTGCAGCTCCAGGCAGCCGGCAGCTGCTGTGCAGGGAGGATGAAGCAGCAGGCTGGGGATTAGGGAACACAGGCAAGGGGGGTGCCAGGGGCCTTGGTTTGGTGTGGGAGCCAAAGCAGTCACCAAATGTGCTCCCCAAAGCCCCTGGGGTGAGTGATGCTGTGCCAGAGGCTCTGCAGCTTTGGCTGCGGTGGCAGAGATGAGACAAGGGGGACTGTCAATAAGTCTGGGATGCCTGATGACCCTGCTGTTCCAGCCCATTCTGCTCCTTCCAGCTCAGGGATGGACACCAGCTGAACCCGGGGTTTTGTCCCTGTCACTGTGTCCCAGGCACTCAACACAGAGGGGAAGAGGGCTGGTGAGACTGGGGTGGTTTGCTCTCCCACACCTCACCCCCGCTTCCATTCCCTTATCTGAAGGGTGTGAGGTCTCCACCATCCCCATCACGGGGCCACCTCCTGTGCTCCGCTGGGGGTGGGGGGCTTTGGCTGGGTGGAAGTTTCTTCCTGCAGCTTATAGGAGCAGGGCTTGGGGCCAACAGGGAAAAGGAGGGGTAAAACTTTTCTCTTTGGAGAAGGGCTGCTGATGGGTGATTAATGGCCATGGCCAGACCACTGGGCTTGTGCCATCTGATAAGAAGCCTTCTGACAAAACAGACCTGTTGCTGGGGAATTCATCAAGCCTCACTCAGCAGCCATCAGATAAGAACAGGGCTGGATCCCTCCCATTCATCCTCTTCATTCCCCCTTCTCCACCCTCTCCTTTCACCCTGTTTGCCAGAGCGTTTCATTCTCAGAAGTGAACTCAGAAGGCACAAGAGCTCTCTGCCATGTATGGTGGAAAGAGCCAAGTCTAACCCTTTTTTAGGGTTTAGGGGCAGGGGCTTTCAGTCCTGCACTTTTTATTAGTCCCCTTGTAGGATCTCGTGCAATTTCTTCTCTCCTTTGTTGAAAATCATCCAGTTTTAAACTAAGGGGTCACACTTATAAGAAAAAAAATGCATCTCTGGGGGTGACAGTGTCCAACCACACACTTTTCATGTGTGATTTTGGGTAAAAGTCTGCTCATCTTGTGGGCTGTCACCCAAAAATTAGACTTGCCATGCTTTAGTTAGGGACTACTTTTTCAGCTGCTAGAGGGAGGAAGCAGTTTTTGGGAGGCTGGGCTGCTGTGGACACCACTGGCACAAGGCTGCAGGCTGTGTGTTGCTTGTGTGTTTGTGCAAGCCAGACCTCCCTGCTGGCGATGGATGTGATCCCAGACCAATTGCACTGGAAAACCCTATTCCACTCAGAGGGTCTTGGGAAGGGAGACTGGGAGGCTTTCAGGTTAGGAGCAGGGAGGGGCTGCCTGGGCTGCTCAGCTGGCGGTGGGCTGTGCTGTGAGCTCTGATAGCACTTCAGGCTGCACTGTCCTTTCAGCCCCTTCCCTCTCCCAGCGCAGAACAGGCTCCCTGGCCCCTCACCCAGACATCACTACCCAAACTACCCAAAAGATTTCCAACGCTAACAGATAGATATCTTGTCCTGGAAGTGGGATTTATCATGCCACTAGGGCACTTAATGTAGTCAGGGATCTCCAGCAACCCTGGGGTCACATTTTGCTCTCTTGCAAAGGATGGAGAAGAGAGGTGGAACCCAGCCAGGACAGGCACCATCCAGGGTGTGCCACCACGGGCCATGCATGAGCCCCAGGCCGGGACACTTCCCACACCTCATCTTCAAAAAGGCTTTTGCAAGCAATGTCCTGGAGCAGATTGAATTAAAGCCTAATAAAGCAGTGGTAATTTGCAAACTGGTAATGCTCCACAGAGCCCAGGACTAATTATTAAAGTCTTCCTCCTGCCCTGCCTTTCCCTGGAGGTATCTGGTTGAAGGTAGCCAAGCTCTAGCCCAGCTGTCCTGGCTTTCCTTCCACACCCCGCTCCTGTGTTTGCTGTCATTCTCAACGGTGAAGTTTTCTCCCATCCTGGATGGAGTCAGATTAACAATAGGACCAAAGACTGACAAAAATAATAGTTTAGCATCAAAGAACTAGTTTTGGTTTGTTTTTTTTTATTATTTTTGCTATTAAAAATGTACTTGTTACAGAAAGCATTTGTTTTTAGGGTAAGGATTTCAAGCACAAAAGAGCTTTTGATTTTCATGACACCAGTATTTGAATAAAACCAGATTTTTTTAATGATAGCATTTTGAGGTTTTTTTCCTTTTGAATTTAAATTAGAAACTGGAGTTGGAAATATTTTTTAAAATCAAACTTCTGGCTTAAATGCTTCTTTTTGACCAGTTCAGCTAAATCCCCTCCTTTTCCAAAGCAGCAAGAGCTCCCAGGACTTGGCAGGGCTGGGTTCCTGTCAAAGCATCCTGCTCCTCCCTTGTCGTGGTGGGAGAGTGATGGTGACCCCCAGACCTCTCCCAGGGCCAGTGGTGACAGGAAGCTCACGGTGTCATAGTGTTGACTCTGGGGAAACCTGTGCGGCTGGAGGGTGATGACAATCCCTTTCTTCTGGTGTGGGGACAAGACGTGCCCCTTGGAGAAAACAACCCAGCATGGGAGCTCAGGGCATGATGGCACTTCTGTGCCATGTGCAGGATCCCCATACCCTACTGAGCACTCATGGCTGCCTCAGAGGGCTCCTTGCTTTTACAAGCACAAGGTAGCCAAGGGGCTGTGAAACCTGCTTTGCTGCTCATGGCAGTGTAAGATCTGCTGTCAGGGGCTTTGGGCCCACTGCTGGGGGCTCAAACTGGGACAGCCCCTTGGCCAGGTTTCCTGAGCTGCCTTATGGCAGCAGGTGCCCTGAATTTGAGCCGTGGGCTGCACTGGGTGTTGAGAGGTCAGGGTGGCTCTGCCATCCCAGCAATGTGCCCGCTAAGCAGGATCAGCAGTGAGGAGAAACGTTATCCCAACAAGCCCCTCGAGTGCTCAGCAGCTAAGGTCAGAGCAGAGGGGAAGCTATTGGACCCCTCAGCCTGCTGGCAATCCCCTGACGGTATTTTTGTTGCCCTGCTTGCCAAACCTGCTGCCTCTCAGTTGGCTGAAAGGGAGGGAGCTGCACAACACATGCAGTTGTGCCTTCAGCAGCAGGGTCAGTCTGAACCATGGCACCTCTGGCAGCAATGGGGGAGCCCTGGCCCCATACACAGAGGAGTGTCCAGGAGCCTCCCGGCAATCACCCCAGCACTGAGTGATGACAGACATCTGTAGGACTCACACACTGCACCAGTGCTGTGCAAAAGCCAGCCAGGGGACACTGGAGAGCAGTGGGACTGGGGCAGCCAGCAGCTCTACCACATATCTGTGCTGTAGCTCAGCCCTTGTATGCCCAGAGCACCATTTCTTAGTTCACTGGTAGGGGATGGGTGTTACTGCTAAAAGAGCACTGAGATGTCCCTGAGAAAGAATTTTGGAAAGCAGTTAATTCATTGTTAGGGTTCCCAACAACCTTTAGCACCCCCGAACTCCTGAGTTATGAAACAGAAAAACTGCCCATCATCTGTGTTCTTTTGCCCCTAATTTCTGAGCATTCATCTGATACTGCAGGCTGCTTTCTGCAGGCACAAGGACATAGCCACTGCCTTTCCCATGATGCCTTTCCCAGATGGCTCTGCCCAGCTGGGCCATGCAGAGCTGGTCACTGATGGTGCATTGGTGATCCTGGGTGCTGCTGAGCACCTCCATGAACACAGGAGAGGTTTAAGCAAGCAAATTCACTCTTCCCACCTTTGCATCACATGAGAGTTAAATGCTGCCTAGCAAATACAGCTGGGACATAAACACAGTCATTAGCACTTATGTACATGTATGATCCATGCTCCAGTGACTCACTGGGGAGGGGCAGAACAACAAGGGGAGCCCAGTCTGCCTTTAAAAAGGATCTGGACCAGCACTACAGAGATGATGAGCTGCCATAGCACGGGGCTTGTTAAACCTCACACTCCATGTTTCTTCCTCCTGCCAGTGCAATCAGACCTCTGCGGAGTGTCAGTAAGGCTAAGGCTTATTTGGAACTGAGCTTGTAAGCCTGGGAAAGATTTGGCTGATCCTTCATGAATATTTGACTGATGCACTTGGAAAGTGTAACAAAACCCAAACCAAAGAAGGGCTGCAGGAACTGTTTGCTTTTCTTGCTCAGTTCTGGCAAGGAGAAGCTGATGACCCCAAGCCTCCAAGCACAGTTCCTCCTCATGTGAGTTGTCCCAAGTCAAGGGCTTTCAAGCAAGGACTTTAGGTCTAAACCTAATGCCGACAGCAAATATTTTCTCCACTCGAGAGGCCATGTGGGGATACTTGCAGTCAAGTAGGGAAACAGCAGGCACAATCTTGCAATCAAGATCTACCTCTGCTCCCAGGATGGACACAGCCTGGCTCTGTACAGGTGACACATCAGACATTGCCCTTGCAATGTGAAAGGATGTGAGCCATCACAGCTGTGGCCAGGCAGTCAAAAAGGTGCCAGTAAGATGCTGAAACTCTAGATTTTCTCACTGTGCTGGAGCTCATCCACAGTGGAGGACTAGAGAGGCCACACTGCTTTCTTCGGTTTGCAGAGATAAGCCCCAGCCATGCTGTCCAGTCAGTGCCTGGGGCAGGGTTTTCCCAGAGCCTGGGAGCATTTGCATCCAATGTTTGGCTTGGACCATGGTCTCTAACACCCCATGGCCTCATTCTGTGCCCGCTAATATGATCATCTGTCTGGCAGCAGCAGATTCCCAGTCTGCACAGATGCTACGCCAGAAAGACTCCAAGCTAATTTTATTAGAGCTTTAGATTTTTTTGGGTTTGGACAACAGATTTAGAAGGGGGTGAAGATCTGAGATCTGCTTCTGCCTGTCCCTCTGAATTTGCATAGCTCTGACCAGACAGTCAGCATCACTCTCCAAAAGTTTCTGAAATAGCAAAAGGTGCACAACATGCTGACTGGAAATGAAGAAATCAATAGTAAGGCAGTATCAGGGTTATTACAGCTCTCCACTGGCTGCAGAGCATTCCAGTAATTTTTTGGTGAAAAGGGAGCAAGTCTACCTCTCTTCTCAACCCTTAAAGCTATCATTGACAATGAACTCAACATTTGTACAAATGTATTAAGAGCTGTGGAATCAAGTCTCAGGTGAAGTGGGCATCTGAGCATGGCTGTTGGCCAAGCAAGATGTCCTGGGCACCACAGAGCCTGGGGAGCTGGCCCTGCTCCTGAGCACCACTCTTTCTTTAAGGGGACTTGGTGGGAGATGTTTTGGGGGTCTGCAGGCACAAGGTCAGCACTGGATCCATCAAGGGGCACTGGAGCCAACTGTGCTGGCAGGGGCTAAGGGCATGTCGATAGCACAATTTCAGACTGCAGCCATTGTACCCTGTTTATTACAAGTACCTCAGCCACCCTAATGGGAGCAGCAGCTTCCTGTAGAAGAGGTTCTCACCAAGTGTGCTTCCCAAGAATCACCGGTGCTAACATGGGCCCAGAGCCATGGCAGAGATGGTCCTGGGACTGACACACATAGCACACACTGCAGGTCCAGGATTGTTGTCCTTCTACCTGGTTTGGGATGTAGACAGGAGTAGGAGAGCGGGGCAACACTGCAGAAAAGCAGACGGTAGAGAAGCTAAAGAGCTTTATTTTAATTGATCCAGGTTCACTGAGCCTGACAAGTTAATGAGTCCCCAGCAAGCAGCTTTAATGAGAGCCCAAGGCAGGCTTAGGAGAAGGAGATGAAAATGAGGGCAGAAATAGGTGCTTGTCTGTAGAGCCTGGTCGGCTGCAGCCAGCACGGCAAGGAGGAAGCTGGGGAGGGCTGGCAGCAGGCACAGAGGCACCAGCCAACCATTGAACACACTGCTTCAGTGCTTTGCATTGCTGCCCTCCTGCCAAGCCCCAGCCCGGCTCTCCTGCTCCCTGGGTCGGCAATTAATCCTCTGGCAGGGGGCTGGGGGGGAAAAAGGGAACAGGCTGTTCCCCACCCTCTATTCAGCTTGGTCCCGCTTTTGTGTGAGTTTAGAGCTGCCGGGCGTGGGGACTCCCGCAGAGAGGCAGCCAACCCCTCCACACAGAGCTGAGGGCCATGCTGATGCTCCAGCACCAAGCTCCTCTGGGAGATGCCGTGCTGACGGCCACTGCAACACCCGAAAGGGCTGTGGTGGGTAAAGAGGATGCTAAAGAAAAGGAAGGGGGCTGGCTGCTCCCCCAGCAGCTGGAATGTGGATTCAGGAGCATCCCCTCCAGCACCCAGCATCTCTCGTAGATGAGGGCAGGCATGTCCAGTGCTGGAGCCAGGGCCGAGCCCACGCCAGGCAGGCTGACCATGGCCAGGGCTCTGGCCGGCTGCAGGCACCACGCAGCCTGAAAGGGGCCATTGTCTGCCCAGGACTTTGAAGACGAAGAGCCCTGTACAAGTGCCAGGTGGTGAGAGTGCGGCATGGGGGCAGCTCCTGGCTCCCCAAGTGGCTGCTCCTGTTCTCAGCGCCCCACACCCTTCATCTAGGGGAAAAAAAATTAACATGAAAGTGCAGGGGAACAACTGTTTCTAAAGGAAAACCAGGTCAGCAGCTCTTCCTTCACCGCCCGCGGTGGCTGTGGCAGGCGCAGGGGGCTCAGATGTTCTTTGTCACCCGCAGGGCTGGGGGCTGGCAGGGGACCCACGCTGAGGGGAGCGGAGTGGGAGTGCACCGGCGGCCAGCCCAGCTCCTGTTCCGGGGCCAGGGCCGGGGCTGGGGCTGGGGCAGGGCAGCTGCTGTGAGTTCACTGGAGCAGCACTTTCCCACAGTCTGGAGAAGTGACACATGGCTCTCACACATTCCTGCGCCGGCAGGCTCGGCCGCGCTTGGCCGGCAGTCAAGGCGGGAGGGAGGGAAGGGAGGCTGGGAGGCTTGAGGGAGGCTGCGGCTGCTGCAGCTACTGATTAGCAGGTTCCGACGTTGGCACCAGCCCTGCCCGCAGAGGGAGAAGGCAGCGGAGGGGGCAGAGCCAGCCTGGGCTCAAGGAGCTTTGTGCGAGCAGCTTAACACTCTGGGCCAGGCTCTGATCCAAGGCTTCCCCTGGAGGTTTGGCTCCCCTTTGTCTGCCCGGCTTTGCCCAGCCCGCGGTGCGGTGCCCATGCTCCCTGCCCGCGGCACCGGCATTGCCCACACTGCCCCTCATGGCACCCCTCGTGTCCCTCGGCGCTCCCCCGAGCGCAGGTGGGGTCTGCATGGGGCCATGCTGGTGCCTGGGGGAAGCACTGGAGCCTGCAGAGCAGCACAGTTGTTCCTGCCAAACAGCAGGCTCGCTTCCCAGGCAGGCTGGCCAGCTTGCCCAGGGAGGCAGGCAGGGAGGGGACGCAGAGGACTGGCAGTGTCCCAGTGCACCGGTGGGTGCTGGGGCAGCCTGACAGAGCACCCAGAGAGCTGTCAAATGAGATCCTGGTGCAGGAAAGGAAGTGTCTTCCCATGTGCTCCCTAGGACAGCAGTGGAGGAGCAGCTGCCCAGGGTCTGGGCTCTGTTTGCAGGCACTGTTTTCCCTCACATAAGCTTTTATTCACATTATTGGGTATTTTTTCTGAATTTGTGCTGACTTCAGAACCTTATTCCATGGGTGAAGGCTGGAGGTCTGAGTTTCCAAGCCCATGGAAACACTTTGCAGGTTCCCAGGAGTCCCAGGCAAGTATCTTCCAGGGCTTCAGCTGTCCAGTTACCCCCAGCCCTGCTTGCAGCCAGGAGACTGTACAGCCCCTGTCCTTGCTCAGGGAAAGGCCCTTGTGTCAGGAAAGGAGGCGTACCCAGATGTACCCAGCTCCTGCCAGGTGAAGGATCGGGCTGCACGCCAAGGCTGGTGATTCACAGTGTGCTGTCACTGGCATTGCCCTGTCTGCTGGAGCAGTCCAGGTGGTTCCCAGCCCACCTCCATGGGGCCTCCAGAGCTGGCAGAGGGCCTGGGGCAGTGGCTGTGGGGCTGGGCTGGGGGGACTGCTCCTCACCCCTCTGCTGAGGTGAACCCTCCCTTGTGATAACATCAGTTTCCCAGCCCTGCAGAGGCTGCAGTGCTCATTCCCATGGAGCACCTGTGGTTTCAGTCCCTTTTCTCTGGGAGCCCAAAGCAAGGACAGGCATGTCCTGGTCCCTGCTGCATTCCACCATTGCCCAACTTGGTAGGAGGAAGGAAGAGGCTGAAGATGACCTTGCCTTTGCCTGCCACCCCCTTTCCTCTCCCGTAGGGGAGACTCTCAGGCTGAGGTTTAAGAAGGACTGCAGTGTTCCACATCTTAAGGCACTCTGCTTGGTATCAGGGACAAAGGCTTGAGTGAGGTCGTAGTGACACTACACTGCCCAGATGTCTCTGTCCTACTGTCATGTCTAAAAGCCCTGCCAGGCTCCCACTGACATTGCATGTTGAGCTCCCAAAAATTCCTTGGCCTCATCCAGCTCTTGCCCAGGTCCCCACAAGTTTACACAGCTGAGCCCTGAGCCTGCCCCCAGGGCAAGGCACCTGATGGCCACAGCCTTAACTGGGGCGATGGTGGCTCCAGCTCTGCCCCACTCTGCCTGTGGGAAAGTCATCTCTTGCCTGTTTCCACTCCTGTTTTGTGTATTCAGGCCACAGGTTCTTCTCTCCAGAGCCTGGAGCAGCTCCAGCCTTAGGTGGGGTCTCTTGGTACTGTCATGCAAAAGCTGTGGCAATCTGAGTGCTACACCACCACAAGCAATTGCATTTACAAGTTTCCCAGTCCTCCCAAAAGTCAAAGGAGCTGGTTTCATGCCTTCCTGCCTGCTCGCCTTCGCTTGCTCATTTTGTTTGATTCCAGACTAACCATGACCTTCTCAAAGGCTGAAAAGGGCTTTTCACCAAACAGCTAGAGGCAAACCTGGGATGGCCTGGGGATTCCAGACAATGCAAACATTCTCTTTTATCTTACCTATGTATTTTTGCTCCTCCCAATTAGCTGCCTGCTCTGTCTGATCCCTATTTCCCTGCGGTTCCTTCCAGCAGCCCTGCCTCAGAAATATTTTGGAGAAGCACATCCCCAGCCCTGCAGCTCTTCCGACAGCTCTTTGGTGGGTGTGGGTGCTGGCCCTGCACTCAGGCACCAGTGAAGCTCAGCAGGCACTGCTGCTGCAGCTCATGGCAACCTGAGCTCATGGCCATCTCTTCTGCAGTATTCCCTGCAGGAGCTCCTTCCCCTGTCCTCATTATAGGTGGCAGGACCCAAACATGTTGAGTGACTGGGGGCTGCTTAGACATTCTCCAGAGAAGAAGCATTTGCTTTCAGAGCTTTGTCTCTTATTTCTGCTCTTCTTCACAAAACCAACAAGAAAAGCTGAAGGGAAAAGAAGCTGAGCAAGACTGTGTATTACAGTTGGCTGTAAGGACCAAGTCTCTAGCACTGATAATTGGAGTGGACAGACTCCTCCAAGTCTTGGGGACAGAGCCTGACTTTCCATTTTTCTGCACTGAGAGGAGGGAAGAGCATCCATCTCTTCTTTCAAAAGGATACATACAAAAACAATTAAAAATGTAGGCTTCAATGGTACCACTAATTGGGTCTCAGAAAGGGTTTATTTGTTTGCCATGTGTGATCCCCAGGTCAGGGAAACCATAGCAAAGACGACCACAATTTTCAAAATTCTCAAAATATTCTCAGAATTGTGATGGAAGCAGAACAGCCTAAGACCCTTTGAACTATTTCCTTTTACAAGAAACCAGATAGCTGGATCACTACTATACAAGTGCTGCTGATATGTCCTCTCCCTGCACTTGGCTGTTACCTGGCCATTTCAAATATTATTTTTTGAAAACCACTTCCATAAGTCAACAAACACACCCCAGCACCAGCAGAACAGCCTACGCAGCTGGAGAGCTGGTGACCACTGCCAGCCACTGAAGTAGAACAAACCAGCAAGAACGCAAAGAAATGTGATTAATGAAAGACAGACCACAAAGCCTATAAAAACACATTTCTTGCTTTTACTAGAGCAAAGCAACTGTGTAAAAAGGGCATGTGAGCCCAAGATGCCCGGCCAGAGGAGGGCAAAGATTGCCACCACCTTGTGAACTTGAGGTGTGTGGAACCTCTGCCTGCTTCTCACGCTCCCTGCTGCCCCATGGACAGGGGGAAAGGAGACTCCACCACAGCATGCCTGGCTAGCAAGGATGTGCATCTCTGCTGGACCCAGTGGGTATGGAGGGGAGAGGCACAGCAGGACGGTGGCACTCATGAAAGAATGGGTGTTGCTGAGTGTCCAGCACTGATGTGTTGGCATCACACAGCTGAGGGGAGGATGCAGCAGCATTTGATCACTTGTCTCTCACTCACTGGGGCCTCCCACCTGGGGAAATGTTATTTTTGCCTTCCCAGACATTTCTTTTCATGTTAAAAATAAAATGTGGAAGGGAAATATTTGTTATCACCCCTAATTCAGCTTAGTGGAAACAGTAACAACAGTGGGAGCTCAAGGAGGAGATCAGCACAGCACCCTCCCTTCCCAAGGAAAATAAAAGCTACTCTACATCCCTGCCACTGGCACAGCCTGGGCACAGATATTAAAAGAAAAAAAAAAAAAAAGAAAAAGAAAAAGCCCCTTTTTCTGTTCTTCGAGGCAAGATCTCCTCAGCGAGTGCTGGCAAAGAAAGGCATCTTGTTCAGGGGCTCTGAAAGGCAAGATGAAAGGGGAAACCTACATTTTTCAGCCCAGCCTGTTTCTGACATGGGAAAATAGCGCAGACAAGAATAGATAGCTTGTTGGCTCATTTTTTCCTTGACAGATTATCTGTGTGAATGCACCGTATTAAGCCGGGAGTAAGACGCCAGGACCCCCCCACCGTGGCTCTCCCCCTTCCCCAGCTACCTTGAGAGCAGCGAGGAGTGAGGAGCTGTGATTTGTGAGTGCACAGGGCTCTGGAGGAGCTCAGGGCAGCCATCCATCACCGGCCACCTATTTTGCCACCCCTCGTGTGCTCAGCAGCCTTCTGCCCCCACACTCAGGCTCCTGCATGCCCTAAATATACAACTGTAACCATGTCAAAAGCTAAGCTCGGGTTAGGAGGAGCTGTGCTGAGATTAATTTAGTGATGCACCCTGCAAAACATGTCCTAGCAGGACCCACCACCAGTGGATGGTGGTGTCAGAGCAGGACATGCTGCTATGATGGCACAGGAAAGGGTGGCCATTGACAGCCCATGGGGGCCTGGGCTGGGGCCAGCACTGCTCCGGGGTGGCACTTAACTCCCCAAGGGAGCCCGTTTTGGCTCCAAATGCTGCTGCTGCTGTGGCAGCTCCGTCCCACAGTGGCTTTTGCTGCACTCTCAGTAGCTCAAAGCCATTATTCCTACCCTAGCACATGGGTCATTAGCTGTGGCTGGCTGTGTGACCCACCGGCACTGTGACCCATGACGGCGGCTCTCCGCTGCCGGCTGCAGATTGCCAGGTACCACGTCATTGAAATAAATGTCCATGTGCCACACTTAGGGCTTGAGGGAGGCTCATGCCAGCCTCCTGCCTGCCCATCCCCCAGCTGAATCAGGTTTGCACTCTGCAAAGAAAGCAAAAATGGCTCAAGTGAGGGCTCTGTGGATGCCTGGGGGGAGGCTGGTGCTGCCTCCATGGGCAGCAGGAGCATGGCACCATCAGTCCTGCTGCTCCCATCAGTGGGGTCATGCTCTTTGCTTCTCTTTAGAAATGAATCCCTGTCCAAAGGCAGAATATGTGGCTGCTTTGCCCAGCCCCAGGCATGTGTACTAAAAAGCCTCACTTAGGTCCAAAACAACACAACACTTAAAAGAATGCAGCTAAATGTCCTGAGCATTTTGGATCACTTTTGCCATCTTCTGAGCCATTTGAGTCCTGTTTGCAGGTTTTACCCCACAGGTGGAAGAAAGAACTGGCCAAGTTATTAGATGATGACTTTCCTTTCCTCACAGGGCTCCAGTAGGACCTCCAAGCCACCATGCAGCAAGAACCTGGTCACCAGCAGCACCAAAATGCAACCACTGAGGCATGACAGGACAATCAGGGAATACGCTTGGCCAGACCATGGATCAGCAGGAAGATGTCCCCTCCTCCAGCACCTGGGATGCTCACTGGGCTGAGCAAAACCTGTCCTGCATCCCCCTGCATCCTGCCAGCCCTGCAGCTGTGTGCATGCGTGTGCAGGTGCATCTGCCCGGGCGTGCAGCAAGGTGCTGCCTCCTGCCCGGGCAGAGAGAGAGAGAGAGAGAGAGAGAGAGAGAGAGAGAGAGAGAGAGAGTGTGTGTGTGTGTGTGTGTGTGCACAGGGAGGCCTGTTTGCATATGAAAGTGGCCGTGTGCTCCGGAGGGCTGTATCATTTATTGTATGATCTTATCTGGCGCGTGCCTCAGCCGCCCTTTCCCACACTCTGCATGCTCTGCTGCCAAGGCCCCGGGCTTAGCCTGTCAGCATTACCCGGGCTCAGCAGGCAGGCAGTAATTCCCTGAATAAAGAAAACATTTTAAGGTTTGACAAGTCCAGCATTTGCATGTCTGTTTTCAGAGAAATAACCATCTCAGGGGATTAAGCCCTTTTTTTTCCCATCCAGCCCAAAGTATGAAAACATTCTTGACATAGTTGCCTGAAAAAAGGATTTCTATAGAGTAAAATACCTTGTGTCCTGCGTGAGTCTAATGATTTGCTTTGGGCGGAAGGGAAAAAATACAGAAAAAGAAAAAAGAAAGAAAAGAGGCGCTCCAGTCCAATAGGTTGTTGGTTTTAAAGTGGGTGAAATGCGCCAGCAAGCACCACGGATCCCAAGCACCGCACACCCCGGGAAGGATTTGCATCCTTCCCTCACTGCCCTCCTCTTTGTGCAGCACCGGCAGTGCCTGTCCACTGAAGCTCCCCATGGGGCTCAGGCTGTGCTGGCACTCAGCATCAGCATTACTGCTGAGCTGAATGAGTCCCCCCTGCTCAGCAGACCCAGAGGGGCAGGCAGCTGCTGGGGGAGGAGGGCTGGGAGCTCTGGGGGGCTCAGCTTGCTTGAGGCATGTCCCAACACAGGGACTCTGTCCGCCCCTGCCGTGCGTATCCTGGGGAATCGCTTGCTTGCTGCACAGCTAAGACAGGTGACATGCTGCCACAGGAAAGCGCTGGTCCCTGGAGGGTTGGGAGCAGGTTATGGCAGAGGAGTGTAGCCAGGTTTAGGGTGCTAAATGCCCATTTTATTTACTTAGAATAAATCAGATTTACAAAGAGCTTGTCACCCTGTGACTCCAAGGAGGATCTCTCACTTTGCCAAATTCAGGCTTCCCAGGATTTAGCCCTCTGGTGCACTGGGGGTACTGGGAGAGACCAGTCTTTGCCCCGGTACTGTCTGGCAGCTCCTGTGCTGGCAGCTGCCTTTGGAGCCCTCAAGCAAGAAGGTGCACTTGGGAATTACACACACATGCCAGCCTCGGGCCTGGGCTGGTGATGAGCATCCTTCACTCCTCTGGGCTCTCCACCACGGTGCTGCTCTGCACACCCGGGATGCTCCCAGCTGTGCTGGCCGCCGGCTCCCATCCCGCCAGGGCTGGTGGTGGAGCCTGGCGCGGCTGTTTGTAATTTGTCAGGGTGCTTTGCCTGCCTCCCCCCAACTCTCCCTGTGAGCACACTGGCTTTCTTCACAGCTAAATGAGGCTTTAAACCAGGGGATAATACAGCTTTAACACGGAGAGGCTTAAAAAGCAAAAGTGAATCATTTCTCAGTTCTCCTTCCCGTAATCTCTTCTGGTAACATTAATTATGAGTTTGCGCAGAGTGCCCCAAGGCAAGCGCTGCTTTCCCAGGACAATTAAAGTTACTTAATTATTAAAAACCGTGTGTGCTGTTCCTGTGCGCTCCCCAAAGCACCGTGAGGCAGGCGGCCTGCCTCAGCTCACACACTTTCTCAGGGCAGCGATTGAAGCGTCTGTGGGAAAGTCTGCTCCTTTGTAATTCCTCCGGCATAATCTCCACAAATCCCACCCCAGGCCCGCGCCCTGGAGGGCGAGCAATGCCGGCGGCCAGCCCCTGCCCCCAGCCCTCGCGTGCGGGATGGCAGCACTGGGGCAGGTGGCAGGATGCCGGCCACGGGCACTGGCCAGGCTGCTCACTACAGGCAGGAGGAACCTTGGGGGGCCTGCATTTTGGTGTGAAGCTGTGGAGGATGCTGAGATCTCTTGCCACTGCTCCAGGCTCACAGCAGGGCTGGCCAGCCAGATAGGCAGCAAATGGCTTTGAACCAAAAAAACCTCACTTGCCAAAGGCCAGGTGTTGTCCTGACAGACAAGTCCTGCTTCCCTGGTGCCTCCCTCTCCTTGCAGGAGTGCCAGGCTGTGCATCTAGCAGCTGCCGTCCAGACACCCTTAACACTTCCCTATCTCTGGAAATGTTCAAGGTCAGGCTGGATGGGGCTTTGAGCAACCTGATCTAGTGGGTAGCATCCCTGCCAGTGGCAGGGGAGTTGGAACAAGATGATCTTCAAGGTTACTTCCAACCCAAACCATTGATTACATGATCCTATGACATTGTGCCAGTGTGCAATGCAGAGACAGGTTCAGCTTCTTTTTCTTCCTGACTCAAGATATTTGTTAATGTGGCAGAGGAAATCTTGGTCAAGCCTTGCTCATAAAAGTCAGGGAGGGGTGAAGGTGCTGCACAGTGGAGGCAGCGGTGGTGGGTAGGGCAGCATTTCTGTCTGGCGGCTCAAAGCTAGTGCAGCACATGGAAAACAAAGCACCAAGGCACAGCTTCCTGCCTGACCTTTCGCATCTCAGAAAGTGCCTCTCTGTGCTCAGCTCAGCCTTATGATCTGGTATCCTGATTCCTTCACCCTTTTTCCAGGCCAATAATTACCAGCTTGCAGTGCAGCAGGAGCCCCAGGCCTTGTTGTGAAGGTGGCAGGTACTGGGGGGAGCACAGGAGCTCCAATATGGGTGAGCTCTGTCTCTGCTGTTTGCACTTGTTGTGTCAGACAGACTCAGCATCAGTGGGTGCAGCTTTCCCCACTCTGTGCTTTTGGCTGCCACTACAGCCTGTGGCCAAAGGTTTCACAGCTGAGCAGCACTGATGAAGGCAAAGGCTTCCTCCTCCTTGTTTTAGACATATTCTCAACATGATTTCACTGTTCCAGTCTGATGCCACGTCTCCCTCCACCTCCTACTCTGACTCCTGGGACCTTTATGACCTTCCTTCAGCTTTTCCAACCTTGTGTGACAAGCCATGACATCTGATCTTTTCTGATCTTTTTTCACCATGCCTCCAAACTATATTCCCAAGCATCCTTAAGGCCTTTCTTCATATTTTTTTCCTTTACATCCTTTTTAAGAAAAAAAACCACTGCACATACTACTCCAAAAGAGAAAGTATTTAGTTGTTCTCTCTTCTTTCCCTAATCATACATAATGCTCACTGTCCTGACTCTTTCCCACCATCATTGAAGAGGGGGTCAGCATTTTACATGGCTATTGAGGGCTGCTTGTCTGTGGGTTGTTGCTTTGCCTTTATCAATACTGAACTGCGTGTGCCATCTTACCAGCCTGAAGTTCAGTACTGTGAGCTCCTGCTCAGCAGCCAGCTTTATTTTTGCTGTCTTTAAGTCTTCAAACCAATTGTTTTTCCATGCAAGGCAAATGTCTCTTCAGTCCATTGGGCATTCAGGGCCTTTTGGAGAGGTGCCAAGGCAAAAAAAAAACCCAACATTTTGGAAGTGTCACTGCTCCACGACCGGCACATTGCTCTGCTCCCCACTCTTGGTGACTTGGCTGATTTGTGAGGCATGGCTTCCTCCTGCAAGGTGGTGTTGAGTCTCCCCTAAGTGCTGCATTGACCCAGATCTGTTATAGATGAGTTCTCCCAAATCACCCGTGAGATCCCCTGAGCCCCTCTGGCTGCAGCTCATGTTTCCTTCCCCACCCTCTACCCTAGGCTGGCAGGAAAATTGGGCACCACCAGCTGGGCTGGCAATGCCTTGTCCCACATGTGTGCCATCTGTAGCCCCTCATTTTGTTGGAAGATGTCTCCAGCAGGCTCCTGCTGTGGGACAGGCCCCTGGCACAGCCCTGTAGGAAGGGTGACAGGCACGGTCTGAACATTCTCAAGCCACCACTCAGCTTTTCTGCTGAGGCTTTGCTTTCCCTGGGTGCTCTTTTCATGCCTCCATCATTCACAACCTGCACCAGCTTGTTGGCTGGTTTCCTGCTCCTGGCATTTATGCAAATATGTTTATTTTCAGGTTTTAATATCTTTTGCAAATTCCTCCACAAACTTTTAAATTAATTTCATTGCGACTTTACTTTTAACTTGCTGAGGTTTCACGCTCACTTTAAAAGGCTGTCTCCACTAACTGGTTTGCTTCTCCCCACAATCACTGGGCTGTTTATAGGTCCTTCCAGAGTGACCAAGTGTGCTGGAGGCTGCCCAAGCCCCAAGTGCTGCTCAGTGGCACTGACAGAGCAGGGCAGCTGTCACCGGGGCAGCCTCCTCCCCCGCAAACACCCAGCCGCCCTCTGACTTTTGCCCTTCGTACAGCAGAGGCTCTTTCACCCCCCGCCGCATGCCCAGGCACTTCTTCCCTTCCCTTTGACAAAGCCAAACGGGAAACAAAGCTTTTCCCCAGCGCTGCCGGCAGCCGGTTTGACTCCTTGAAGTAATCGCTGTAATTGACCCTTGCAGGCGCTGGGCGCCGAGGGAGCGGGGCCGCTCATCAGCCTGCCGGGGTGTGAAAACCAGCAACTCTCCGGCTGGGCTGGCTCCGGCCTCGGCCCCGCCAGGCTCTGCCGGGCTGCCAGCGAGCCCCACTCCGTCCTCTTCCCACGGACCTCACTCCTGGTTCAGCGCTGGATGGGTTCCTGGGGTGCAATAGGGAGAAAGTGAGAAGTATCTCTGTTTTCACTGGGCATCCCTATGACACGTAGGGGGAGGGGTTGAAGCACCTTCAAAAATAGCCTGCTTTCACCCAAAATCTGACGAGGTTGTGTCAGCACCTCTGGAGCCCCAGGATGTGGGGACAGGCCCAGCTCAGTGCTGAGGCTCTGCTCTACCAGCAGCATCACAGCCTGGGGTGGCTGGGTGACCATCCCTGCAGCGCACCCACATCCTAGTCCAGGGTCATTGCCATTCACTGCCCTGGATCTGGAGCCTGGAAGCAGCTTTTCCTTAGGCAGAGGACACCTTCAAGGCATAGAGCTGATGTCAGAGGTGACAAGCACAACACATACCCAGTGATAAACGCCATGGGGCTGGCTACTCCTCACCAGTGCCGCCTCCTCCTCCTCCAGTTTACAGCAAGGAGCAGGCCTGTGCTCCTGTGTGAGCGGTGGTGAGTGAGGCCATGGAGACACAGTGCAAGGGATGCCTGTCCCTGCCAGCCCATGCTGGCTTGTCACATGTAGCTCATGTTTCAATGAGCAATGAGGTTATTTTCTGACTGCGACTGCTCCGGCTGGGAGTTGCTCTGGACCCTCTTGGTCCCAGTGGTCATTTCAGTCCCATTTGTCTTGCCAGCAGTTTTGCCATTCTCTTCTAATGTTTTCTTCCTCTGACTCAGGCATACATGTGTAGCAAGCATGTTGTCCAGCCACCCACCAATGCCAGGGGACTGGGCAGGAGCTCCTGGCCCCACACCAGCCTCCACATCTCACTTTCCAGGCTGGGGAAACACATTTTGCAAGCAAATGCACCCTTTTTGTGTCCAAGTCACTGGTGGAAGAACAGAACCACCAGTATCCTTCTCCAGCCCTCCAAGCACAACTGTCTGCCATCCTTGGTCCTGTCCATCCCTATGCTGCAGCTCCTTGCTGAATCCTCACTCCTCCTTTTCAAAGAGCATCTTCTCACAGCACGCCAGTGCTGCTATGCATCACAGCAGGCAGCAATCAGCTAGCATTTCCAGGTCTAAAAATGGTGTCTTAAAAAAACAGATCTCAGATTAACAAGACAGAACCCTCCAACCTCGTCTGCCCTTCAAGCTTATTTTCCATTTACATCTCCTCCTTTAACCACCTTTCTTTCAACAGGGATTGAACATGTTGCATGTGAGAGAGAGTAATTTAAAAGATTGGCACGCTGTGGGCTGGGATTTCATGGGATTATGGCTTCCTCCCTCCCTGTTTCTCCCAGAGACATAATATTTGGGATCTCTGGCTGTGGTGTGACCGTGGGAAGGCTGTGGGAGGAAGGCTCCAGGTGGGACCTGCCCCTGCTGAACTGTGAGTGCATCTCCTCCCAGGAGAGCATCAGTGAGTGGGGCCAGCCCAGGAACTGGTGCTTGCTTTCCCCTGCTGTTTGCAGCTTCTGCTCACAGTTGTTAGCCTTGTGCAGGTGTCCAAGGCAGAGGTTATGGACCTTGGCAAATCCCTGTGTCCCTGATTCCAGTGCTAGCAGCTGCCAACTGCAGTGGCATGTTTGTCACCCAGCATCCCAAGACAGATGCATGTTCACTTTCCCTGGCTGCCAGCTGCCAGGGAGAGCCTGTCATGCCCCAAGGATGTCAGCCAGTCATCCGCTGTCACCCCAGGAGAGATCTGCCCTCCCTGCTCTCCAGAGGCCGTTTGCTTTACAATCTGTGAACATAAGGAAGAAATGGAATGGCAGTGGAGAATTCCCTTCAGCAAAGCTTTGATGGTGAAAAATGTGCTGTTGGCTTGTCTGTTTCATGGAATTCAGGAAAAAAAAAAAAAAAGAAAAAGAAAAAAAAGACAAGGAAAAGAAAGAGGAAGGAAAGAGAGAAACCATCTGCTTTTTTCAGAAGTTCTTTACCCACACACTCAATCGGTGCTTCCCAGAAAGGCTTTTTCTCCTCTCCCCTCCACTGCAGTGCAATCAGATAGTCTCCAAACTGCCCCTGGGTTAATTGGAACCAGAAGCCGCTGTCACTTCCAAGTGTTATGAGCACAGGGACCACAAGGAGCTCAGGTGTTTTGGAAAGGCTGATGTCAGAAGGGGCTGTGATGAAAGGCTCGTTGACAGCCTGCGAGGCGATGCTGCGGGAACGGCTGCAGGCAGGGGCTCAGCCCCTCTGTGGGTATCAGCTCTGCTCCATCAGCCCCACACTGACAGATGATGTGACCAGGGCCACCCTGCACTGCTGGCTAACCCACAACAGATATGGCAAGGCTGGACACCAGGTCAGGGACTTTGCTCTGCCTGCTTTGTGCCCTCACTCCCATGCTGTTATTTTTAGGGCATAAATAGTTAGATTTTCATAAAGAAAAAAGACCAGAATGGAAAAGGCTCTGAAGTCCTTCCTGACAGGGAGCAGCCAGTTACAGTGTGTGCCCAACCTCCCTTCAAAGTGCGAGTGGCTAATCTCGTCTCAATAAAACCAGCATCATGTCAGGGTAATCAGCAGATGTCAACACTTTAATGACACTGGCAGAGTCCCAGCAAGGTCCGAGGGTTATCTCAGCTGCATCGTATTCCCACGGGAAAGGTAGATAGCAAGGTCCCTCCCTCAGGTACCCACCCGAAGGCTCTCAGGTGCCGTGGGGCAGGCACAGCACTGCCGGCACCGTTGCTGCCGCTCCCACCGGGCTGTTCATGGGCTATCTGCTGCCTGCAGCCAGCCTTCCTGGGCACCCTGCCTGCCTGCACTGGGAGGGCACAGGCTGGGATGGCATGGCATGGGACAGGCTGCCTCGCTCACCAGTGGACGGTGTAAATCTCAGCTTCCCAGGTGGAGCAGCTCTGTAAACCACAGCAGCTTCAGCACCAGGTTTATGCGCTTACTTTTACAACAGGCAAATTGACAGATTAGGCTGTGTACACAGATTGTGTAAACTGCTGGGTGCTGCCCTGTGGCCCTCGGCGGGTGCTTAGTCCTCCCCGTGGGAACAAGAGGGAAAAAGGGGGGACCTGCCAGCAACACAGCCCAGGGCGAGCCTGGTGTGCTCCCACATACCCTGTTCCCTCAGCCTCCAGAGCAGGCCTGGAGGAAAGCGAGGAAGGGGGGCCCATTGATTTAAGACGTGAGAAGGTCAAAAGTTTTCTCAAGCAGAGTTGCTATCACAACACTGAACACTTCATCCCCCTTTTTATCTGCCCCAGTATTTATTGTCCATGAGCAAATACTTGTGTTTTTATAAATTCCTTTAGAGTGAATCACCCTTCTCCTGTTTAAACTAGCAAAGACCACATCAAACAGTATCACTCCATCTAGAATTAATCATTAATTTGAAGTATTTGACAATATTTTGCCAGCATTATTTCTTCCTCTCCCCAATTAATAAGGTTAAGCCTCAATACTGGCACTTTTGCAGGACACTTGCTACAGAGTGGTGTCACTGGGAGCTCAGACTCCCAAACCCACTGTGGGCAGTAAGGTGAGAGAGATGCAAGTCTGCACCAGGTTTTCAGGCTGGTAGAAGTGTCCTCAGTGCTAATGGTACATAGTGTGGAGCAGGGAGCTGAGCAGCCCTGGGATGATCCATCCCACACCTTGGGAGCCTACATGCATAAGGTTGGTGTCAGAAACCTTTTCACTTGGAAAGTGCAGAAAGGCTGATCTTGCCTACAGGATTGTAGGAGGAGATGAAGACCTCTTCTGCCTGCTCTCACTGCGGCCTCCGTGAGCACAACTTCAGATCACGCCAAAATTTGATCTCAGATGAATGCATGTGGCTTCTATTCACTTGAGATGGAACCCAGCCTTAAAACACCACATTTTGTACTTTGGTTTTGGTTTAAGTCTCAGGCATGTGTTTTGCTAGGACACTGCATTTCATTTAAAAATTAGTTTTGACAAGGCCTTATGGTTCATGAATTCCTGCACGCCAAGTCCTGCAACATGCATCTCAGTTCTGCTGGTCTCTTCAGAGGCACCAAATCGGGGTGATTTTGTTTCCTGCTCACAAACAAGCCATGAAACTACCTTGATTTTCCAATGTCTTTGTAGCAGAGCATTTTCCTGAGACTTTTCTGCCATTCTGTTGTAGTCTTTTGATGGTTTGCAATGCAGCTTGCTTGGATGCTCAGCTAGAGAGCATGGCTGGTCGGTAAGTCCTGTGGCACTGGTTCTTTCTTTCAAATAGAGGGTAAAATGTATAAACACACAATGGCATATGATGAAGGCAGAATACAGCCTGCTAAACACAAATAAAGCACAGGAGAAGGAAGGATCAGGCATGGTAAGCTTGCCACACTGACACTACTCAAGCAGGCTGAAAGAGCTCTGGGTCTCTGGCATTTCATGAGCACATTTGGCTCTTAATCTGGTTCTCAAGGAAGCTAAACAGGAGCAGGCTTGGTGTTACTGCAGCTTGGGACCTTTTGGTATAGTTTTCACATTGTAACACTTCACAAACTGCTCTCCAGGTGCCTACAGAAAACTCTTCTAATCCACAGGTGTCTTCAGTTCTGAGAAAGCAGGGACAAGCTCCTGGGCATGCAGCACAAGCAGTCTCTCCTAGCTCTTTCCTTGTCCTCTCCTGTCTGTGGCATCCAAGGTGTTTATATCACAGGGGACAGAGAAGCCACCACCATGTGCTGCACTCCTGGCTACAGCTTGTGCTGCTCAGGAGTGCAATGAAGATGGTGCTGGGCATGAGACCTATTTTTTTACCTCCCCAGCAGCAAGACTGCAGAGGCTGGATGACCTGTCATAAAGCCAGGGGCAAGGGTTGCTTCTTGTTTTGGAGCCAGTCACCTGCCAAACACTCCCCAGATTTACACCAGAAGAGCCCCCTTTTGTTGTGGTGGGAGTAACAAAGAGAGCAGGGCAAAGCACTCTGTAGCAAGGGGCTGGACCACCATAGCATCCCTGCAGGGAGCATCCCTGCCCACTCTGGCTGCTGGCATTTCTCCACCAGGTTTATCACATGGTTTATCAGCCATGTGAATACACCTTTTTTTTATGGCATGAGCCTTTCAGTGGACTTTTTGAAAGACAATGATGGGCCTTCGAAGGTTTGGCCAATCCTGTTTCCTGTATGCTCCTGAGCCTTGTATACATTTAAATTGGACTTGTTAACTTTATAAGGTACTTCAGACTTGTATTGTACTGAAATTGGCTGGGATCTCAGTATCTCCCTTATTCCCACGTACTTTATTCTTAGAAATGCTTTGTAGTCATGTTATTGCTGTTGGGAGGTTTGGCTTTAACAGCCTCCAATAAAGATATGGGCCTGCGAAAGGGCACCAGTAGCCCAAGATTATTCAATATCAGCAACTGAAGCACAGGTGCCTTCTGTTTGTAGGGCCTCTTACTTTGGGCAGCAGCAGCCAGCCCTGGCTCCAGCAGCAGGCAGGGATCCTCACTCCCTGGAGAACAGGACACAGTCCCACACAGATTCCTGCAGCCTCTCATGGCACAAGCAACAGCCACTGGGTATGCTGGCCAGCAGCAGGCTGAAAAATCCCCTTTTGCTGGGTTTATTTGCTGCTGCTTCTGCTTGCATCCTCACACTGGGCCGAGCCTCACCAGTGCCCAGGCAGCAGCACTAATGCCTCCCCTTCATCCCCAGTACTCCCAGCTTACCTCCTCAGGTACTCCCTATGCTTTTCACAGCCCCACAGCCGTCGTGCCAACAGTTAGCACTGATGTGAAGCCTCCCACTCTACTGCAGTCATCCCTCATTTTCGGCTCTATATTCTCTCCTTGCATTTTGTAATATTAAAACCCTGCATCTGCATAAACCTAGGTTTGCTACTCTGCTCTAGGTGTCACTTCTGCAGGATTCCTGCCTTCCCCTGTGTTCCCAGGCAGTCTGGACACATTTCTGAGGCAGCCGATGACAACACTGCCCTTCATTGCACAGAAGGAAGGACAAGGACCTTGAAATCTCATTTCAGGATATTTCATAATATGAAAATAAATGTCATTTCATACAACATTCAAGATTACTTATCAAAGAATGATCTGCCTCTGAATGTCTAGACTTCTGGAATCTGTGCAAATTAAATGTTGTACTTGCAAATGTATTTATTCATTCCACAATTAACACATGATTTAAGCAATTGAACTGTAAATTATCCCCTTGTTTATAAAACAACAACATCCTCTATTGGATGCAGCAATATTTATTACAGCAATTAGTAAGACATCAGTTCATGACTAGCTCGCAAGAGATCTCATATTAGCCCATTTGAGGATGATTCTCCAGCATGATCTCTGGCACCAGGGCATGCACACAGCTCTGGACCAGTACATGTTGAGCCGTGCACCAGGCAAAGCAAATCGAAAATGCACAGGAGTTTTCCAAAAATCCCACCCCTTGCTAACACCTTTCAACGGCCAAAGGGTTAATGGAGAGTTTGGCTGCGCAACAGAAAATGGGAAAAGAAAAATAAGGGAGAAGCCACTCCATTCTAGCACACACCCTGTGCTGCTGTCAAAGCCTGCTAATTGAGGATTTCAAATCCCCTCCTCCCACTGCCTGCCCTGGGCAGAAAAACAAACAAAAATCCACCGTCCCTGTGTCCCCCTGGCACGCCGCCCCGGATCACCTCACCTGCTGCCACTGCTGAACTCCGGTGCAATTGAGGTGGCTCCCCAGGACTGCCGCAGGCAGGAGGCAGGGCGGGATCCGGGAAGCCGGATCCTGCTGGCCACGCACCTTAGCACCGTGCCCTGCCGCCCTACCCACGTGTGTGAAACCATTGTCTGCATGAGGTCGCTAATCCAAATAGCATGTGATCATCCTGATATCCTTGATATAGCTAAAGGACTAATTTGAGCTCTGTTGTCGTCTTGAATAATGAATATTGATTTTTGGAATCCAAGATTCAGATTATGTATACATTTCAATATTAGCGAGATAGGCTAATTCTCTCCATAACGCTGCGAAACTGAAACAAAACTGAAGACACCAGGGAGATCAGGCACCAAGAGCAAATGATTCATTGTACCCTGGATTTATCAGAGTCCATCTACTTACACATCAAGAAAGATGCTGGCTCTGCAAAGGCTCCATTCTGCAGTAGGAAAGCACTGCATCATGAAGTATCCTGGGTTTTCTTGAATAAAGGGACACAGGAATAATGGAAATGGGAGGGCTGGCAAGTTGTGACCAACCCCATCTGTAAAGGGGAAGTGTCTGGTGTCCCAAGGGCTCCAGGACCTGGTCAGACCAGAGGGGCCTGAGACCTCTGTCCCCACCCTTGGTGGACACAGCCCCTGGCGTGCCTGTCCTGCCTGTACTGCCCTCAGCACAGCTCCCCAGCATGAGGCAGGGCTGCCTGTTGCAGCATCTCTCAAAGGTTCCAAATATTTTCTTGCTGCATCATCGCGGTTGCCAGGGTTTTGAGGATAACGTGAAGTTTACACAACACTCCCTGCTGCCAATTCATGGCATGAAGAGAAGAGATGGTGATCAGCTGGTAAATTTAGCAGAAATCTCAATGGCAGTGATCAGTCCAGGCTGCTTTCTTGGACTGATTAATACCAAGGAGAAAGAACTGTGTTGGAAAATATGATTGATTGCTCTGCAGAAGAGCACAGACACTATGGCCAAGGGCTGGCCCTATGGGATTCATGAGTCTGCAGTTGGTGAAGGTTGAGTCCCCAGGGAGCCACATGCCAAGGCTCCCACCTGCCCTTGGCCACAGGCGCCAGCAGGGCCAGGGGAAGAGGGCAGAAGGGGCACAGAAAAGGGCTTGTGTGCTGGGAATTTGAGGGCAGGCTGACGCACCCAGCCACAGGATCCCTGCGCCGAGGACGGCTGGCGAGGCTCCCACCTCGCCACGCTCCCGCCCACGTCTTCCCATCCCCTGGCTGCGCCGACCCAGCTGTGCACAGCTGGGCTGCAAACCGCACTGCTGGTCTGATCTGACTTAAAAGCCGTGTTCTGGAAAAGCCTGCGGGGTTTCCTGCAGCCACAGCCTGTCAGGGATCACAGATGGCTCAGCACACTAGTGCTGCAGCAACACGGCTGGAGACTGGACTCAGGATGTGGAGCTGATGCACACCCACCTTCATCTGGCCCTCAGAGGGTTCCTTCTGCTGAGTGTTTGGGACAGGGACATGCCAATGCCAGTGCCAGTTCTGTGCCAGTGAGCCCTCATGCCCTCTCCAGCCTCACCACTGCCAAACTCACAGTATTTTCATGTATGTATTCCTGCTTCATAGCTTGCAGTCTTTCCATTCCCTGCAAGCACGCAAGCACCACAGTTCCAGCAGAGACCAGCAGCCTCAGGCAGCAACACAAGTGGGATCTTAATAAATAAGTAACTCAGCTCTCACTGCCAACACCTCCCACCACAGAGGGAGTGAACCAGAGCCGAGATGCTCCTTCTCCTCTCTGAAGTATGGCAGTGACTGTGCATTTATTTCTAGTTCTCAGAGGGATGCAGGCTCAGCTCTCTGTCCCCCTGCCTAGAGCTCCTATATCTTACCAAGGATACTGGCTGTTGTAGTGCAGTGGGACTGCCCTGTCATGGTCAGCAGACTGCAAACCAGTGGTCTGGTGAACTCTGGGCATGAAAAGAGCATCTCTCAAAGAGTATAAGGCAGCTTACAGCCACTGGCTGGTAGCAGCAGTGCCAGTTACCAGTCCAAGCCCCACAGGAAATTTAGGGATGTTCCCATAGCTCATTCCCAGCTGCAATGCCTGCCAACACCCAGCCTTGGTTGCCAGCAGAGGACCAGGCTGGAGCTGGGGCTCTGGAAAGGCACAGAGGGGAAGGCTGGGGCTGCACCATCTCATGCCTATTAGCACATTGTGGCTGCTCTAGCCAAATCAGCAACCTCTGAAGTAACGCCATGGGTATCAGGAAGGGAATTCCCATCCACATGGGTGGCATTTCACAGCTGCCAAAATGCCCTCCCCGCCAGTTCCCCAGCAGCGTTTCCTTGGTTCAGCAGGATAGGAGCCTGCCAAGAGGAATCAGCTTAGCAAGAGATCCAGGTATCCTGGCTCTTATCCCAGAGCCTTTCTCAGCACAGAGCCATGCTCCTGCCTGGGCTGGGATGGGCTGGGGAGATGAAAATGGTTCTTCATTGTCCATCCCTAGTGACTCTGGAGTTTCTCAGACTGGCACTTTGCTACTCAAGCAAAGCTTTGGCCTCTGCATCCCAGTTTCCTGCGCCATTTCCAGGGATACCTCCCTGGTTGTGTGGGCAACAGAATGAAGGGCATCAGTTCCTGGAAACCAGGACACTCCCTCCACACAAGGGGGTGTCACTGCAGAATGGCCAGAGCTGCCCCAAACACACCCGGCATGACTCACACAGTGAGGAGTAAAATGAATAAACACTTCAGCCTCTCTTCTGCAGTAGCAGCCAGGGACAGCTGAAAGGGCCCAGCTTCTAGGGAGCAGCTGCTACACAAGCACCCACCCAGAGGTTTGTCTGTCAGAGCTGGGACCCCAGGTCTCAGCAGGTCTTTGGGAAATGGGTTCCCAGTGGAATGACAGGGCAGGACCTGCCACAAAATGAGGCTGCTGCCTTAAAATGAGCTGCTCCTGCCATCGAGGGGGCCAGGCAGTGACACTGCTGTGCAAAAGCTGCCCTCTTTACTACAAAGACCTGGTGTGTAGGGGAGCAATGTCCATGAAAGCTCTCCTTCATCTAGGGAGCTCTGTCAGGAAGTCAGTTTGAAAGTGACCTTGTTCCAAAGACCTGGCAAACGTTTATAGAAGGGAAATAAATCTTGAAACCTGTGCCCAAACCTTCTGATGTCACCCCTCCCGGGGAAGCCGGTTGGGTATGGATTGCACAACAGCTTCTGGGATGGGAACTATGAGCAGAGGCAAGTGTGCAGGGCTGTCCAGAGCAGACACCTGTGCCAGGGACATGTCCCTGAGACACAGCACTTGTTTTCCAGCCTTCAGGGTGGTGACAACTTTGAGCTGTGGCCAGGCTAGGTTTTCAGCCTGTGACCCAAAGAGGAAAGGCTTGCTATGCAAGTTGGATCCCGTTCCTGGGATCCAACTTACAACCTAGCTCTTACAAACAACTTTGTTTCTATTTTCTGTATTTCCTAGGATGCTTCAAGCTTTGGATATTAAAACACTTGGATCTCTATAAGCACATTTTGCTCATCTTGGCTGCTTCCTAAAGGACCAGAGAGCAGGCACGTCCAACCCTGCCACCTCCTCACCTCCTGCGTGCTGCACCAGCAGCAGCATTCTATTTTATTCCTTCCCACCCCTGGGCCCGTGCCCAGGACTAGTCTAAATTTTCTTGCCAACACATTTTTCCTCCAAGATGTTCTGCCAGTCAGTAAAGCCCTGATGCATTGATTAAAGGTTCTTCCCAAATCTATTTTGGACAATTCCCAATTTGTAACCCAAGATGACTGCCGGAGCAAAGCAAAAAAACATTTTGAGAGGACTGTGGGACAAGGAACATCCCAGTCCCTGAGGCAGTCCCTTATCTCAGGTTTTCACCTCCCCCTTGACACCTCTTTCACAAGAGAAGGCGGGGCTAGAGATGTCCAGATCCTCTCAGTGGTTAAAAACCTCTTCACTTCCACCTTCCAGCCTAAACTTGGCCTCAGCCATTTCATTTCCAGAGACATCCTTCCATGCAAATCCTCCCCTTCCTCTCCTGATCCCTGGGGAATTCACAAGTATACGTGCTTCCGCTTGGAGATCACAACCCTTGCACATGAAGGCATTTCACAGCAGCAGGCAGGCGGATGAGGAGATGTGGAGCAGGGACACACCAGCGTCGCTGCTCCCACTGCCCCGCGCAGCACTCGCTGATGGATCTAAGAAGCCTCCCTCGAAGCAGAGGCTTTCAGAGCCCAGTTCCCACAGCCCGGCTCCTCACACACCCCAGAAGCGAAAGGCACCCGCAGGCTCAGCAGTGAGCAGCAAGGGGAGCCGCTGCCAGGCAATTCCCAGGTCGCTGGGGTGGGCGAGGGCTGGCAACCCCTAATGACAGCCTGTCCTTGCTGCCTGCCCCGCTCTAGTCCCACAGAGACACCGACCTGTTGCCGGCAATTACAGGCGGTTTGCAGCTCCTCGGCTACCACAAACACAGACATAATTGCAGCCTGTTCTCACTCCGGCCGGGAGGGACCGGGCTGCCCCATTTCCTCAGCCCTTTGCAAATCCCCGCAGGAGGGAGAGAGAATACCAGCTTAGTAATTGTCATAACTTTCTTCCCCACCAATATATGCAAAGATCAGCACTAGAAGAAATATTGATCCAGCGGAGAAGTTTCCAAGCTCTCCAAAATCAAAGTGCAGTTTTCACGCAAATCTGTTGTCTCCAATTTCCCCAGGAAGCTAACTGTGAAAGTGCTTTTCAGCACTGACTTCCCAGTGCAGTCTCCGTCTTTTCCTCACTCGAGTTTGTCCAGCTGTCTAGATAATTGAAACTTACGTCAAATATTGTTCATCTGAAGTTAAACCTTGCACGCTGAAGGCTGCCTTCCTTTTTTTTTTTTTTTTAGTCAAAAGGCTTGTGGCTCCATCAAGGAGCTAAAAAAAAAGCCTGGATTTGTACTTTTCCGCAGTTTAAAACATTACACTCTCCCTTTTATTTATTTTTCTTTTTTTAAACTCTGAAGGCTCAGCAGGCAAGCCTCTGCAGGGACAAGGGCTTTGCACCGGTGAGATCTGCAAACATGTCTCTTCTTTCTTGAACTTTATTTTTCTCACGGTCTCTGAAAAGGCAAGATCGGGTGATACGTGTGGGATTGGCCCTGTACAGGTGCAGATCAGGTACAAGAGGAGGTGGAAAAACATTACTGTGTATACTCAAGAAAAAAAAAAAAAGAGAGAGAGAGACAGAGAAAGAGCAAGTGAGCACATTTTTGAATAGGCCAGGTCTAGTTCTTGGCAGGATGACTCAGGCCTAGCTGGCAGACTATGGGAATAGGAGTGTGAGAAAGTCAGTCAAGCGGAGGGGAGAAAAAAAGGATTCAAGTCCCCAGGCAAAATACTTTTCTTTTTTTCTTCTTTTTTTTTTTTTAAGTAACCCACAAACTGTCCAAACCAGCCGGAGGTGGCAGCAGGGGGGCTGGGCCGGGGCCGGGGG
>VXBI01005235.1:234898-346735 GCA_013397375.1 Toxostoma redivivum
CCGATGGTGGGACCGGACTTGCCAGCCCGTGGCTCTAGCTTGCACCAGCAGCCCCCTTTGCTCTGCCGTTGCCCCTGGGGCAGGGAAGGGGACCTGTGATTTACAAGGGTGACGTGTTTTACTTAAAACAAGTCAAACAAAAGCCCGGTTTGTTTTGCGGAGCACAGACTTCCTGGGGGGATCAGCCCAGACAAATGACTCCACTCCCATTTATTAAACATTTGTGGCCCTGCGATCAACTGGTGCTGGGAACGGCTGGGACAATCTTCTCCCCTTCCCAGCCTCTGCAGCAGGAGTGATTTCTGACGTCTCTGCACAAGCAGAGCTGTGCCGCAAGGGTACCAGTTCCCCATTCCAGTTCCTTTCAGGTATCCGGGGACGGTGATATGATCCACACAGACCGTAGCGTCTGGACCGTTTTCCTGCTCAGCCCTGCACCAGCATCTACACTGAGCACTGGGAGCAGGCTGAGGGCTCATGTCCCTTGTGCCAGCACCATATGAGGGTTGTGAGGGGCCTGTGTGGCACTGAAGGGGTGCAGGGTTGGAGGGGACCTGCTCCTGGAGTGTTTGCCAAGGGGAGTGAAGGGGCAGCAGGGCAGGGCAGAGGTGCTGTTACTGAAGGACAGCCTTGGAGGTAGGGCTACCTGCAATCTGTAATGATTAGGAAGCTGCTCCCAGGAGGGGTTTATTGCCAATAAAGCCAGTTCAGCACAACTGCTGGGGCATTAACCCTTATCTGCCTGGCGCGATAAGAGCCCTGGGCTTTGCCTTCCGGCCCCAAGAGAGCAAACAGCCGCCACAGGGCATGGTACAGGCTGCACCATGCCCTGTCACCCTGGGGACACAGCCAACATCCTGTGTGGGTGGGACGCGCCGCCCCTGTACGTGCTCCCAAAGCCCTTGGCCCCGGCGCCCCCCGCCTGCTGCCCTGCGCACAGGGGTGAGCAGCAGGAGCCGCAGGGGTGAAGGCTCTGTACCCAAACTCCCGAGGGGTTCAGCTGTACAAAAGCAGCATCCTGCTTAATTAAAAGCAGACGTGCTGTAATGAGCCTGCCAGCACAACACCGTGGCTCAGGCAGTGCTGCTAGAACAGAGGCTGGGACTCAGCCTCACTGCAGGACTGAGACATGAGGTGGCTCAGGGGCTGGGAGCCAGGGCTGGGTCACCCTGTGACTGCCAGCAAAGCCATATCTTTCTCCGTGTCCTCCCAGCCCTGCCAAAAAAACACAGCCTGTCTGATCCAGCCTGCTGTTGCCTAGCACCTAAACAAAACTCATCCCTAAAATTGCTCCTGAAGCGGGGCCTCTGCTGGGTTCTTCCCCTCAGGTGGGGTCATGCACCATCCTGGGGCTATTGGCTCCCATCACACTGCCCAGCCAAGCTGGTACCAGCACGAAAAGCGATCGTGCCTGCCCTGCAAGGGGGACATCTCCCAGGCTGTGCCAGGAGAAGGCTGCTTCCTGCTCGAGGCTGGGATGGCACACACTGCTCTGGATGTGGGTGCACTGGGGTGCCTTGCAAGAGCCTTTCCAATGGTGACCTTTTTTTTCTGTTGTTTTGTCAGCTTTTTCTTGCTGCTGAGGAGGTCAGAAGTGTTGAGGAATATACTTCGTGCAGGCACCTTGGTGTGCAAGCTGCAGGCTGTTCCCTGGGCAGAGGGAAATGGCTGGAGCTGCAGAACAGGAGCTGTGAACTGGCAGCCATCGTTTTCCTAACAAAGGACATGGGGACTTGTGGCATAGCTCAGCAGGGAGGTGGGCTGTCACCAGAGACTCTGCAGGACCCAGTGAAGAGTGAGGAGACCCCAGACTAAATATCACCGTTGGATCAAGAGGCACACACAGCACAGACCATGAGGGTGTAAAACTCCAGGGATTGCTGTGTTCAGGTCCCTCCCTGGGAACACACAGCTTGACCTGTTGTCATGTCACTGCCCCACAATAAAATTAGGAACCAGAGGTCTGGACTCTGTTATGATAAACATGGAGTAGACTCAGGGAATGAAATTTGTCTGACTGTGTGTGGGATGTGCAAGGAGTCAAAGGGGGCACCCATCGGCTCACTGGAGCCACCCACTGTGAAGGGGCTTTGGTCCCAGTAGTGAAAGTGCAGGGTGGTGTGACTGTGATCCCCCCAGAGTAGCTCCTCAATGCTCAGACAGGAATTTCCCTTTAAAAAGAAGGCTATCAGCAATGACTGGAGGCTCCCACAGCTTGTCCCACTGCAGAAGATGGGCTGTAGCTCTGTTCTCTGGAAAGCATTATGAGTTCTCGAAACCATAAAACAATCTGGCTGGTTTTTCTCCCTCTGACGCTGGAAATCTGGACAGTGTTTGTAGCAAGAGAGAGAGCAGGATACAGACACATGCCGAACCTCAGTTACGTATCTTGCCTGGCTCTGACCCTCACAGCCCTGCTGCAGCCCAGGCACAGATAAATCCCCATCTCATTTGGCAGTGCTGACATACATGGGGCATCTGCCAAACAGAGGAAGTGGTACTGGGCCACCCCAGCCCAGCAGCATCCCAGACCAACACAGACTGATCCTGCCAGGCTTGGGAAACATTAGGCTTTTTTGCATCTCCTGTATGAGGCTGAGCCTCATCCCTGCCTCCATCAGCAACAGGCTCGTGTCTGGACCTGGAAGACAACCTGCCTTTGTTCCAGCAGTGAAATGAATCCTGTTTATGGCAGGGGAGAGCAAATGGTCCATTGCACTCAGGTATTCAACAGTAACATATAAATGCAGGGCAGTACTGGAGACCTGCATGGCTGTGGAAGAGGGCCCAAGACATCTTTCAGGGCTGCGTCACAGTGGGTACTGGAGGAGATGTGGAGCCTGGAAGAGAAGGGGGAGCTTTACATGATGATGCATCAGGACAAATCCTTCCAATAAGCAGTGTTTCCAACCAAACCAGTCCCCTGCATGGCCTATGGACAGGGAAATCAGCACTTATCCCTAGCTCTGCATCTGGGAGGGCTCTGGTTGGTCATCAGCTGCACAAGGATCTCACAGCAAAGACTCCAACAGGTCTGATGGATGCTCCCTTTCTCCCTGCAGCCAAGCCTCACTCCTCACTGTGGGATCAGTGCTGGTATGTCCCACAGTACTGAGGAGCTCTGCACTTCCCTTCCCACAGGGCATTTGCTTTCAGCCATCCTTCAACTTTTACTGTGCTTCAAAACAGAGAAGCTGGCAGCTGGACAGCCTGGGCTGGTGTTTCTGAGCAGGCTCCAAGCAGATGTTTGTGCTCACAGAAGGGGCTGGCGCTCACTGCCTTCCCCGCTGGGCTCAGCTGTGTGCGGGCAGGCTGCAGGCAGAGCCTGCAGTGCTGCCTCTTGGGGCAGCTGCCACAGAGATTTGAGAGTGGGTCTGGTGCTGGGCACAGGCTGAGTGGGGTCATGTCTCCTCAGAGGGATGAGGAGCTGGACCACCATGACCACCCACAGCTGAAGTAATGGATGAGGGTTGTGGGATGAGAGCCCAAAAACAGGCAAAGGGGAGAGAGGCATGGCTGAGACCTGCATTGTGCTTGCTCAGCCAGTGTCATGGTGAGCACGAGGGTCACAGAGAACCTCTTGGGAAGCTCCTCCCAGGCTGGGTCAGCCCACAGCACAGTCACCACTCTCTCTTCTCTCATCCTCACCCCCACTACAGATCTTGCATGGGGTGAGGGGCTCTCTTATCACTCAGTGTTTGCCAGTCTGGAGGAGCACACTGTAGTTGCAGCTGGTTAACCATCACCCATGTGAAAAAGGACAGGAAAAGGTCTGACAGGATGCACTGTCCATGGCCTCCCATCCTTCACAAGGGAGGCTCAGACCCAGCTGGTCCCATGCACGTGCTGTGGGTTGCTCCAGCCATGGCTCTGGTGTCAGCCACATTTCACAGCTCAGAGCTGGCCCTGTTGTGTTGAAGCCCGACAAGACACCCCTCTCAAAGTAAACACAAACCAGTTTATTGCTTGCTGGAGTCATTTCCCAGGAAGGTCAGGAGGGTTTTCCTTGGGGCTTGAGACAGCCTGCTAAGCTCCACTGAGCAGAGGTGTTACAAGAGCACCATGGGCTGGGAAGAACAGCACTGGGCCCTAAAGATGCCTGCAGCCTGATTTTTAAACCTTGGGACATAGTCCTGTTTATCTTCTCTTGCTCTTCAGCATGCTGTGCTCTGGGTTCCCCCTCCCACTTGTTTATGACAGTGATACAGGAAATTGTAATGGCTGTAATTGCCAGTGGTTTTCTGACTGCATGTTCACCTGGTTTACTGGGCTGGAGACAAAAAAACTGAATCCCCTTCCAAGGTCTGAAACTGTGTCATCCCAATGGGCAAGAAAGAGAAGGGGTTTGCTTATGCATTTGCTTAAAGAGCATCTGGATGTAAAATAAGACAGATGCACCTCAGGGCAAGGGCAACACCAGCATCTGTGGAGACTGTCCTGTAGCACCAGCTCACTGCCCCCATGTGTCTGTCTGCACCAGGAAGGCAGCTGGGCACTCCCTCATCCCCTCCAGGCTTCATATGCAGGAGGCCAACCCCTGGACAGGCTTCCAGATCAACTGCCACCAATCACTCTGCAGCCTGGGAAAATTGACAGAAAGCTTTCTCCAAGAGCTGAGGCACCACGGACCCGGCTTCTGTGCCGGAGCCAGCCCAGCATCCCAGGGGACTGCTCCTGACAGCGTCCCTGCCTCCAGCCGGATGCTGCCAGGAGGCTTTTGGGAAGGAGGAGCCCCACCCTGAGTGTGAGATCCCAGCAGGAGCTCGGCTGCAGCTGCGGCAGGGCTGAGCAAAGCGATGCAAGATGTCTGGAGACGGCCAGCTACCGGCAGGAGCGTGTGGGAGAGGAGCTGCCCTCCACGGGGCTCTGCCTGCGCGGGAGGGACCACACAGACGCTTCTCCGTCCAGCCCTTTACAGCCTCAGGATGCCTGGAAAGAGGAGCACAGATTTTCCATCCACCCCCGAACTGGGTAGCGCCTCCAGAGCTGCTCCATCCCCCAAAAAAATATGGGAAGGGGACAGTCTAGCCCCTGGCAGGGGTCTGGGGGAGCTGTGTGTGTGCTGCTGGGAGCCAGGGTGGGTCAGGTATTGGTCTCTGGGGTTACTGTGACTGAGGAAGTTTTGCATTGGACCCCAGGGATGAGTGAATGAACACTTGGTCAGGCAGAGCCCACGAGGGCAGCCTGGGGAGAAGGGCAGCGAAGCTGAGGCTGGTGTCAGCAGCACACAGTGATGGGGACACCCCGATATCTCACTGTGTGAGCTGGAAAGTGCCAACAGCTGCAGCCCTGCCCAGCCCGCAGGGAAGGACCCTGTGCACAGCCACCTCAGAGCACGTTTGCACTGAAGAGTAAAACTTCAGATGGCGGGTGTTGTTTCAACCCCAGAGCCTCCTCAATAGTGAGTTGCCCTCCGGAGACCTCCCCTCTGGACACAGAATGGAAGTAGCAGCCTCAGCACTTTGTCAGGAGCAGCGAGCTTTCTGCCTCCCGGCCCTGTTGAATAGCTGCAGAATTCATTACAGCCCCGTTTCACTTCTCCCTCCAATTATCCCTCTAGACAATGGGCCGGGGCTGCAGCGGAAGGTCCCTTTCAGAAGGTGCCGGTGGCAGGACATGCTGCTGGGGCTCGGCCGAAAGCTCCTTTGCTGGGGGGCAGTGGCCTGAGTCCTGCCAATGCCACTTTTCGGCCGGGGCAGTAAGCGTGCACAGGGTACCAGGGCCAGCTCAGCACCAGGGAGTGAGAGATGCTCCCTGCAGGGCAGGAAGCACTGGATAACAAGAGATAGTCCCAGTCTGCATAACACCTGCAATTTGTATTGCAGGGTATTCAGTCAAAAGTAAGATACTGAAGATTACTTTAATTACCAGACTGTCATTTTATCTGTACAAACACAGTGATGATTTGATCCATTTGGCACTTCTCTGCACAGTGACTGTGAAGCCACCAAAGACCACAGGCACTGCTTGCACTGTGGCTCAAGGGACTGGGCTCTTGCAGGTGACACCTTGTATCCAAGGTCCCAGATGTCATTCTTGCTGCACTGGCCACCCAGGTCACCACTCTCCAGCCAGCCATGTGTAGGTTCATCAGCTTCTAAGGTGAAGAAACAGGCAGCCATCAGCACCAGAGCCACTGAGGCTCTCTGAGAGCCTGGAACTGGTGTTGAGGATCATGGGATGGATGTGATACCTGGGTAAGGGCTGGCCTTCACTGGTCCCTCTCTGACAGCTTGGAGAGGCCCCTCATTTCCTGAGATGCTCAGCCCCAACCATGCTCATTGCAGCACAGCTCCCCAGAGTCTTCCTCCTGCCCGCAGAGCAGAGCTCACTGAAGGGACATTTGAGGGGGGATTATGCTCAGAGTAAAATTTGGTGTGGAGAAAGGGAAAAGGGGCCATACCCAAAATCTTCAGGCTTCCTGGGGGGATTTGCAGCTGTACAGGCAGGGAGGTTTGTGCAGCCTTTTGTTTGTTTGTTCCTTCCACCTCTGGCTTTGCAAGACTTAAGGGCTGTTTTGGAGGAGCTGACACAGGAGACTGACTTTGCACCAACAGGTCAAATCCTGACACACTTGAAGCCATCGCCAAAGCAGGCTGTGCCAAAGCTAGAGAGCCTGCAGAGAAACCCCGGGAGGGCGAGACAAGGACGGAGGACGTTTCCGATGGAGGTAGACAGGACACTCAGCCTACTTAGTTTATCAGGAAGAAGATCAAGAGGTGGCTTGATTACAGTCACAAGGACCTTGGTTCGTAAGTATCCTGGCAGAAATAACAAACCAGGTACTTAAGAGCTCTTTAATCTAGCAGGGAAAGGCAAAACAAGGGCCAATTGCTCCACATTTTAGCAGTCCAGGTGATTAACTCCAGAAGGAGAGGCAGGAACACAGGCTGACTCCCCAGGCTGCTGCGGGGCTGGCTGGGAACTCACACCTCAGTATCACCGGGAGCAACATATTTTACCTTAACATAATCTGCAAGAAACTTTTGGGGACAGCAGAAAGGCTCAGAGCTGGGACAGCATTGGGTCCCCTCTGCTTGGGCTACAGAGGGCACATCTTCTCGTCTGGTGAGGTGGTCACCACTGGTCCTTGGGACAAGGCAGAGGACATGCGGCACTGTTCAGGAGCAGTGGATAGGGTGACATGGGGTGGGTAGTTCTGACCAGAGAATCTGCAAAATGGTGTTTCCATTGAGATTGCAGCTTTTAGTACCCAGGGGATCTCCCAGGTGCTGATCTTCCAACTCCCGAGCAGAGGGACAATTGATTCCCTCTCTGCAAGCTCGCAAACCTGACCAAAAGCTCCTGAGGCCACTGAGGAGCTGGATCACCCAGCAACCAGCAGCACCCAGAGCAGATCCTGATAATATGCCCCTGAAATCTCCCAGTGGACACAAATAACAGGTACTGAGCAGCCCCACCTCCGTCATGCCAAAAGCATGGTGAAGCAGGAGGAAGAGTCCTTATCTCATGGAGCCATTCATGTTTCTATTTAAGTCCTATTATCCCCTCATTTTTGCAATTTTTCTGGTTAAAAGTCGACAGCCCAGCCAAGGCCTTGTTGCAAAGCATTGAGAAGAGCCCTGGCCCGAGGCGGAGGTGTGGGGACCCTGCGTGCAGCCCTGATGCCCGGCGTGCTGCCAGTGGGGCTAACAAAAGGCCAGCAGCAGGGCCAGCCCATGCTGGGAACGCAGCGGTGCCGCTGTTGAATAGCTCTTCCCGCACAGAGGAAGGCATGAAGAGGCGTAATCAAATAAGGGTATCAGCATGGTGCTCCTTGAACGGCGCTCCCAGCGTGAGCAGCCGGCGGGGCCGGGTGGAGGTGACAGGTATCTTTATCCCACCACCCAGGAGAGCTCCAACGTCCTGCTGGCAGGAATTTGTCTGCAAATTTTCCCCCATTGAAAGAAGAGAGGGGGCCAGCGAGGCACGGGCTGAGATGATCGCTTGATTAAGGCCAGGGCAGGCGAGGTGGAGAGACGGGGCAGCTCCCAGGGAGCCGTGCTCCCAGTCCTTAACCTCTCCTCGGGAGACCGCAAATTATATCTGTTAATGTATCAGCCCCCTGGTATCCTACAAATAAGTCGTCTGGCTAAGTGTGCGTCAGACGTTCACAGGAGGAGTTGTTACCTTTTCATCGTTTAATCATTTTCATCATCATCTTTTAATTTATCTTGCAATAAGCTTTAACCCAGTGAGTCCCGGGAAAGGTAGGTGAAGAGGCTTACCAGCCCAGCTGGACCGTAAACACAAGCAGGAGGCACTGAATTGCAAAGAGTTTGAAGAACAGAGAAAAACTGTTTTATTAGTTCTCCCGTGAAAATGGGAAACCATTTGCCATGGAGACAGGAGTATTCCCAGCCCTATCTCCCATCCCACTCCCCTGCCAGCTTGCGACATGGGGATGTGCAGATCTGGGGTCCACTGTGCCGGGCACCAGGAGCGGCTGGAGGGAGGATGCTCCCGGGGTGCACTGGGACTGGGGAGGGAGGGGGGCACGTCACGCACTCCCCTGGGTGCCAGAAGTGATTTACACAGTGCACCCGAGAGCAGAGTCAATTAAGGTCACATTTCTGTGTTGCTAAACAACAGGCGGCTCTGGGTTCAGGCCCGCTGAAAAGGAAACAAAAGCCACCCCTTGAAACGGGGGCTTTGAGCGGGTTCAAAGGAGCACGGAACAAAAGGCGGGCTTTGTGGCTGCCCTCGCCCGCGCCTTCCCGGGCCCTTCCGCCACCAGAGACACCGTTCATGTGGCAAGGGGGAGCTTTTAATTGTCCAGCACAAACAATGCTGGCATATTTAGGCCGGCCTCATTACAGAGCCATCCGAAATGCTTGAGAAGCATTCCCACCGCTTAGCATAAATAGCAGAAACGCTCTTTCACCAGCAGAGCAGGTCCCATCTGCTCCCAGCCTGCCTCACCTTGACTTGCAGTGGTGAGCCCACAGGGTCGACCCCTCTGCCCCACTGCTCCCCAACTCTGGTGCAGAAACCTGCCTCCCTGTCCTCAGTCCTCCTGCTGTAGGAGCAGAGGGCAGGATTCCCAAGGATTTACAAAAGAGTATGCTCAGCTGAATTGGCTGCTGTGGCAGCCTTGCCTGGGGTTTGCTCTGCCCACCTGTCTCCAGCAGCTTGGCTATGGTTGCTGGGAGCTTGAGGGGCATCATTCACACCTTCTGACTAGACAAGGCAGTTTGAATGTGGCCCCAATAGGTGCTGGCTGATATCCCCTGTGGGAATGAGACAGGGAAGGTCTTGGACACCTTCCCCAGCTGGGCTGAGAATAACACAGATGTTTCCCAGAGACCCAAACCTGACTGAACAAGGGTCTTCACGGCTATGGCTGTTTCAGGTTTACACCCCACTGCACCTATCAAAGCTCCCTACCAGCTTCCCAGCTGGTGCATGGGTGCCCTGGAGAGAGCCACCCCGGCAGCCATGGCTCCAGGCGCAGGACAGCCAGGGCAGGCAGCCTGTTTCCACAACGTGGGTCCTGGCACAGAGCCTTGTCAGCCCACAGAGATCAAAGCAAGCAGCGTTTCCCAACCAATACCTGATCCTGGTGCTGGAAGGGAGCCAGGAGACTGCCGAGTGCCTCCTTCACTGTTCCCATCACCATGCAGCACCAAGCATACCATGGGCTCTGCACCTCTGGGCTGCATTTTATGGTACCGTGGTTTCTGCCAGCTCCCTCTTCCTCCTTTTTTGCCTCCCCTTTCTTGCAGGCAACCAGCTCTCCACAACCTACAGTTTATTAAAAATCCTGGGTACCTTGGAAGAGACAACACAATAGTGTACTTGTTACAGCTGCCCAGTATTAATGGACTGCCCCTTTTGATTTTAGAGTGGAACTTTTGGCAGAAAACCAGCATCCAAAAGGGAAAATTGCTGTAAAGCTCGGCAAAAAAGGGGTGGGGAGGGAGGAGAAACAGCCTGTAGCTTTGATCAGAAAAGCTTGAAGATGAATCATGATGATGCCCAAAGCAGATTTGCTGAAGTTTGATTGCAAAGAGAGGAGCCAGGACTGGTGCGGAGAGGGGTGGCCAGAGTGGTGATGGGGCTGGGGTGGAAGGGAGCCCCGGCAGCCAGAGGTTCAAAGGCCTCCGCAGCAAAGAGCAGAATTGGAGGATTATTCACTTTCTATATTTCCACTTCTGCAGCACACATGGGAATCTAATTGGCCAGGATGAGAAATACAGCTAGACAGCTTACAAGTGGACTTGGGAAGACAAAAATATTTGCAGCTGCAAGCCATTAAAGGCAAATCCAGCCTTGCTCTTACACTTTAATTACCCTGCTGTACGCTTTCCTCCACGTACCAGAGCTAGTGTCAGCTCAAAAACCTTTCTGATCTTAAAAGGACAAGCACAACGCCTGGCTGCACCAGGGCAGCAGCACTCCAGCACAGCAGCACTCCAGAGCAGCAAGGGCCGAACACCTCGCAGGACGTCAGGCATCAGCTCTCACCCACTGCCCCAGTGCAGACCCCAACACTGCCCCTGCAAGGCTGATGGCAGCTCTGAGTCCCATCAAAGAGATTAGCCTGGCTTTTTGTGGAGGAAGGGCATGCAGCCTTGTGGATTTGGAACCTCCCATGCACCCCATGCTCTGCAAGGTCCACCCAAGCTCATACCAGCATTGCCTTGCTGTGACAGCAAGTGACAAAAGCCTTGGCAGTGATCACCCCTGTGCTCCTGCAGCTTCCCCAATCCTCCCTGCTCCTGCTGCAGCTGAGATGCCGTTTCCCATGGTCCAAAAGCACTGGCAGGGAGATTTCCCCTTTATTGGCAGCTGGACCCACCCGATGGCTGGAGGCAAAGGGTGATGGAGTGACCCCATGTCCTCATCTCCACCACAACAGCCACATGTCCAGGTGACTCTTGGCAGTGTTCTGAGCACTGCAGGCTGCCCAGAGGGCCATGCTGACCCTGGCCACAGTGCAGCCACCCTGGGGCAGCACAGCACTGCCTGCAGGAGGCCCTGAATTTGGTGAAGGGTGATGCAATGACCATCACAGCCCAGCCTGCCTGGCCACCACCGTGCTGCTCCCAGCTCTTTGACTGCTCATTTCCTTTTCTGCTCCTGCACCAACATGAAAAATGTTATTCCAGGTGCTGGCCCCAGCACTGCTTACTCCCCCACATGCTTCACTCCACTTCTCCTGAAACCTGAGGAGAACTGAACTCATTTTATGCCATTTTATTTCAATGCTTTGAGGGTTAACCTTGTGCCAGGTATTTTTAGTTCTGTGATAAACACAGGAGAGAAGAGGGCCCACAGCTTGGCTTAATGAACAAATTTTTTACAGACTATTGTGAAGCTTTGATACAATCTTCTTTCAAATGCATGAGCTTGTGGGGAGAGGGTGTTTGCATCTGGACTCATTTTAAATTAAGCTTAAAGTTGCTTGACAACAGTGAAGGAGCATTGGAGGACATAGGCAAGGATCCTAGAAGACAAGGAAGGACCCTCAGGGAGAAGATCTGAAGTGAATATATGTTGCTTTTACTAGTTTGAGATGTTAAACCCAGGTGCATGCATGGGGTAAGGAGAAGACCTGCCTGGAAATGCTGGTGCTGGGACTGTGCACTGGGGTGTCAGCCAGGACCTCCTTGGTCCTGAGTCCCCACAACACCTCTGCTGGGGGGTTGAGAGAGCTGCCCTGATCCTGCAGGAGACATTTCTGGGGAAAACAAAGTCCAGCAAGGAACTACAGGAGCAGGGGGGCTCAGGAGCCCAGCACTGCCCTGGGACATCTCTGCTGGAGCCATTGTGAGCGGGGTGTGTGGGGTGACACTGTGCCCCTGGCACTGCCAAGGGCTGATGGGCACAGCACAGCAGAGCCAGGACAGATCAGGGACAGGGGTCAGCCCTGGCAGCAGGACCCAGCTTATCTCTCTACTGCCCCAAGCCCTGCCTCCCTGGCAGGACAGGGGTGTGTGCCCACAGGGCCCACCTGTGCCCAAGGACAGCAAGGGGGCCGCAGCAGTCATGAACGAGAGAGAGAACAACAGCTGGGGAGGGTGAAATGAAGGCTAAATTAGAATGGTGGGCACTGCTGGCTGCCAGCCCAGTGCTGCCTGCCAAAAGCCCTTTGGCAGATGAAAATCCAATCCCAGTGGGAAGATGATGCCTGGGGCTGGGCTAAGGGCAAAGGGGTGATGTTAGTCCCTCCACAGGGTGCAGGCTAGTGAGGACCATTCCGGACATTGTGTCCCCAGCAGGAATTTTCTGTGAACTTCTCTCACACCCTGGTGGAGGTTCCCTGTGCCCCCCAACCCCGAGAGAACTGGCTGGGGGACACATCTTGGGGCCAGGGAGCCAAGGAGGCTGCTGTGTGCCCAGGCCAGCACTGGACTGCTCCTGGCTCTGCCCTGCACGGCTGCTCCCGGCCTCTGCCGAACCCTGGGGGGCAGCACGGGGGGAGCAGGGGCTCCAGATTGGAACCACATGGAAGCGCATTTGCAATGAATTAGGCTGGAAGCCAGCAGCTCTTGCTTGGCTGGGTGTGCAGCCAATCTTTGGGGATTGTCAGCTCCTCCCAGGTTTCCACAGCGGATGTTCCCTGGCCAGAGTGCAGCTGGGCTCTGCACAGAGCTGCGGCCAAGGCAGCCCAGAAGGAGATGAGCACAGGCGCAGGCAGGGACCCCTGCCCACACACAGAGCCCTGCTGGCTCAAGTGGGCCCCCACATATTCCTGGCCTGGGCTGGGTTTCAGGGGCTGAGGATGCCATGGGGCAAGGCAGTAGTGGTGCACAGGAGGGATTATTTGGCCACTTCCCAGCCTGGCAGCCCCAAGGTGAGCATCATGTCTCCCTGCCTGCCCTGGCTCACCAGCCCCTCAAGCTGCACCCAGAATTAAGCAGATGGGGAGCTCTTGCTCAGGCATTGGTGTGAAATCACGTCTCGGGGTACCTGAGAAAAGGGCAAGATCCAAAAGGTGGGGAAGAAAAGCTCCACCTGCCAGCCCTCTTGAAGGGGTGAGAGGGTTAAGGCATTGGTGCAGAAAGGCTTTGAGTGTGCACGTTAAAGAATGACACTAACAACTCATGTGACAACCTGCCAGGAAAACTTTTCAGATCGTAATTCGCATAGCGTTTGTATCATGTTCCCTTCCTGTTTAAAAAGGCAATATGGAAACCGTGCAAGGGGTTATTTGCTGGTCAGGCCGATCTGCTGGTTATGCTCCCTGTCACGCGCATCCCTTTAGGAAGTGATGCCACCACAACAGACAAAATTTCTAAAAATAGCACCATCCCACGCATTAGTCTCTAGTACTGTTTGCTCTAATTATTCATTCCCAACTAAAGAATAATGTCTAATTATTAGTACTGGGTGCATACTAAGCCCCTGCCAGAGCAAGAAGTTGGGCTACCCCCTACATGCCACCTGAGCATCTTCCTTGGTGGCATGTCCTACTCATGGCAGAAAACACAGGGAGGACACTGCCTTCCTGTGTCCAGCCGAGCCATTTCAGCCCTGGCAAACCAGTCAAGAATATTCCACTGACACTGCTCCACCTCTCTTGACAAATCCCTGGGGCACCCGGAGTCCCTGTGCAGCGGCAGAGCCACAGCACAGTGCTCAGCTGGGTGTGTGTGGGCCCCAGCAGCACTGTGGCTCTCTGATAAGGCCATGTCTGTCTCTTGTTTCATGGGTGAGGGTATTTATGAAATGACAGGCTGCAATGTTAATCTCTGGTTGGCAAGGGAGCATGCCAGCAGCGTGGCAGTCAGGCACAGCCAGCAAAAGCCTTTTGCTGCAGTTGGGGCAGGGAGGTGCTCGAGGAGGTTCTGGAGATCAGCCCATCTGCCAGTTGCTTTCACCTCCTGCACTTTGCACAGCCCCTGCTCCCTGACATCCATGTTGCTTGTGCCCAGCTCCCGGTTCAGAGGGGCTGGGGCAGGAGCTGCCTGTGTGTGGGCAACTGGGTTAGCTGACCTGCAAGCCCCCCATGTGCTCTTAGAATGGCCCTGGAAACACATTGACCAAAATGCAACTCCCCCTTGGATTTTTTTATCACCCACATAACACTGGTGAAGGAAGGGAGGCCACCGCCAGGGAACATCTGGGCTCCATTGCTCATTGTCTGAGCAATGAGTGCTCAGACACTCATTAATTGATGTCAGCGCTGAAGACAGAAGGGACGTCAGATATTAAATAAACACGACCGCACTCTGCAGACCAAGCAGTCCCCCTGGGGAAGGCGCACATGCACCCACACCCACACGCTCCCCCGGCACGGCCCCAGCCAGCCCGGCACACAGGCGGCTCACCACACACACGTGTGAGCACAGCCACACGCTCGCCCGCTCCCACACAGCTCCGGTTTCATGTCAGCAAAGGCAGAGCAGGGTGAAAAATAGTCCTCCTTTTCCTTTTTGGTTTTCCAGCAGGCAGATTATCTGCAAGAGCAGAAACCGCCAAAAACTCTACCCCATGGAAGAGGGGGATGTGTGGAAGATGGTCAGAGCCCTCCAGGGTCTGGGCTCCTGCTATCCCCCATCCAAAGCTGCTGCTTGGGGTCCCACCTCTGGCCTGGACAGCTGCATGCCAGTCCCCAAGGGTGAGCACACACCACATGTGGGGCTGTGTGGGCTGTATCCTGCACCCAACCCCCCAGAGTCCTGGCACAGCCTGGCATTCCACGGGTCTCTCGGTCCAGCCAGTGGGAATGGACAGTCCCACCCCGGCTTCCACTGGGCTGTGAAAGGCTGTTTCTCCCTCACTCCAACTCTGAGGAAGAGCAAGCGGGGGAGCAGCCTGACCCCCAGAGAGGAGGGAGGCCACCTGGCCACCATAGTGTGACAGACACATGCTGCAGGGCTGCTCCAGTGACTGCCAGCCCAGGGGCTGAGCAAGCCCATGCACTGATTAGTTCACAGGCCAGGGCAGCTCTGCCCCGCAGCCTGCCTGGTGCCAGGCACAGGATGGGCTACTGGTCCAGCCCCAGCCCGCAGGCCCGGGTCTGAAGCAGGACTTGGGCGCAGCATTACCCTGAGGTCATCATTATCCCTGGGGGCAGGCTGTGGCACTAAATTGCTTTGACGTGTGTTTTAGAGCCACACCACAGCACCCAGATAAGGCATGGACCAGCACATACCGTGCAGGTGTGCAGGATACTCCTGACCTATGTCCACTGCTGCTGCATTGCTGGAGCCAAGTTTCCTCCATCCTATGGAATCTTTCATTGAACAGGAAACATTTCAGCAAGATGCATTCACCCTGCACAAGTGCAGGGGGAAAAGCAGCCCCAGCAGGCTGGTATGTGCCCAGGCTCAGCCAGGGTGGTCTCCCAGCCCTCCTGACATTAAACCTGTGAGTCCTCTAAAGGGCAGTGAGGAAAGGGATGGTCAGTGAGATGTGTCTTGTCACACAGGAGCACAGCACCAGCCAAGGGCAGCACACAGGGCTTCCTGCTTCTGCATGCAGCGGGGACTCATTAGCTCAGGGCTGGCTCTGCCTACTTTATTCTCTGGCAGCTTTTGTTCCCTTACAGAAGTGTAGTCACTCTGTCCCTCGCCCTTAGCCCTTTTTAATATTAAGGTCAATAGGTTGACGATTAAGCAGGAAAAGGGCATGAAAAATCAACCAAATTAAATCTTGTGTGCAAACAGGTGGGTGTGAAATTTCAATCAATGGCTGGTGTTAGCAGGGACCCCTGGGATCACGATTTCCCAGGGGAAGACTGGGAAGCCCCAGAGGGATTTGGGTACAAAAACTCCAGACATGGGAGAATAGAAAAAAAGTCTTCTCAAAAACCAATATTGACAAGGTTCCTGTGTTTGCACCCCGGCTTTCCTCGGCAGCACAAAGGGAGGTGATTATCCCGGGTCCACTGGGGAGGGGATGACGGGAGCTCAAAGGTGAGCCAGGCCCCCAGCCCTCGGCTCCCCTGGCCCCAGCTCCTCCACTTAATCCCCCTCTCGCCCAGGCTTTGAAGTCGCCAGAGGTCGAATATGGGATGTAAATCACGTTAGACGCAGTGTGTGATCACAACGCCGCTGCGAGACAATGCCGTGCTTCCCCCGGTGCCCGGGCATCCCGCCGAGCCGCGGCTGGCCCTGGGCTATAAACATCCCCGACATCCCCGAGCCGCGGGCGACAGCGGGGACCGAGGGTGGGCTGCGGCCGGGGACACCCACAGCAGGCGGGACAGAGCCGTGCGAGGCCGGGAGCCGCGATGGCCCCGGCGCCCAGCGGCCGCGGGGCTGCCCGGAGCAGAAGGCTCGTCCCTGCGATTAATTAGCGAAGGCTGCGGCCGCGGAGCGATGTAAAACACGAGCCGTTCGCTGGGCGTTGGCTCCCGGGCTGTCCCGCAGCGCTGCACATCTTGTAAGCATTAGCACCACGTAAGGGGAGCCTGCACAGAAGGACCTGGGGTTTATTGGGCTGTAAACTGCGTTGTTCCCGTTACAGTAACGACGTTGCTGGTGGAGAGATGTGCCTTTAGCACATGAGGCTCGGGAACCAGGTGTGCCGGAAGGAAACAGAGCAGGGTTTGGAGGCTCTGCTGTCACCAGTGGGATAATAGAGAGAGAAACAAAGCAGACGTGGAAGGAAGCAGGGGACGGCACCAAGGATATGCTGCCCCTGCCCCCAGGGCTGCTGTGCTTTTCAGCCCTTTGCATTTATCTGCCCCAGGCCTGACTGGACGGTGCTTGGCCCCCCTGCTCCCTGACACGGAGCCCCATGCACACCCTGCCCTCCGCCAGGGAAGATCAGACCCAGGTGCAAGGGGTGACAGGGAAACAGCAAGTGGCTGCTGGCTCCTTGGCTCTGTTTTGATGGACTTTGCTCTGCCTTGCTCCAGCACTTCCTCTGCCTCCTGTGGCACTTGGGAAGATGTGACACATGGGGTTTGCTGCCCAGAGCAGAACAAGGGCATTGTTGCCCAAAGGAGCAGCCCTGAGCACCAAGAGCTTCCTGGCCCTGTGGAAAAACCACCCATGTTTAATTTTCCCTTACTCACAGAAGCGGCCTCCAAAAGAAAAGTGATAGTGGACTGTGACAGTTAACACATTTCCTATTTTCCCATTATAAAAAATGTATCCATGCTCTGCAGGCAGCAGGTTGGCTGGTTTAAATCTTTTTTCACCAGTTCACACCTAAACCAGGACTGATTTTTCCAGTCCAGAGCTTACCAGCCATCACCGTCTGGCTGCACAGACCTGGATGAACTGCATTATAGGCATGTTCCCACTAGTCTGGCTCCAAATGCCCCTGTTCTCTCCCTGGAGCTGCCACTTGTCTTGGTGGCCCTGGCAGACCTTCCCAAGCAGGTGCCTGGTGGGAAACAACCTGTCATACTCCCCACCCGGTGACAAGTGACAAAGAGGGTGATGGTTGATGCCAGGGACCTGAACCCCATGGCATCAAACCTCTACACATACCCACTAACAGGGGCAAGGCACAGGTACCAGCCCACCTTGCCCTTCCACCCCAGGGTCCCCTCCACTGCTGTGCTCCATCCCTGCTCACTGCTGCAGTGCCCAAGCACAGGACCCTGGCAGTCAAAAACTATCTGCTTTCAAAGCCTTTTTTCCTTTCTTCTTAATTGGGAGAATGAATTATTTTTTTAAAAAAAACAAAAATATGTTATTGTGGAAAATATCTGCTCTCCACAGAAAATGCCTTGCATTCATTGTACACATTGTGGACCATACCAGAAAACATCTGATGTGCTTCCAAAACCGCCGGGGCATTTCTTTTCTTATTAGAGTGGAAATTTTCTTCAGGAAACAAGTTTTACCTAGTTTGCACTGACATTTGCTGCAGTAGAAAGCAAGCAGCCCTGTCCCCATCTCACCCCCTCATCTCCAGGAGGTGGCATCACAGAGGCATTGTGGCATGACTGAAACCTGCGGTACAAACCCTGGCATTGATTCAAGATTCAACTCAAGTCCTGTAAGCCACCAAGCACCAGCCACCAGCACCCACCCCGGCTGGCCCAAGGGAGAACCATAGTTTCCTGTGGCAAGATGACATCTTTGTGAGAAACACTGAGGAATACACATTATTTTACTGGTTTCTGGCTTTCAATTAGTGTTGATGCTGTACAGTCATACTGGCTAATGTTAAATAGGTGTTTATCAAGCAAAGTAAAACCCAAGTATGGCCATTTCAGTTTAGTATTTTCTATGATTATTCTATAGAACAGAAAAAAAAAAAAAGAGAAAAAACATGCAACATTTTGTTCATGTCTTTCAAATTCATCTGTGATTAACATAGATGTTAGGATGGTGATTACAACACCTCCACCCATTGGTTTTCCCGCTGCATTCATAGCACAAGGTGGGATGCACCTGAGGAAAACTATTATGATCCCTCCACAACACCCCTGACTGGGTCTAAGTTTGACTCTGTCTGCGATATTTCCAGTTGGGGACTGCTCCATAGCTCTGTTTCCCCCAAAGAAGCTTCTGGACACAGCCAAGAAAATTGCCTGTCTCCCCTCACCTGAAACCTGCCTTACCAAGCGCTCCCCACCAAGTGTTTTTAGGTTCAACCCCCAGTGGTTTCCCTTGCACTCTTGAGAGCCTGGGGGCTCCTTAGGCAAGGGCTGCCTTCTCCAGAGACCAACCCAGGAAGTTGCTGAGGTACCGTGTGACACAGCCAGCTGGGACACAACCATATTCTCTATTTCTTTCTTTTTTTTTCCTAACAGATTTCTGAGAAAACATCTGCTGTGCCCCAAGCCCACACCAGATCTAAAGATCAAAATAAAGGACTTTTGTCTTTTTATTAAGCATTTTAGCAAACGTGACTATTACATTCATATTATATTTCCCTGTTTTGTACAAACACGTTTAAGTCAGCACTAAGAGGATTACGTTTATGGTGCACCAATCTCTGCTCAAATGGGTTGACTAAGGAAACTCTTGTTAAACAGTATTTTCTCTAATGCCTGTTGCTTTTCTTCCTTGCTTTAGTGCTCAGACGTCTATCCAGGCTTCCTAAATCCACCCTCCCCATAAGCTTTCAGATCAAGACTCTTCCCCCCCTCTGCCCCCCTCCACACTCTTTAATACAGCTGAAGATGAACATTAGTGCTTGGTTCAACTGCACTGGAAAGGAAAAGGGCAGATTCATCAAAATCTTTATACCTCCATAGAAAAATGTAGCCTTTTGCCTTTCCTCGAGTGAATGTCTTTTCTAGAGAGTATTCATTAGGGGTTTGGTCTGTTTTTGCAGACAGCTCCACAGATGTTGACATTTTTTTTCTTCACTGGGTTAAGACGCCTTCTATAGGCTTTCAGTCTTCATTTGTTACTTCTTTATTATCCAAGAGGGGTTTTTCTTTTTTTTTTTTTCCGCTTCTTTTTTTTTCCTTTCTTCCCAAGGAGTTGACTCAGTTCTCTGAAGAGAGCAGTGGTAGTCAGGCTCATTATTATCTCGGGCCCTTTTTCATCGCCCCGGCAGGCCGGCCGGGGCCGCGGGGCCATTGTGGCAGAGCAGCAGGTAGCTGTGGCACAGCGGGGTCAGCGCTCCGGCCAGCACTGCGCCTTTGTGTGCCCGCCTCGTGCTGCTGGCTCTGTTTGTCCGGCGGTGGGAAAGGTCAGGAGCATGCTGCTGCTCCGTACCTGAGGTTTTGTCTCCAGCCGCTGCTGCGAACTTATGTAAATAATTCATTGGAAAGCAATCGCTGGACAAGGGCGGGGGGAGCACAGGGAAAGGGTGGAGATGTGCTGGCAGGGTGGTACCAGAGGTAACTGGTCCACCACACACTTGCCAGAGTCTTGGCCAGAGCTGTGCTGTGCTCAGGAAGCCACAGGCCTGCCACATTCCATAAGGCTTCATATCATCACTTCTATACACCAAGATGGTTTCCCACAGCAAACTTTGCCAAGAGAACCATTTGTGTGTGGAGGCTTAATGCATGGTGCAGGTGGCAACCTGCACTGAAATCCCCATCCCTGAGACTGACTGCAGTTTGTCCAGGACCCGTTACCCTTGCCTGCAGACATATACCACCCAAATACTCATCTCAGTGCCAGTACATCTACCTCAGCTTCCACAGAGAGTTTACTGTGTATCTTGAGATTTTTCCACAAAAAAGATTGGCAGTACAGACATGGGGACTGGCAAAGGCATCATAATTCAAGTGGTGCTTCAGGACCTGCCGTAACAGAAACCTGAGGTAAGGACTCTGGCTAATCCACAGCAGGGCTCATTGTGTCACCCCATCACTGCAGGCCATACATTATCTCAGGGAAAACTAAAGCCCTTCTGCTCTTCCTGAGAGCCATCCCAGCCCATTCCCACACTGCCTGGAGTCACCAGCCCTGTGGAGAGCATGGAGCTCCCCAGCAGTGCTCCCAGCATGAGCTGATGTCGGGAACAGGGCAGAGGTGACAGGTATCTTTATCCCACCATGCAGGAGAGCTCGAAAGTCCTGCTGGCAGGAATTTGTTTGCAAATTTTCCCCCACTGAAATGAGTGAAGGGACTGATATGACTGTCTGATTATGGCAGGGGCAGGCAAGGCAGAGGGATGGGGCAGCTCCTGGACAGCCATGCTTCCTCTCGTCCACAGCTGGATGATTTAGTACCTTGGTGGGGCATGTTGGCTCCAGCCATGGGGTAGGGGGTGGGCATTAAGGGTGATGTGGTCCCAGTTAGCAGTCACTATGTGGAGGACACTGCCAATGGTTGGGGAGGGAAGGCCAGCAGGCATGGCTCCCTCCTGCCCTGAAGAGCTGCTGGACTGTGCCAATGCTGGGTGCCCACACTGAGAGCCCAAGCACTCCCCAGCTGCCCTTGCCCAGCCAAAAGTGGAGCAGGAGGGGAGCAGCTCCCCCCCTGCCTGCTGCAGCCCTGTGCTCAGCCTAGGACACTGAGCTCGACTGGAGTCCACATGAAAATATTGATGGGGAGGCCAAAATCCATCACAATCAGCCCCCACCAGTATGCTAAAAGCTCTTGCCATTTTCTCTTTTTATCATGGCTTTAGCAGGAGAGCTCCCACTAGCTTTACATATCATCCCTGTGGAAATAGTGCTGATAGATGTGTGAGATCAGGCAGGTGGATTTTCTTTTCATCACATACACTGGAAAAGCCTTCCACTGCTAAAAGCAAGAGGAGACTGAGCCAGCTCTTTCAGACTGCTAATGATTCACCTGGAGGGTCATGGCTGGATTTCAGGTCCCTTACTCTGCGCTGGTGCCTGGGTGCTGCCTGGCCCAGCAGGCAGGGCAGGATCTGGCCTACAACAGCACTGACTCAGAAGGATTTTCCTTTGGGCTGGAGGCCCCATTTTCCCCTGAATGGAGACTGGTCCTCTCCCAGCATAGCATTTCACCCCAGCAAATTCCCAGCACAACCACGAGTGGAAAGTAGCTTTTCTGTGACAGTAGCATCACTCGATGGCATCTCTGGCTGTGGCTGTCCTTTGTCATTCTGCTGTGCTTGTGCTGGCCCTTGCTCCCCCTGAGCACAGCAATCTCAGTGGTGCTCACACACACTGACCAGCGTCAGGGATACGAAGGAGCCCTGGACACAGGATCCACAGCAGTTTCTGCATGAACGTTACAAGTGCTGAGGTTTATAACCCAGAAAATCTGGGCTCTGAAGGGCTCTATCTGGCAGGGTGAGAGGCGTGCCGCCCTGCCCAGAGCCACTTTTATGCCATTGTGCCTTTTCAGCATTGCATTAAGGCAGCCAAAGAAGGGGGATTTTTAATGGTTCCAGGGGAACAAAGCAGAAACATTCGACCCAACTTCATTACAGAATCATCTGAAACGCTTGAGGAACGTTTCCCACTAATTAACATAAATAGCCGAAAAAAATCTTTCCCTCCCAAAGCAGGTTCCAGCTGCCCCTCTGTGTTTCCTCACCTCCACTTCCAATAGCCTGACCCTGCCCCCGCACAAAGGGGAGACCCCATCTCTGCTCATACTCAGGGGCTCTAAAGAAATACAAACAGGCAGCAGATTAACAGCACTTGTTTGCACCTTAAACAAACAGGAACTTCCGCCCCTCCAGCTCTCTCACTGCCTAAGGGAGGATGCACCAGCTTGATTTTCTTGCCCTTGCTCTCATGCCCTGCCCAAACCCTGGATAAAAGCCTGGACAGCCCAAGGCATGAGGCAGACAGCATGAGAATGCCAGGGATGTCTGCCCCCATCTGCTTAAGCCTCATCCTCTTGCTGCCCCATCTGCCCCTGGGGAAATCAGGCCCCTGCTGCAGTAGGGTTCTGAGATGCCAAGGGCAAAGCAAATGAAGGAATGTCCCAGTTCAGCTCTTGCCCCATGTGTCTCACAGGGCTCCTTGCAAGAGGCAGCCTGATGTGGCTAGATGAGTTCTGTGAGTGGGTGTGGAGAGGGATGCTGAATGTGAAGGATGGAAAGGGAGAGCCAAACCATCCAGAGGACACACAGAGGGGTGGTGGTGGTGTTCAAAACCATCACCAGCATTGAGGAGGCACAGCAGTACACTGAGCAGTGACTGCCAGCCTACGAGTCTGCTGACTGCAATAGGTGATGGATGAGTGCTGCACATGCCTGTGCAGCCAGGCCTGAGGCTGATCCCAGCAGCTGCCTCCTCTGCCAGGGAGCTGCCCCAGCTTGTCCTCAATCTGCAGGTGCTATGTTGCCCATTCCATCTCTCCAGAGGCATTGCCAGCATCTTCCTGTTCCTATAGGACCGGGTGCCGAACCAGCTCCTTCTTGCTCTGCCCACAGCACACAGAGAAGCCAGCCCCCAGGTCCCCATGCCTCTCAAACCACAGAAGCAGCTTTTGAGACACTGCTCCCAGCACTGCTCAGCACATGTCTGGGACCAGCACACGAGGCAGGCACGCAGGGAGGAAGCTGTGGCAGCGTGGCCACGAGCTGGGACAGGTTCCCATCACAAGCCAGCAGTGAGACTTGCCCATCAGAGGCCCAGGCTTGCTCCTCATGCAGGTTATTGTGCAAATCCCCTCATGCAGGTGCTCACTGTCCCCCTTCCCACGAGCCACAAGAAACAGTTTTGCCTGCGAGCCTCCTTCCTGCCCATGGGGTGCCCCAGCGCCAGGAAACGGAACTGAGGCAGGTGGCAGGGACAGGCCACCACACCCGCAGTATGGGTGGCTCCTGGCAGGGCTGACAAGCAGAGTGTTACAGGTCAGTGCTGCAGCATGAGTGACAGTGCTGTGGGAACCACTTCTCACCTGCATAGGGCAGGAAGAGAGCCAGCAGCAGCTGCAGGACTCCCAGACCACGCTGGAGACCCCCAATGCCAGCACCACTCAAGGACACACATATATGGTGTCCTGTCTCTGCTTGTAATGGTTTGTCACCTGAGGCTGTGAGGACCTCAGGCAGTCACAGCAACTGGGAAGAGGTGTAGAGTGTCACCAGAAGCCTGGAGATGCCACACGGGGATGCTCAACTTTTTTTTTCCAAAGTGAGAACCAAGGGCATCCTGTGCAGGAAGCAGCAAGCAGAGGAAGAGCAAAGCAAGGTGATGTCTCATTCAGTGCATGGGCAATCCTGGGCACTCCTCACCACATAGTGCTGTGAATCTTACCTGAGTTCAGAGAAACCCACACATTAAAAATCTACCAACCACTACCCAGTGGAGTGGCATGCTGCAAAGGGATACCTGGGCTGCCCACAGCAGAGTGGAGAGGGTGTGCTGGGGACTCTGCACTGCACAGCACCTGCCCCACGCACCTTCATTGCAATGAGCTGTAGCCCTGAAGCAGCAAACACTGATGTCCCTGGTGCAGATCCCCATGCTCTGCCCCACCTCCACATGCTCTCTGTCTGTTCTTGCTCAGCAAGCAGGGTGCTGCACCACAGGCTACTCAGGCACATCACCACCAGGATACCCTGCATCCCTCTAAGCTCCTTCCCTCCTAGAGTACACTGGGGCCAACAGGGGAAAATGGGAACAGCTGCTAATTCCTCCCAGCCCAGCCCAGCCATAACCCTACAAGGATTGCCCTTAAGTGGTGGAGGGAGCTGAGTCTTGCCTGTGAGCAGGCTGCACCAGCCTGGCCCCGGGAACACGCATGCTGTATTTTCATTGCAAATTACAAATCGATCATAGCAGGAAATTCCCGTGCTGAGAACACCCTTGGCTGTTATTATTTTACAGCACTCTGAAGCACTTAGAGGTGTTCTGGGCACTTAGAAAGATGTGGCCTTTTCGGTGTATTATGGGGCAAATTAGTTTTAAAAGCAGCTGTAGGAATGTTGGCCATTTGGCTTCCAGAGCCGGATGGGCACAGGTGGAGGCTGCAGGGCTTTGTGCTGCTTTCGGATACAGCACCTCCCTGCAAAGAGAGAACCAGCACGCTCCGGAGCAAACACCTCATGCCTGACCCCAGCTTTATTAATAACCAGTAATTAATATGAGAGCGGACATGCCTTGTGTCTCTGAAGACCTTTTAAGATGTGATTATGTTGTGCTAATCTCACCCCGAAGTACTTCCCTGTTTAGACTGCACTGGGCCATTAAATATCTGAAAAGCCAGCAGAGACCCCCCCCCTCATCACCTCGGGAAGTGTTTGGGGTCTGTTCCCCAGCAGCCAGCCCCCGCTTTCAAACCCTCTAAATCAAGTATTAAGCCGAGTCCATCTGGATTGCCAGAAAAAACACTCCCTCCCCCTCATCTGTATCTCATTACCTGCTGTGCCAGCCCTGGCCCCGGAGCTGCTCGCTCCATCCCGCCCAGATGTGCTGCCCCACGCTTGCCTCCCGTATTTCACGGCCGTCAGCAGGACTTCAAGGAGTAGCTGAAGGGCTGTAACACTGCCCAGGTTCTTAGCAAGGATGTGTATCCAGGTCCCTAATGCATAGCTGCAGGCACGCGCTCTAGCACAAAGCCCCTTCCCCCTCCTCTGGTCTTGCACCAGGCAGGGGACTGGGGGTGCTGAGGGCTCACTGGCCAAGAGGTTTCTGAGTTGCTTTCCCACTTTACCTTGAGAAACACATGTCCAGACTATTGCTTTTCAGGGCCTCTTTCCCTGGGACACCTCCAAGCTGGGCAGCCCCTATGCCACGTAACTGGGGAAGGTCACCCAAAGGCAGGTCAAGATGGAGCAGGACTAGCAGCAATGGCAGGGAGTTGAAGACAGACAGCTACAACCCTGTAGAAACTGTGGTCACATTTGTGAGCAGCTTACCTTGCACAGGGCAAAATCAACACTGAACCTAGAGCAAAAAAAGGGTACCTAGATATCCAAATCAAGGCAACAACCCCTGTGTCCATCAGCTCAAATTCTCCTGGTATGAATCTTCCCAGGAAAGGTTTCAACACTTTCTGTGATGGCAGAAACCACAGACGAACAGCCACTTTTGTTTAAGTTTGGCACTTCCCTGGGCCTGGCAGGAGCCCAGGACTGCGGAGGTGAAAGCTCTCATCAGCCCTTCCTCCCAGGTTTCCCAAGAGACTTGTTCCCATCCTGCAGCCAGGGCTCAGCACCAGATGAGGCTATGGTAAAGAAGCATGCCATGCTGAAACATCACTCTTTCAGAGGGGCTGGGCAGGCAGCACCACAATGGGGTTTTGGGGGACATGATATTTAAGAGTGGGAAGAAAAGCTTATCTATTGTCCCACAGTACCACTGCCTGTGGAGGGTCAGCCCTGGTCCTATCCCAGCACTGACTGGGGACCCCACACTCCAGCAAACAACAGGAATCCTCCACAAGAATGCCAAGAAAAGCCCCAGGATGAAAACAGTCTTCTCACCAGCCCATCAGACACGCAGGGGAGGCTTTAATATCAGGGAGGAAAAGAGTGAGAGGGACATGAGTCTGTGTATGATGGTGGTACAGACACTGACACATCCTGTAACGTGGCACAGGGAAGAAGACGATGCAGGGCAGGAAGCCTTGTGATAGCTTTCTTCAAGGACTGCAAGCACCTTCCAGGAATGGGAGGAGATTCGGCTGGGGGCTCCTGACCCTAGGAGGGAGGAGCGGCCGTGTCCGCGGTGCGGCGGGGTCCCGGCCGGCGGCTGCGGGGGCTCCGGCGTTTCGGTGGCCGCGGCCAGGCGGTGGCAGCCACTGCCTGTGTCGGGATGCCATCTAGTGTCCCTCGGCAGAAGGGCGTCAGGCAGGGACACCGCTTGCAGGCTCCCGGCATCGCCAGGAGTCATCCCAAAACAGCCTGGCTGCTGGGACCCCCTTCACTGGGATCGGCCTGGGTGCCGGGACCCCCATCCCAGGGACAGAGCACCCTGCGGCCAGCACGGCTGCAGACCCCAAAGGAAGATACAGGGGTAGCCAAGCTCAAGATGGTGCCACAGCTGGCTCAGGTGTCCTCGAAACAGCCAGCCCCTGAAGGCTCAGCAGCCTCACAGGTGGCCCGGGATGATGGCGGGTGTCCCGGTGAAGAAGAAAGGCGACCACCCCTCCCAGCAGTGTGTAGGCTGCCTGCAGTGCCAGCACAGCCAGCCCCAAAGCCAGGGATACCTGGCACTGCCATGGGCTGGTCCACAGGGACAAGCCCCAGGCGCGATGGCTGCTGGGGGCCAGGGGCAGGGGGGCTGGACAGGGGCTCGTGCTGTCTGATGGCGTGGGGATGGGAGGTGTTGGGAGCAGGACGGTGCCTGCCGGGTCAGGAGCGTGTTGGGGGGCAGTGAGGGTGGGCTGAGCACCAGCTGTGGACAAGTCCCACGTGGTAGAATAGTCCCATTCCGTGCCTGGTGCAGGAGCATGGTGTGATGCTGAATGTGAGGCCAGCGGGACTGTGCCCAGAGCAGCAGTCCTGGGGAATGGCTGGAGAGCCACGGAGGGAGCTGAGACAAGGGGGGTTATGGGTGTCCCCTGTGGGATGGTGGCTGGCCTTTCCCTGGGCACTGAGAGAGCAGGAGGCTCTTGTCTGGTGGTGGCTGCCAGTGGGCTTGCTGGCACCAGTGTGGTGGCAGAAGCTAGAGTGGGTGGCATAGGTTCTGGGTGGGTGGCCCCAGGAGATTTCAGCCTTACCATGGCTGAAGTTGAAACAGCTGCTGATGGGGTGGTGATGGAAGCCTTGGTCATCTCAGCTGATGATGATGGTGTGGCAGTGGAGGCCTTTGGCAACACAGTTGGTGATGAGGTGGTAATGGAGGTCTCTGGCAGCACAGCTGATGATGAAGTGCGGATGAAAGCTTTTGGTAGCACAGTTTGCAATGGTGTGGTGATGAAGGAGCTGGGCACAGTGGTTGTTGATGGCATGGTGATGGAGGTCTCTGGCAGCACAGCTGATGATGAAGTGCTGATGAAAGCTTTTGGTAGCACAGTTTGCAATGGTGTGGTGATGAAGGAGCTGGGCACAGTGGTTGTTGATGGCATGGTGATGGAGGTCTCTGGCAGCACAGCTGGTGATGTGGTGGTGATGAAGGAGCTGGGCACAGTGGTTGTTGATGGTGTGGTGATGGAGTTCTTGAGCTTATTAGTTGTTGATGGGCTGGCACTGAAGGCCTTCTGCAGCACAGCTGGGGATGGGATGGTGACAAAAGCCTTAGATGGCTTGGTTGGTGACAGAGTGGTGAAGAAAGCTTCCACTGGCATGGTTGGCAACACAGTAGAGGTGACCACAGGTGAAAGAGTGGTTGGCAGTGTCCTGATGGGAAAGGATGCCAACGACAGCATGGTTGGTGCTGCTGTGGACACGGCTCCACGTGACAGGAATGTTGATGTCCTTTGTGATGGTGTGGAGTTAAATGGCAGAGTTCCTGGGCAAATCAGATGTTCATCCTTCAACAGTGTTACTGCTTGCCCTGCCAGGTGGGGTGGGCTCTTGCAGGAGACTTGGGTGGACAATTTGACCTTCTCCCTGTTGCCCAGGATCCAGCGGTGCAGGTAGCAGAGATTGCAGTCACATCTCCATGGGTTACCACTAAGATACACTGAGCTGAGCTTCTTCAGAGGGTCTAGGAGCCCTTGGGGAACACTCTCCAGCTGGTTCTTTCTAAGATTGAGGGTTTTCAGATTTGGGAGAGAAGCAAAGACCTCTTTATCCAGAACAGAGAGCTGATTTGTGTCCAGCTGGAGGTCCAAGAGCTTGCTGAGCCCAGTGAAGATTCCTTTTGGCAGGGCTGATAGGTGGTTATGGGACAAGATGAATTTGCTAAGGGATGTGAGGTTCACAAAGATGCCATCTGGAAGGGTGGCCAAACTGTTCCTGCCCAGATCCAGCTCCCGCAAGTGTGGCATGGTGTCAAAAAGGCAGCAGGGGAGCTCCACAATATGGTTTGAGCCCAGAGTCAGCAACTTCAGTTTGTTTAAACCAAAAAAACCCTGAGGTGGGAGACCCCTGATGAGGTTGCTGTCCAAGAGGAGCTTCTCCAGGCGAGGCAGGTTCCTCAGAAGCATGGGTGGCAGTGCCCTGAGCCTGTTGCTCTGGAGACTGAGCTCCAGCAGCTCCAGCTGACTGTCCAGCAGTCCCTCTGGGAGGTTCTGCAGCTCATTCTCATACAGCCGGAGGACTTGCAGCTGGGTGAGTTTGCTGAAGGCATTCACAGGAAGAGTTGTGAACCTGTTTCTAGACAAGTCCAAAAAAGTTAGATTGACAAGAGAATCAAAAATGCCTTCTGGAAGAAAAGGGATTGCATTGATGTGCAGGGAGAGCTCTCCTAGACTTTCCAGCCCATCAAACAGGCCTTTGGGAATGGATCTGACCTGGCTCTCTCTCAGCTCCAGCCTCTGTAAACTTGGGAGGTTTTGGAAAGTGCCCACAGATAGTTTTTCTAATGAGGCACCAGAGATGTCCAAGTCCCTCAACTTGTCCAAATTATCAAAGGCTCCAGGTTCAATAATCTTGATCTTGTTGCCAATGAACAAAATCTTGATCAGGTTGGGCATGTAGCTGAAGGCACCTTTCCTTATAGCAGTGATGCTGGTTTGCACAAAGATCATCTCAGAAACAAAGGGCTTTGCAATCTTTGGGATCTCTTTGACATCATTTTTTGCCCCTCTGTAGACCTCCTGGTAGTCTTTGGGAGTTTCATATGGATCTTCACCCAAGATTTGATCTTGGCATTTATGGGGATTGAAGGAGAGGAGGAAAAGGAAAAAGAAATGCTGGTACATTGTCCTGTGAAAAAAACGTTCCAAAAATCAGTTAGGAAGAACAAGAAATCTCTGTCCACAGCTCATGAACTGTGGAATCACATTAATTTTCAGCTCTCAGGACTCTTCTATTCACATACCATGACTCATTTCATGAGAAAGAGAGACTGGACAAGCAAACATATGCTGCATTTACACAAGTTCACTGCTGTTGGTACCAAGGGATGGAGAGGGAAAGCAAGCCAGCTCATGGCTTGCACTGGGAGATGCTCCAGGAGGGACAAGGGCTGGACAATCTGTTCTCTGGCCCTTCTTCTCACATGTTTGAACTGTAGGCTCAGTCTGCCTGGATGAAGAAGGCAAAGTGCTGCTGCCCATTAGTGCTGCCCCAGTGGGTCTAGTTAGTCAGCAGGGCAACAGCCCATTCATGCAACAACAGAAGCAGTCAGCCCTGCACTTGCTAATGAGGGATCATCAAGGCTCCCAGGAGCCAGCCAAGACCAGAGGACCTTGCATGCTTGGAATTTCTACACTGTGCTGGGTAGACTTGCTATTTTATTGCTGCTTCTCTCAGTTCAGGGGGCTGATTTAAAACGTGGTTTCTAAGCATCTCTTTCAGGATTCTTGCTAATTGCATCATATTTTGGCCTTGGTTATGCAGCTCTGACAGACAGAAATAGTTAACCTGTGAACAGCAACCAAGCTTTACAGCAAGGCTCATTAAAACCTTGGAATGTTCACAGATGAACTCTTTAACACCTAACATTTGGGGCTCTGACCTTGCAGGTAGGAAGTGAAATCGGTGATGTACACCTACTAGTAGAGCCCACTTCTTCCATTGAAGCATTTGGAAACACTCAGCTAACACATTAACTGGGGTTTAACTGCCATGAACACCTCACTGGGACCGTATTTCCAACTTTTAATACACAGCCTTGGGTGGGAGCAGGGAAAAGAGGTACAGATTTCTTCTTGGGTCACCATCAAAGCTGGTCATGCAAAAAAACTTATTTTGGGAGGGTAAATCTGCTATGAACAGTTATTTTTTAAAGAATGTTGAGACGTCAGCGAATACAGGAGACTGAAAGCCACTGGGTTTGAAGAGAAATGGATGGGAGGTGACATTGGTTGTGCAGGCTGGCCCCCAGGGCTCCCAGGGCAGAAGCCACTGCTGATCCCTGCCCATCCTCTCCCCAGGGAGACACAGATGGAGGAGCTGGGGCTGTTGGCTGTAGAAGTGCCTGCTTCATTTCTGCTGCAGGGGCAGTGCAGTGGGTGAAATGTGGAAACATCTGAGTATGTAGGAATGAAAACAGATAGTTTTGAACTACAAAGCCCTTTTAAAACCCTCACTGTGGTCCCGTGCTTGTCCCTCACTCCAGCCGGGCAGAGTCTTGGAGAGATGGTCCCAGCTCATGGCACTGAAGCCTCCCCTGTTCCTTGCTGCAAGGAAATGACCAACAACCCTCCACACCGCCCCTCACAGCACATTTTAAAGAGCAAAGAAAAGCATTTTGCATCACTTACTTGGCTGAGCACTTGCAAACGAGTTCAGCCACCGGAGTGAGCCATGCCGTGCGAGGAGTGAGGACACCAGATGGGGTCTCATCACCTGGCCAGCTCTTTATCCACATCCCAGGCACGGGGCTCAGTTTCACGTGAGGAAGGGACACAGGTCTGTGTGGGGAGATAAGGGACAGCCGGGGAGCCGGCAGAGGAGCTGTGCCCCAGGGCAGGAGGCCACGGCAGAAACCCCTTGGAGGGGACGCAGTCACGTACTCCCCAGGCGTTATCTGCTGGCACCACTTGGCTCGTCACATCCAGGGAAAGCTGAAGATCTCCAGCCCAGCCTGTTTGCAGGCAATGGTCTCTGTGGTCCCATACCTCCACCAGGGTAACTCACCGGTTTCACAAACACCATCCCCATCAACACAGCAGACAGCTGTTTCATTCCTCAGGATTTGCCTTATGTAGCTAACAGTGCAGTTCTGAAGCCATTTTTTAATGCTTATAAACAGTGAAACATCTGTGGCTTGACAGATACAACAACACCCGGGCTCTGTGCTCAGCCCCACAGCCCCACACCTTGCTGGCCCTAGTGTTGTGTGCTGCACCCCAGTGCAAGCCAAAGACCCTCCCACGGTGACACCCAGAGCTCCTGGTTAGTGCAGAGCATCCTGTGGGATGCTCATTTTGAAGCAAACTGACAGGATATCCATCACTTTCCCATTGGTAATTGCACTGATTGCGTTTAAACTTCTTCAATTTTCACCTGCTCCTGTAAAAGCTCCGCTTCTGCTTGCTGGGTTTCATTGCACTTTTCCTGGCAAATTAAAAAACAAGCTACTGCGCATTTTCAACAGCCTTACCCCTTTCCAACACCAACGTCGTAAGGATTCATGTCCCCGCGTCCTCACTGGTGCTCCCCCGGCTCTGCGCGGTCCCGATGGCCACGAGATGGTGCCGCAGCACCGCCGCACCGACAGCACGGACGCAGACGGACACAGGGACACGCAGGGACACTCACGGGCACAGACAGACACACGGACAGGCCCACGCTGACATGCACAGATACAGGGACACCCTCACACCAACACATGTGTGCCTACACCCCCGTGTGTGCACCCACACTCGCCCTCCCATGGGAGCACACGCCTTACCTGTCACCCCCTGCGTGGGCAGCACTCTGCTGGGGCTTTGTGCCTTGTCTCCACAGAATCAGAATCCCAGGATGGGAGAGGCTGGAAGGGACTAGTGGAAGTCATCTAGTCCAACCTCCCCAATGAAGTAAGGTTCCCAGGGTGCCCACGGCTCTGTTCAGATGGCTTTTGAAATATATATAGTATATTCAGAGAAAGAGACTCTACAACCTCACCGAGCAACCTGTTCCGCTCACCCTCACAGCAAACTTCTTCCTTACCACATTCCATTTTCAGGCTGCAGGGCTGCAGACCAAGCCCTGACAGGGTGGGGGAGACCTGCCTGTGCACACCTGGGCTGGAGCTCACCCAATCCATGCCCCTTGCTGGGCAATCAGCAGCACTCACCCACACCTCCCTTGGACAACACAAATCTGTGTCCTGAGGTTTTGCCAGGCTGCAGCTGGACCTCTTTTCTCTCTGCAGTGCCAAGGGAAGGTGGCTGTAGCAGGCAGACATGACTACACCCATGAGCATGCCAGGGTGGCACCCACTCACCACCAGGCAGCTGCACCTATGCCACACCATGCACAGCTCCCGACAAGATCCCAGTGTACCACATCGACCTTCACTGCCTCTCCCAGACACACAGTGGTGGGGGGAACAGAATGATTCCTTTCTCAGCCATGGGAACTAGTAGCACAGAAGTAATAGATAAATTTTAATTATATTTGAAATACACAGGAAACACATAGCTGAGAGGATAAATACCACCAGGCCAGCTGTTCTGGAGAGCTTGGAGACAGCTGGTGACCATGGCAGCGGTAGCAGAGCGAGGAGAGCTGTTTGTTTCCCAGGCTGGTTCAGAGGTTGCCAGAGCAGAAGCAAACGCCCGCCCAAGCTCTAGGGCACCGTGGCGAGACTCGTCGATGTGTCCTCGTTCCCGCCCTGTGCTGTGACTAGGACATTGACCTGCAGCGTGCCACAGGGGGAGCGCAGCACCCAGGCTCCCTGGTACGCCGGCCCCGAGCCCTGCTGCTGCCCGGGAGGAGGGAGGCGAAGGCTGAGCCGCTGGCAGGATGTGGCATTGCAGGCCACGCTCACAGTGCCCTCGGGGTTGGTGTAGGTGCACTGCCCCGGAGCATCTGTGTCCCAGCCTTCCTGTGGGGGGACACCGTGTGCTCCTGGGCACTGCAGCTGCCCGCGGGAGACCTCCATCAGGGACTGGCCCTGGAGAGCAGCTGGACTGGTACAGAAGGCTTGGCCGTGGATAAGGGGCTCAGCAAAGCTCTGGAGCCAGCGCAGGAGGTAGGAGAGGCGGCAGTCACAGACCCAGGGGTTGTCAGACAGCCCCACTCGCACCAGTTCCTCATTGTCATCCAAGAACCCCGGGGGCAGGCGGGCCAGGCGGTTATGGTCCAGCACCAGGGCGGTCAGGAGGGGCAGCCCAGCTAGCAGCCTCGCCGGCAGGCTGGAAAGATTGTTGTGGCTCAGCTGTAGCTCTGTCAGCCTTGCCAGCCCCTGGAAAATCCCAATGGGTAGGGAATCCATGGAATTGTGTGAGAGCGCCAGTGTTTCCAGCACTGACAGGTTAGCAAAGAGGTCCTGAGGCAGTGTCTCCAGCTGGTTGCGAGCCAGCGAGAGGTGCAGGAGGCCAGGGGTATCAGTGAACAGCATGGCAGGCACGGTGGCCAGGCTGTTACCCTCCAGGCTGAGGACAGTGAGGTTGAGGAGATCTGTGAAGATGTCAGGGGCCAGGCTGCCCAGGGCATTGTGCTGCAGCTGCAGCCGCCGTAGCCCACCCAGCCCGGAGAAGATACCGGAGGGCAACTCCTCCAGCCGGTTGCCATCAAGGTGGAGCTCAGTTAACTGGCCAAGTGCCCTGAAAGCACCGGGAGGCACCTGTGCCAGCAGATTGCCACTGAGTTTGAGGACACGAAGAGCGACAAGTGGGGCCAGCAGCCCATCCGGCAGCTCAGCCAGAGCATTCTGTGAGAGGTCCAGGACCTGGAGCCGCCGGAGTGGATGGAAGATGCCAGGAGGCAGTGCCTCGATCCTGTTCCCTGACAAGCTCAGGTCCCGCAGGGGGCAAGAGGCAGTGAAGAGCCCTGGCTGCAGGGTGCGGATGGCATTGGCACTGAGGGACAGCTTACTGAGGCTGGTCAACCCTGCCAGCATCCCAAGGCTGACGGCTGGCAAGGGGTTGCCTGACACCTCCAGCTCAATGAGGCTGGGCAGCCTCTGAAAGGCACCAGCCTCCAGCTTCTGGATGTTGTTATTGATGAAGACCAGCTTGGTGAGGGTGGTGCTGGGACCCAGGTCTCTTGTGTGGATGCTGCTCAGGGCTGTCTCCACGAAGAAGAGGTGGGTGGCACTTCCTGGCAGGCCTTCTGGGATCTCCCGCATTCTTTCACTTGAGCAGAAGACTTTGGAGGTGTCATAGCACTGGCAGGTAGGGGGGCAGGATGGGGACAGTGCCCCCACCAGCAGGGACCCCAGCCCCAGCAACATGTAGATCACAAGCCTGCACTGGAGAAGAAACCAAGCCTCATCCCATGCACACACAGGCAGGTACTGCTGGGAAAAGAGCTTCTGCAGCCAGAAATGCAGCAGAATCAACCTCTGAGACACCACCAGCATAGGCAGCTGTCCTGGCCATGGGGTATCCCTCCAGCCCCTGTTGCCAGCACCTCCCCAGCACTCCTGTTGCAGGAACAGGGAGCACTTTCCTCCCCAGTGTGTCCCCAGGGTTTTTACTCTGTGCCCCAGCCCACCCTGTGACAACCAGGATGATGCCACCCTCCCCAAAGATGGTGAGCAGCCACATTCTGCAGAGCAGCAGCTGAAGTGGGACCTGTGTGGGTCCAAGGAAGTCTTGGGGGAGCCTGTACCCTCATCAGATGTCTCCGCAGGCACAAAGCTATGTTCCAGGGCAGGAGAATATGTGAAACACAGGGCTGTGCTGTACACACTGGGTGATGGGGACAACCCTGCAGGGCTGCTCTGAGCTCAGTGGCAATACAAGTGGGCTCTGCCACTTGTATTTCTAATTGCAGTAGGATACTTTTTCCACAAGGAATCAGAGCAGCATCCAGCCTGCTGGAGGGATATTCAGCCTGACCAAACGTCTATTCCCAGCCCAGAGAAGCACTTTTTGAGTTGGTGGCCTCCAGTCCTCTGCCAGTCCCTCCCTAGTTGGGATACATGCCAGTGCTGCCTTGTGATGGGGGATATTGCCCACCCCACAGCAGTGCCCACCTACAGACACCCCGCACCAGTGGAGCTCTCCTAGACTCACACCAGCACTGGGCTTGGCATTTTCTTTCCTCCATCTCACTTGTGTTCACCACAGCCAGCAGTGGCTCCTACCTGTCCCAGTCCCCCAAACTACCCAAGCAGCGTGGGCACCACTTACCCAGTGTGGCATCATGGGGATGGTAGCCAAACCTGCGGCAGATTTGCGGGGATGCTGCTTGCTGAGATGGGACAGTGTTTTCTGGGGCGGATGGGAAGCCAGCCGAAGCCAGGGACAAGCTGTTCCTGCTGGGGCGGAGCTGCCCCTTGCTGCTTATCGGCAACAACAACCCATGTCCTTGGAGCTCTTTGAAAAATAACCCGGCCTCAGAGGAACTGGAGGTGAGGCCAGAGGCTGCTGCCTGTGAGCATCCTGGCAAGGAAGTGGGGTTCTGGCCCCAGATATCCACTGGTGCAGGGATGGTGGCAGGCTGCTGCTGTGGTGGCTCCAGTCCCACACCAAGGTCAGCATTCCTGCTTCCAGAAGCCCCCTAAGAGAACCCCAGGACTTCAATAAATCTCACTGGGAAATGGTGCTCTCTGCCATGAGAGAAGAGACCAGGTGCAGCATAGCAATGCAGATGAAGGTTATCATGATGTTAGAGGTTTTTTCCAACCTTATGATTCTGTGGAGAGGGGACCACTGTGGGATCTTCATGGTGGTCACCAGGGGTTTTGCACCCCAGCCAGCAGTGGGATGGCGAGGGACCCATGAAACTCCTTAGAAGTTTCAACCTGCCCAGAGGAGCAGCACACACTAACATAAAAGCTGCATTGCAAGGGCCTGTGCTGGCACAGGCTGTGCTGGCAGCAGCCATGGAGGCAACCCCAGGGGCGGGAGGTGCGATACTTCGCTGCACTCAGTCTCATGGAGCAGATGGTGACACATGGAAAAACACAACTCACAAAATCCAGTGGCCGCCAGCTCTGAAGGGAGCCAAGCAAGCTCCCCACCACCCCAGCAGCTGACTGTGCAGGAGACAGTCAGTGTCTCCATTGAGAAGCTCACTGAGGTCTCACTCTCCAAAAGCCCACCCATTGCTGTTGTATGGCTTAGCCCTCCTCAGTCCATCATCCCAGGCTGGAGTCCAGAGACCAGCAAGGGCTCTGCAAACACAGCCTCACTAACCCTCTCACAGCCTCACCAACCCGTACAGCCTTTTCAACACTGTAAAAATCTCTGAAGAGTGGAAGTGCAGCCCCTGTCCCTGCTGGGCCATTCCCCTGCTGCCCACCACAAAGGAGTGAATAAACAGCTCTTGGCATTTGGAGTGGATAATGGCACTTTAATGAGAAGATCACACATCAGCATCCAACAGCCCCGTCACACAGTCCTGTGTCTCCTGTTACCATGCAGGACTCAGCCCAGAGGAGTGACCCATCACATGCACCAGCCTGGAGCTGCTTGTGCCAGCACTGGCTACAGAGGTGCTATGAGCAGCCAGCACTACAGGGTGGACACCAAACACACACCTTGTCCCACAGCAGCAGTCCTCAGGCAGCCTGGTGCCACTGCAGCACACACGGATGAAAGTGAGCTGAATCTCCCCATGGTCATGCTGCAGCTGGAGAAGGCAGCTGGATACAGGTGCTGTGGGGGGATGGCATAGCACCATTTGCAAACTGCAGAGCAGCCAGCACTCACTGACCCCTGCACTCTGTGCTGCCAGCATCTCCTGGCCAAGGGTTGCCACCAAGCCAGGACACTGGGCACACAAGGAGGGCACTCAAAGGAGTAAGAGGATGAAGAAGCTTTGTCAAGCAGAGCAGGACTAGGTTGCTCACTAGCTGGTGGAGGGTGTTAAGAAAATGAAGACCAGGAATGAGGTGCAGTAAAAGCAGCCCCAACATGCTCCAGCAGCCCTGGAGCACGAGCACAGGAGCTTCTCCCAGCCCTTGCAGACATTTCACACCCATTGTCCCACTCCTCTACCTTCACGGTGGGGCCAGTGCAAGCCCCTGGCACCCTGTGGAGCTGAGGCAGGGTGCTGCAAGCAGGGGCACAGCCACAACAGGGTCAGCATCAGCATGCAGTGAGGGCTGGGGGACCACTTCTGCCCATCCCTGCTGCCAGCACACTGTCCCATGGCTCTCCTGGCTGGAGGTGCACGAGGGAAGCAGGCAGATGCTGGGAGCATGAGAGGGTGCTGGCTGTGCTCTGGCCTGCCCTGCCTGCAGGCAGGGAGGCCAACTGGGACACAACTGAGATACTCTCAGCCTGACACAACCCACCCTGCAGGGAGTCCTGCCCAGGCACCAGTGAGTGACAGAGCAGCTGAGGACATGCAGCTACCCTGGGGCCAAGGTGCTCACTTGGCTCCTGGCCCAGCATGATGGCTCACACTGCCTGCACAGGCAGGGGCAGGAGGGGGGCAGAAGGTGGGGAAGAGGGTTTGGGCAGAGGTGAGGGCAGCAGGAAGCATGAGGGCAGTAGCACTGCAGGGAATGATGCAAGGTGAAGGATGGGGAATTCCTGTTATTTGGGGTAAAGCACCATCATGGCCAGGCTGTGGCTCCTGGCTTGAGGGGTCCCTCTCTGCATCCCATACTTCAGCTGCTGGATCTGAGCAGGGAATGAGCAGAGAGGCTGCACTGGAGGCAGGAAGGGCTGGGGATAGTGGGCAGCCATGGGAGGTGACTCGGTGGGGAGGCTCTGCTGCAGAGCAGGGGCAGGGCAAAGCAGAGCAGGACAGTGGTGCACACAGTGATGTTGTCCCATCCCAGTCAGCAAGGGCAGCTGATGCAGAGCCACTGTCATGTCCTTTGACCCCACAAGCACCTCTGCCCTCAGTGTCTGCCAGATACTCAGGCTTCATTCGGAGCCTTCATCCTCATGAGAACAACATGGCTCTTCTTCCTACAGCCATAGACCACCAGTGCCAGCAGAGCAGCCAGCAGGGCCACACACACCAGCACGATGACTGCTACCACCACCCCACTCTGCAGGCGTGTCAGCCCCCACTGCCCCCTCTCCTCCTCCTCCGTCTCCTTCTTCTCCTCCTCCTGTGGGGAGGCTGGCAGCCCCGTGGGGGGCTCCATCGAGGCATCTTCTTGTGATGCTGCCTCAGAGGTGTCAGCAGGGAGCAGGGTGCTGGGATGGGGAGCAGCAGTGGTGGTCTGGGGGTCGAGGAACTGGTCCTTTGGCAGCCCAGTGATGGGGATGCCCTGCAGGGCGGGAGGCTGGGCACACAGCGGGCCTATCTCACCCACCTTGTGAGGGTTCTTCTCCAGCCAGCCCTGCAGGGGCAGGATGCCCTTGTCACAGCGCCAGGAGTTGTTGTGCAGCCTCACCTCTCGCAGGGCAGTCAGCGGGGAGAAGATTCCGGCAGGCAGGTACTCCAGGGCATTGGAGTGCAGCTGCACGTGCTGCAGTCCAGGGGTGGCCCCGAAGAGGCCCCGTGGCAGTGTCTGCAGTTGGTTATGGTGCAGAGAGATGTTCTGCAGCTTGGGCAGCCCCTCCAGTGCCCGGGCATCCAGGCGGCGCAGGGCATTGGAGTGCAGCGACAGCTCCAGCAGCTCCCCCAAGCCCTGGAAAGCCCCTGGTGCCACCGACCGCAGCCGGTTCTTGCTGAGAACCAGGAGCTGCAGCTGGGTGAGGTTGCTGAAGACAGCAGTGGGGAGGGTGGAAAGCTCATTGTCGTAAAGCCAGAGCTCCTGCAGGTTGGGCATGGGCCCAAAGGCACTGAGGGAGATGTCCCGCAGGTGGTTGACATGCAGGGTGATCTTGGCGAGAGCGTGCAGGGGCAAGAAGACGCCGCTCGGCAGAGTGGTGAGGAGGTTGTTGGACAGGTAGAGCTTCTGCAGGTTGGTGTTGTGCACAAAGAGCTCCGGGGACAGCGTCTCCAGCTGGTTCTGGTGCAGCCCCAGCTCCTGCAGCTCTGGCAGCCCATCAAAGGCGCCCACCGGGATGTGCCGGAGCCGGTTCTCATAGAGCCGCAGCACCTGCAGCCGCGCCAGCCGCTCAAAGGCCCGGGGCGGCAGGCGGTCGATGTTGTTCCTGGCCAGGTTGAGCTTGGTGAGGCTGGTCAACTGGTCAAACACCCCCTCCTGCAGCTCCTTCAGGTTGTTCCCGTGCAGCTGCAGCTCCTTGAGGTTGCTCAGATGGGCGAAGTGGGAAGGCTTAACCTGGAGGATCTGGTTGCTGGAGAGAAGCAGAGACTCCAGCTTGTCCAGAGGCTCAAAGACCTGCACAGGGAGCTCCTGCAGCTTGTTGCTGGCCAGGCTGAGGTAGCGCAGGTCAGGCAGGTTCTGGAAGGCGCCGGGGCTGATGCGTGACAGGGCGTTCTTCTCCACGCGCAGCCCGATCAGCAGGGAGGCGTTGCCGAAGGCGGCGTCACCCAGCTCGGTGATGTGCGTGTTGATGATCTGCAGGGTCATGGCGTTGGCAGGGATGGGGCTGGGGACCGTGGTGATGTCGGCACCAAAGCACTCCACCTGGGCACTGCGGGCACACTGGCACTGCTCTGGGCACTGGCTGACTGACAGACTGACCAGCTGGATGCCCACAAGCAGCGGCAGCCACCGCTGCCAGCCTCCCTGCTCCATTGGTCCTGCAGAAAAAACAAAGCAGAGGGGTTCAACCCCTGCAACTTCCCAGCTCCCAGAGCCACTGCTGGGGATGGGTGCTGCTTTCCCCCTGGAAAAGCCACCGAGGCTGTGACCATCCTGCTCCCAGCATGGCAGTGAGGCAGAGAAGGGTAGGCAAGGAAGGCTTGGGGCAGGCAAGGCTTAGCTCAGCCTAGGCAGGAGCTCAGAGCAAGACATACTGGAGGCCACAGTGCCTGGCTGCCATACCACAGCTATTAGTGGCATCCCTGGCGTCCCAGCTCTCTTGGCTTCTCTGGCAGCCGGGAGTGTGGTTTCCTGTTTTACAGTGTGGCAAGCTGCTACCAGCAGCACTGGCCCCTCAGCACCACCAAAGAGCCCAGACCTTCACCAGAGTTGGCTCACGGCACCTGCAGTGGGTCTCAGCATTGCCCCAGCACCCCAAGCACCCTCCTAGCTCTGAGCTCCTGTTGCAAAGCCAAGAGCAGCACCTAGGGATGCTTTAGCTCCAGTCCTCGGAAGCCTGGGTCAACAGAACCCTTGCCTGCTCCCCAGCACAGGCTGGGCACTGGCTGACGCTGTGCTCCCCCCATCCCCAGCAGGAGGTCTCAGCCTGGCCTATTTTTGCCATGAGTGGGATGTCTAGTGGGGGCACATGTATGCAGGCTGGTCCTAGGGGTAGTGCCCAGAAAAGTTCTCCATTACCCCACGAGCACATATACCATGCACACCTTCTCCTCTTTCCTCTGGCCTGGGAGCTTCCTCCCTCCCTCAAATAAAACAGCAGCCTTGTGCCAGGCTGGCATGGAGCAGCCCCCCATTAACAGCTTCATGTGGCACAAGGGAGGGAGGAAACCTGTGACTCGTCCTCCTCTGAGCACAGCTCAGGCAGACAGGCGACTCAGGCAGCACAGGGCTGTGGCCACACTGGCCCAGCTGGCACCCAGGCTGTTGGGGCACAGCCCTTGCCCTACTCCCCACCCAGCCCCCAGGGAACACTCTTGCATTCAGGCAGGGAGGGAGGAACCCTCCATAAGCCAGCATAGTTTATGTTTCCCATATGGAAACAATCTGCCTCCAAGAACAGCTTTGTTTATAGCAAGACATTTATAAACTTCCCCAAAAGCTCGGCACATCAAAAGCCCTGCTCATGTCATTCCCTGGTAAGCAGCAGTGAGAGCACCCACACTAGAGCAACCTTCAGGAAAGGCAGCTGGAAACTATTAATCTCTCTTTTTCTTCTAGGGACAAAAAACTAACAGACCAAGAGAATGAACATTCTCTGCTGCTCAGCCCCTCAGCATCCCACAGCTTCCCCCAAAATATTACTTTGCCCCCTTTAATTTCTCTGTTGATCGTTGTCTGGGATACATTGCTTATGTAATTCTTTCAGCTCCCACAGCATCTAAGTGGTCTCACTTTTTCAGAGAACCCTTGCAAGATAAACATCTCCATCAAATAAAAAGGTACTGAACATGCAGATCCCACCACTCCACCACCAACCCTCAGAGATGCCCTGGGAGTCCCCAGGATCCGTATCCACTCACAGGGGCAGTAGGAGAAGGAGACTTACCGAATGTCCTGCAGCCACGAGCGCCGAGTGAGCACAGCTCCGTGCTGGCAAGAGAGCAGAGTGTGGTTCATTCTTCCCCTCCCAGTATATAACCCGTCCAAATCAATGAATCAGCACAGGGGCAGTGGCGGGGTTAGGGAAAGCACTGGAGCAGAGCTGCTTCCAACTCCTATTTCTTCAGCAGAACATGCATCTCAAGGATGGAGTTTTGGGTTTCCCCCTCCTGAACCCCAGTGCTCTTATAAGAAGACATGCATAGGGCCCTGTGAACATGCTGCTTGTGTCAGCCAGTGTTCAGGCAGCAGCTTGGCCCTGGGAGTCCCTCCTGGTCCCCAGTGGGACACAGCCAGGTGCCCTGACCCATGGGGGCAGACAAGGCAAAGCCTGACCGCTGGGCACAGTCCTACCCTTCCCTGGCATGAGATCACACCAGGGCTGCTCCACAGCACTTCTTTGGCACAGGCACAGCTCTTGTTTCCCTGTCTATGGCTCCTGCAAGTGTCAGGACCTCTGGCTGTGGCCCAGGGCCACGAGTGCAGGCAGACCCCTGGCACAATGGCCCTGCCAAGGTCACAGCTCTCATTGCCCCCACAGCCACAGATGCCAACAGGCCACAAACCCACAAGCACCCACTGTGGGCTTTGTCCTGCAGGCACACAGCCAGCGCTGCCAGGAAGCGAGCACCATGCCAGGGTCAGCAGCTCTGTGGGTGCCAGCCATGGGCCAGGCTGCTTCACAGAGCCCTCAGTATGCCAGTGCTGCCCACGAGCCATGAGGAACACCTTGCTGCCAAGGAATCTCCACTGCAACCCCAGAGCAGCACAACAGCTGTCTCCCAGTGGCTGCCCCTGCTCTTCCCTCTCAGCAGTTCTGACACACAGGTGATGGAACCTGGTACCCAGGGGTGTTTGGAAAGCATTCATCAACTTGTTCAGGGGCACCTGCTGCCACCCCTCCCCTGTCCCTCCAGCACACACGGGTGCACTGGGGTGCCCTTGGGTCCCATCACCCAGCCCAGGTCTCCCCACCTTGCCCACCTCCTCCGGGCAGTCCCAGCCCAGCAGCTACCGGGAACGGATATTCGGAAGGAAGCAGCTAAGGAGAGTCAGCGTGTGTGGCCCCTTTGGTTTCCTGGAGAGCCACTGCAGTCCCTTGCTAAGCACGGGGCCGCTGGAACTTCCCTGACTGCCTCTAATCCCGTCTCAGTTCACAACCTCTGCTCAGGTTCCGGCTGGCACTGATGAGTGCTCAGGAACAGTGTGGGGCTGCTGCCAGAGAAGGGAGAGGAAATGTGTCATGCTGTGAGGGGTGGGAGCATGCAGGGCAGTGGAAGGGACAGCTGCCCTGTTCAGAGAGGGGATCAGACCAGGACAAACAGCAAACTGCAGGGATGGAGAGCAGGGTTCCCAGACAGTCTCAGAGGAAGGAGACAGGGATTGTGGGAACCAGGGCCACCGCAGTGTCAGATCTCATGCAAGGCCCATCTGCCACAGGACATGCTAGATGGCCACGGACCCCTCTCCACCTGGAGAGTGCAGAGCCTGAAACTACCCCTGGCCATGCTTCCTGCCTGCTCTGGGGCAACACCTAGGCATTTGGGCACAGAGAATGGGCATTTTGAAAACACGACCCACCAAGTGCCCTAGTTCACACTAGTGACACAGCAGTTTCCCAGAACCTCACTTCCCAAAACAAATTCCCCACTTCTGTGACAGTGTTGCAGCTGGAGGTCAGGCACTGGGCTTGGGAGCTGCCTGCTCCCTGCAGCCCTGGAACAAGAGCAGGGCTCTCACAGCCTTATCATAACTCTGTCTGCCCACTGCCAGTGCTGCTGGGCTTCCGCTCACTCTGACTCATCCAGAAGCTCACAGCTTTTCAGCGAGGCAACACAGAAACTAAACCTCAGCACTTCTGATAAAACACTGCCCCAAGCCCAGCTCATCAGAGGACTGCTGGACTCGCCTCCTTCCCAGTAGTGCATCCCCACAGGGATGCAGTGGTGGGTACCTCAAACACCCTGCCCCAACAGGGGGGTCATCATATTATGGTCCCTACCACGATGCAAAGTTTCAGAGCGGTCCAGGTAACAGCCATGACAAAAACCCTCCTGCCTCTGCCCAGGCCTCAGGAAACTGACTCTGGCTTCTGGCTGGAAAAGATGACTATTTTCAAGACATCACTAAAAATAATGCAGAGCTGAATAACAAATGGCACACACCCATGAACCATTTCCGCAGCCACTCCCGGAGGTGAGCACACGGGAGATTGCCCCAGGCCACTTATAAGGGAGAGAAACAGAGGATATGAGAGTTTGGGACAGCAGCTTGTACCCATCCCACAGATCTGGAGGGGAGAGGCAGCTCCTGAGACAGCAGGAGCAGGATATGATTGAAGGTGAGATTAGCATTTTGCAGGGAGAGGCTGTTCCACATAGCCAGGAACTCACACGGTGCTGGCTGGAGTGAAGTGAGTCTCATGCTGCAGGAAAGCCCCAGGTTCAGCATTGCCTGGTGGACCTTTCCCACCTCCAGCTGCACCAGCCAGAGGCTGAAGCCTCCCTGACCAAGCCCTGGACAGTGTGGAATCACTGTTGTATCCCTGCACCTTCAAGGAGACAATGGAGCCCCAGAAGAGCAGCGTCACTTTTTGCTGGAGCTGTCTGCCTTGCTACAGGATAGCAGGACAGTCCCATGTCTGTCTGTCCATGCTGGCACACCTCCAGCACATCCCCACGGCCAGGGTGGTGGATGAAGCAAAGCTGAGTGGTTCTGAATCACCAAGGGACTAGAGACTGCTTGGAAAAATTCATGTAATCGCTAAAATTAGCAGCTTGTGGGCTTGGCTGGGAGAGCACATTGTTCATCTGCCAAGCAGCTGAGCATGCTCACCCACGCCAGGCAGCTGAGCTCCCCCCTCAGCCCCTGCTCCCTGCACACCTCCCTCTCTTGCCTGAATTGCCACCCTGGGCAGGATGGGACCTCCCCATGGCCCGCTGCTCCCTGCAGTGCAGTGCTGGGACCCTCTCAGTTACTTTGCCCTGCTGCAAAGTGCCCACCCTGCTATGAACTCCCCACTTCAGTGGCCCCTGGTGCACACAGAGACCAGCTCGTCCCAGGCACCAGGCCAAACACTGCTGGAGCGGAGGAGGAGAGTGGAGGGCTGGGCTAGGGGCCACAGAGGGAGTCCTCCCCATGTTCCAGCACAGGGAACACCTCTGGGCCTGAGCCCTGCAGCAGGACCCACAGGTTCAAGCCATAGCTGAGGGGTAAAGGATGAGGCATTAGCCCTGAGATGCTGGGGCCACCTCCACCCTTAGACAAGCACCAGCAGCCCCTGCCTCACCACAGGCCCACCCTAATCCTTTGAGGAGCCCAAATGAGAGAGCTCCTCCATAGGGCCAGTGATTCAGCCATAATGACATTTTCTCTCCCTGCTTGCAGAATGCAGGACCAGGGCTGCCTCACTGCTCATGGCTAGATGATGCCGTCATCTGCCCCAAGGGATGGGGACATGGCCTGCCTTCCCTGGGAAAGTGCTTATGCAAAGTGGGAACTCTGGGAGGGAGCAGCAGCAGCTTTGGTCCATCGAGGATGGTTAGCAGCAATGGCCATCAGGCTAACCTCCATCCAAGCACCAGCACCTTGCCCACCACATCCTCCTGGAGCTCAAGGAAAATAGCATTTAGGATCTGAGGCTCCAGTGGGGTTCACCCCAGCAGCAGAAGTGTCTCCTCCAGGCTCAGGCCTGGCCTGAGCAATAGCAGCAGCATGCAGGGCTTGGCCCAGGCTCAGGGCAGCGCTAGGCTGGAAGGAATGTGGGGCTGCAGCCAAGTCCCTGCAGAGATAATCCGAAGCGGAAAGAGCTCGTCCGATGTGTGCTGTGAAAGGGGGAAGGACCAGCTGGAGTGGGAGGTGATGGCATGGAGCTCATACACTGAGAAATGTTTCCTGGATCAGCTTCATCTCTGTAAAGCTACCTCTGGCACCACTAAGTACCCCAGGGACCTCTTCCTAACATGAAGGGGAAAGGGGCCTCATTTCTTCCCAGGAGAAGCCAGCAGAGGAGTGAACAGCAGACTGCAGAGCTGCTGCCAGCCATCACTGGCTCTCTGCCCTGAGCTTTTTCCATGCAGAGACACAAAGGCACAGCTGGAAGTCTGGCATGCCAGTCCTACAGCAGCAATTGCACAAAGGCAGAGCCCAGTGGTGGATGGGTCTGGGTGCTGCTGGAACAGAAGCTCCCAGCCTGTAGTGAGGTGGGACTCATCCCCTGGGGCCCAAGTAAGAGACTATACCAGGGCTTATCCACACACAAACACCCACAGGTGAGCATAAACCCAGATTTAGGCTACAAAAATGGAGGCATAACACCCCCCGAGTATGCCACTCCCTAGCTGGGACAAAGCAGGAGCTTCAGGCCTTCTGCTCACCACGGGTCTGTAAACACTCATGGCCCCAGCCCTGACTGGTGGGAACGTGCCTTGGGCTGCATCTTCTCCCAGCTCTTCTGACATCCCTAGGAAATGCTCTGATATCAGGGCTGCCAATCAGCAGCCACAGGCAAGCCGTGCTGGTTGGAGGCCTAGAGGAGACACAGACAATGCTCCATAATGTCAGGCAGAGGCTCCCAGGGCTCCTGCCTCACAGCAGCAGCTACATGCACTCCTGAACCACACAGCACTGCTGGGGGCCTTCTCCAAGCACATCTGCCATCACCCTTCTTCTTTTTGACATCAGGACAGGGAAAATCTGAGGTGCAGGTTCGAATCTTGCTGCTGGGCATTGGAGGACTGAACTGCATTTCACAAGCAACTGCCCAAGCTCACTGCCCTCTGCAAGCAATGACAAGGGCCCTCCTGCAGTTTCTGGTCTCACAGGGCAGAGGTGGTGGGATGGAAAAGACCAGGACATCAGGGACACAAGGAAAGGATGTGTGTGCTGGTGGCTTGCAAGTGCTTGCTGCAGTGGCTGTGAAACAGGCAGAGCTGCCAATGTTTGTGGCAGCAGCTCATTCAATTCCCCTCTCAGCACCTTGTGCTTTGGGGACTCTCTGGATTTAAATCCCAACAAGAAAGGAGAACGGCATTTGTACTGACATCAAGCTGGAAACATAATGAATACTTACATGGCTTGGCACATGGTGAGATCTCCCACTGCTCCATGATTTCCTAGACCGAGAGAACAGGAGCAACTGCTACAACAACAAGCATTTGGAGGGACAGAGTGAGTTCTGGCTGGGCTGGTACAGCTGGCCTAGTGGTGTGGCACCCAAGCACTCCCAGGCAGGATATAGTCCTGGAAGCATGTCCTTGACTTGGAGGTCTGGATAACATGCAGGGCTGTTACCATGACTCTGCACCCTGATCAGGAGCCAAGAGAATGGAACCAACCCCTTCAGCCACCGTATGCAGATGTGCTTTACATTCACCTCTTCCCCAATATCAGGGATCCGTTGGATCAGGGGTTAGGTACCTCCAGTTTCTTCCAGCCCCCTGTGTTCTCACCCAGCCTAGTGGCAAAGGCTGAGCAGTAGGTGATGTGAGCGTGGGCTGCCTGGACCAAAAAATCCTTGCACACAAAGGAACGGTGCTTTGAGGCAGCAGCAAGGCACGGCTGCCCAGAGAGGGTTTGGGGACCAGCCTATTGCCTTCCTGCCTGCCACAGCTGCATCATGCTGACCTGGACAACTCTCCCTTCTCCAGGAAAAACAGAAATGGGGCATGCATAAGGATATCATTGGATTTTTCAGGCCAGGGAGTTTTTCAGGAAGGGCTGAGCTTCACTGGGCAAGAAACAATGAATCAGAGGCAACTCAAAACAGTACACATCAGAGGAAAAGTTAGTAAACCATCCCAGGCACTCATTGCTCCAGCCTTTTGTTGTCTGATGACTTCACTTCCCCCGTCTGGCTCAAGTGTGGGGAAAACCCGATGACAGCATGTGAAGAGGAATCATCCTTGTCTTAGCACTTGACTGTACACAGCTCTGTGCCAGAGCCCCCACGTGCCAGAGCTGGAGCTCAGTGACTGCACTGGGAGCCAAGGAGCAGCGTGGGGGCCCAACTGGCTGTACTGCAGGGCTGGGGCAGCCAGAAGAGGGTTCAGAAAGGCAGCAGCTGGTGCTGCCCTTGGGTTGGACAGCGAGGGGTCGTACCCATACCATGAGCAAACAGGTGCTTTTCCTTAGAAATCAGACACTGTGCATCCAAGTGCCCAGAGCACACTTCCTTCACTGAGGTAGTAAGTCACCAGCACGGCTTGTAGAACCATTTCCTCACTAGTCCTGATCATACTGATCTGCCTGCGGCGAGCAGATGCCTGCGTGGCACTGCACGACAGTGCTGGAGCTGGCACAGCACAAGGTGGTCATTACAGCTGTCCAACCAAGAACCTAAATTTGTAACATCTCTCTCTTTTTAAACACTACATGCAACCACCCAGAATCACCACTGAGAAAGCTCACTGTTTTATGCTTCTCTCAAATATATTGCAATAAATATTCTGGAGCATCTGTTTATGATTCCAGTCACAGTTTGCTTTGCACCACTTGCAGTGACTTGCATTTCTGCTTCTTTAGAGATGGCTCTAGCTCCCATTTAGCCAGATTTGCTAAATTTTGTTAAACCTCACCAGCAAGACAATGATAATTTAACACTATAGAAGCACATCCTCCCTTTTCACAGCCTGGAAAAAGAATTTAGGCCCAGCAGCAGAGCACCCTGAAACAAAGCAGTCACAATTTATTCCCACTGCTTAGAGTAATACACAGCAGGGAACCAACCATAAACCTGCAGGAGATGCAAGTTTTCTTCACCTCAAGTCTGTCACGTCCATTTAAAGGCCATCCAGGAAAGTCTCTAACAGTGAGAAAATCACTACGGTTAGAAAATTACTCCTGGAGCAGAGGCTCTCTGGCCCAAGGAGCCAGGATACCACACCCAGAGGTTTTCAAGCACATCAGAGCTTTTAAGAACAAACTAAGTCCCATAATGTAGACAAAAGCTGATAGTTAAAGCCAAGAGCTACTAAAGCACAGGCAGTCTGACAGCCACCAGTCTACTTATGAGCTAAAATATTCATACAATTCAAAATACTAATAAAATGTTAGTATAAAGACCAAAACCCACACTACTGCCTAATAGTCGCCTTTGCACATCAACACTTGAAAGGACTGAAGTCAGGGAATAGCAGTATATAATAAGGTAAAAAATAGCAAGACTGAAAATGCGACTGAACACTCCAAGCTGATGAAGTTGTGTACGTTCCCCAGCCAACTTGGAAATGGAGGTGACACTTCATGTCCCTCAGTTCAGGCAGGCTCCCTGCCCCCCAGCTGCATGCTGCTGTTTTCCTAGCCATGCCCAGGAGAGACCATTCTTCTCTCTCCCAGCTCAGCCAAGACCAGCTCTCAAACCATTTCACCCCTGTGGAGCCCATCTTCAATCCTGGGCATCCGCCTGGTACTCTGGTTTCAAGATTCCCTGCATCATGCAGCCAGGAACACCTTGTTTGTCAGACCACTGGCCAAAGTTTAAGGATCAAAGTGTTTACTTGAACTTTACAAAGTTTCCAGAAAACCTCCAAGCAAACAATAAAATACATCAAGATTATACTTCCTAGCTCAGCATCTTCCTCCGCTGTTAGCTTTAATTGATACCCACCCCTTTCTCATGCCACGTCCTAGAAAGGGGCTGAGGACAGAAAGCAGAAGTTAAGACACTTGCACCACACCATTCTGCACACATCCCCATTGTTTAATGGTCCTTCCAAGCATCTCCTCCCAAAAACACCACTTGTTTTCTCAGTAGGGAGACAATTGCAGGCAGTATAGGGCATAATAGGATTGGAGTACTTTGGGCAGTCTCTAAAGCACAGTTGAAGCCATGTTCCTATATTGATGGCACTCCATCTGAGCAGTGAACACTTGGCAGGCAGCAGCCTCTGGCAGGGACAGGGCTGCACTCCAAGGCAGGAAACTCACAGCACACGTGTAGGTAGAGGCCCTCTGGGTTCATGCACCAAGTGCTGTACCAAGTTACAGTGATTACAACCACTCCTGGGAAATGCTGTGGGGTGCATAAAACTAATTTCCATTATGTTATAAAGACAAGGTCCTTATGGTCTTTGTTATGAAGATTTGTAATCCAGATCTGAATCAAATATTAACTATTCAAATGTTCTAAAAGTATCCAAAGCAACACTTCCAGTTTTTTTCTTGGGCTGGATTTCTCTATCTTCTTAATATTCTTATCAGAACTACAGGTTGAGCAGGAAAATTTCTGGAGTGCAAGAGTTGCCTGGTGTTACCCATCACATACAGACTGAGCACAATGACTACAGTCTGGAGTGTTAAAATCAAACTGTGAACGCACAAAAATAGTTGGCAATAAGTAACTCTGGTATTAAAATAGGGTTTAGCACTGCTGCGGGCTGGAAACTCATCCCACCAGACAAGAGTAGTTAAATCTGTCCCTCTAACACTGTTGGTTCGTGCTATGATGCTGGGAGAAGTTTGAATTGGAACATCTGAGAAATGTAACCCAGGTTGTCCAATATCTTCAACATGGGAGTAGGTAAAACCTGGAGTTGCAGGAGGAATTGATGTGGGCGTGCTGATGGTTTCCATGTCGGATAGCACTGTTACAGCAGTGTCCCCAGATGATGTGAAGTGCTCTGTCGCAGGAGATGTCGAAGTCTGGCAATAAGTTGAGCTGAATGTCTGATATGTCATAGCTGTGGTTGGCAGGCACTCCAGGTCATCAATGCTTAGAGACACAAGAGAAATATTCTGCAGTGCCACTGGGCTGTGGCACATTAGAGATTGCACATTTTTAACTATTGTTGTGCTCTTTTGGAGCCATTCTTGGAAGCCAAGAATTTGGCAATCGCATTTCCAAGGGTTGTCATCAAGGACAACTTCTTCCAGCTCAGGTAAAGCAGTAAAGAAGTCTGCAGGAAGAGACTGCAGGTTAGTACTATTCAGGTAAACTTTCTGGAGGTGCTTGAGATTATGAAAGAGGTTTCTAGGAAGAACCCCAAGCCTTGTATCAAAGAGGGAAATGTTCTGCAGTTTCTGAAGGCTCAGAAGGATTCCCTCTGGCAAATTGGAAATATTACTCGTATGGAGAGAAAGGCCCCGCAGTTCATTCAGGCCACCGAATACATTCCTAGGAAGTACCGTAAGCTCTGGGTTAAAACTCAGCACAAGAAGCTCCAAATTTGTCAAGTTACTGAAGACAAAATCTGGTATTGTTGAGAGCTTTGTGTGATACAGCCATAGGCTGCCTAGATGCCTCATCTCTCCAAACAATACTTCTGGAAGAGACTTCAGTGGGTTCCTGTACAAGGTCAGTTTAGACAGGTCATGCAAGTGCAAAAAAAGCCCAGAAGGCAAAACCTGAAGCCTGTTTCTGGAGAGTGTTAGGGTTCTTAGTTTATGAAGACAATGAAATGCATCAGGGGCAATGGAATGGATGTTATTGGAATGCAGAAAAAGCTCCTGCAGCTCCTTCAGGCTATCAAACATACCAGATTCTATTGAAGCCAGCCTATTAATATACAGCATCAGCCTCTCAAGACTTGTTAATGCACTAAATATATTTCTAGGCAGTGCTGCTAAGTAATTTCTTGACAAGTTCAGTACTCTGAGTTTGGTGAGTTTCTTCATCACATCACTGGGAAGTGCTGTTAGTTGGTTTTTGTTCAAGTAAAGCTCCTGCAAACTAGCCAGTTTGTCAAACAGATTTTCCTTGATAGATTTCAGCCTATTACTTTCAATGATCAGTTGCTGAAGCTGCACCATGTCATCAAATACTTCTGGGGGAAGTTCAACCAGTTTATTATCTAGCAGTTTGAGGACTTTTAGCCTTCCCAAGCCTTTAAAAGCCATTGGTGAAACCAGAGCAATGTTGTTTGAAGACAGGATGAGATGTTGCAGTTCCACCATCCTAGCAAAAACATCCTGCAAGTACAATATGTTAGCGTTTGTTATGTGAATTTCTGTCATGTTGCAAGGCAGATTTAACAATTCCAGGTCTTTTATGTGGGGGCCAGAGCAATAAATTGCATTTTTTGAAGAGCAGTCACACTTCTCAGGACAAATAGACGCATCCAACTGGAAGAAAAGCTTGATCATCACGGACAAACTGAACACCAACATCCTTGTTGAAGTGCCAGAAACATTAGCTGTTACAAGAGATAAGAGAGAATCAGGATTTGATCATAGGTAACTTTGCAACTCACAAAGATGTGTGATTATATCATAAACCCACAAATGTGTGCAAAATTTCCCTTGGCTTGAAAGCAAACTTCAAAATCTCTTTGGTTCTTGACTGCCAATATTTCTGAAGTGCTCAGCTTACACTGAAAAGTACAGATAAATTAACTTTTGTAAATCAAGTACTCGTTGTTTGTATTTGTACCAGTTAACTACAATAAAAGTACACAAAAATCATGATGAAACGCTTTAGTCAACAGACCTGTATTTATTTGAACAGAAAAGCATTACAGAATTACAGAAGGGTTTGGGTTGGAAGGGACCTTAAGGATCATCTATTCCCAACTGACAGGGACATCACTACATGCCAAAAATATTTTCAAAAATTATCAAAAGGTCCTGCACTCACTGTGTTTTTCCACTGTAAGTTATCTGAGGTTTAAAAATAAAGTTTAGCCTGCAAAAATAGACAATGGAGGTAAAAAGGTTGTCCTGTACTTTAAGTGGTGAAAAGCAAAACAGCACCATCCAGCTAAAACCTGTCTCAGCATTTTCAAGTGATGGCTTCTTGGAACAGCCCAAGAACACACAAGAAGGAACAGGCTATTTTTGACACAGCCTGAAATAAAACAGAAGACCCCATGTGGCACAGGACAGTAGTGAGCCTCTGATAACCAACAAGTCTCAGTTCAACAGCTGAATGCAATACTGAGCTGTCAGCAGTGGTATTAAAAGTACAGTGAAATGAGAGGAAAGAAGAGCACGAAATTAGATGGGAAGTTGTAGCAATAAAGATACATCCGCATGAAACACACCACAAAGTTGGAAAGTTGCATACATTTCCAAACAAACAGGAAAGGAATCATTGTAGGTATAAATGGTAATATTTAAAAGAGCAAGTCAAACAAACCCATAGCCTAGAAATATTTCCTCAATGAAATCAACAAGTCCAAGTGTATCAGAAACCTGAATGTCAAGCACCTGGCTGAGCAGCAGAATAAGCAGCAGCTGGGATAGCTGGAATAGCTACACAACTTTCACAGAGGTAACTGGGATAGCTGACACAATGTCAGTCTTCTGCCAGGAACATGGGGGAAGAGGAAGGGTCCATCCCCACATACTCTTTTTGAGGGGCAAGGATGAAGCTCTCCCATACCAACCCCACAGACAGACTGTTGGGTACAACCCCCATCACTTAAAGAGAAATCAGGAAGGACAGCAGAGCTTCTCAGCCACCCAAACTGCAGACAAGAACATACAACAATGGACCCAAAACAACTGCTTGCCCAAATCAGCTGCTGCATTAAAAAAAAAACAAAAAACAAACCCAATAGAGCAAAAGGGAGTGCTTAAAAAATTAAGATTTTATTTAGGTTCAGAGTACTGAAGTCTGGTAAAATCTCTAACTCTCCATCAGGAAGGGAAGGACATGGCATTTAATGCTATCAACGACCAGCAACATGGTGCCACAAAGCAAGATCTCAGTGGGCTTTTCACAACTCCTTGAACGAGACATATGCGTCACCAAAAAATAGCACATTTCACTCTTCCAAAGGTCTTTCACATGTCAAACAAGAATCTTTCCAAGATTCTCGCCCTCCTAGTAATCCTCCCCACCTCAAAACTCTCATAAGCCAGTGATGCTTTTACCTCAAGTTTGTAACTCAGCCTGTCCCTGATCCTACATATCCCCATGAGCAGAACCCTCTATCCAGAAACACATTAAGAAATTTGTTTCAAGCCCTGACTGGCATCTCAACCTGCACAAACTTAACTCAAGACCACAGAACTACAGGATTCAGTGAGACGAGAAAAGCAAGGATCTAGAGAACCAAATGGAGGGAAAAGCTTCCAATTTGTTATGCTACAAACTGCAAATTCAGGTCCCTTGGAAGGTATGACTACAGGCCACTCTGTAAAATCAGAAACAGACTAACACTAGACTGTAGGTTTGTGACGTCTTTTTTCCTGGTCTTACAGCAAAAGATAATACAGTATATAAGAAGACAAGGTTAGATGCTCAGAAATGCTAGAAAGCACTAGCTTTGACAAACAAACAGCAAAATGGTAGAAATTCTTTGCAAGATATGAAGGCTGTAAGTGCTGCCACAAGAACTGCCTACAAGCCTATGGGTCTCAAACATCTGGAGATGCTAACAGTATTTTCTGACGAAACATTTAAAGATTTTAACAGTACAGAATACAGTAATAAAGATCATAATTATGCATTCCCATGTATCAAAATTCTCTCAAACCCTCCCTCACGAGACACCTGGCATTCCAGAAAAGGCACCAGCCTGGCTGGTCATTTACCAAAGTCTGGTCTAAAGCCTCTTTCCCTTTCAGCCCCCTCTTAACATTTCTCAAGACTACAAAAGGATGCCAGAGGCAATACATTAATACTGTTACTATATTAGAAGTCTCAAATCAGTTTTGAACTCAGTTTTAGAGAACACTGAGCACATGTATTGCTTACAGTGGTGCTTACCTCTTTTATTGCCTTGCAAGTTCCTAAACTCATACAAGCATGAAAAAGGAATTTTGAGCTGTACCTTAGAAACTTATCTGCTTTTTAAAGGAACTTACCAGGAGCAGAGCAGGCAATCAGGCTTCACCATGACACTGCACTTTAAATGGGAAGTAAAACAGCAAAACGCATCCTCTAGATAACACTTTCACCCGTATTTGCCCAGTTGCTGAGACAGGACAAAGGCCAAACAATATTTGAAGCTTCAGAGCAGATTTTTGCCTACAATTGTTCAAGCAACCAACTTCCACAGGTTGTATGTAACTCCAAAAGTAGGGCTTGAAGCCACTCACATAACAGGAGAAAATTTTAAGTCCCACACCCAATGGTAGAAAACCCCCTTGTAGCTTCTTTGTCAGTGATATTGGATTATGTGCTTCAGACAACCCAAAGCAAATCTGAGTGAAGTCAGAAATCTACGTTTCAATGTAAGATGTGAACAGAAATTTCAAATTTGTCACCGGTCTCTTACACAGATTTTAAAGGAGTGGACACATCCACTTTAAACCAAGTGCTTATACCTTCACAAAGCTGCTCTGACTTTAAATTTCTTGCAGGATTGGAGTCAAAGCAGTTTCAGTAAGGAATGAAGGGGTTTTTTACTTAATGCTTTGGCTAAGCACTCCAAGGTTGACCCATTTAGTTTGTTTTTCCTCAAGGTCTTCTGGAGTGGCAGGCCAACAAAACCTAAAACCTGTAAGGTTCTGAAAGAGAAAAGCTAAGTTTTAAAAACAGAAGCTTGAAATTGAAAGACCAAGTTTTTGTTATTAAGTAAAAAGGTATTTTAAGTATCTTGTCTTCAAGTTTAAAATTATGTGCTCTGCCAGTGACTGTTTCAATGGAAGGTGAGCCACAGGATAGGAAAGATGTCTTTGTTTCCACATGATTTTTCTGAAGATGACTATGACAATGGTGACAGCTCAGATCATGCCTCCCCACGTGTCCAAACAGAAGGATCATCTGAATAACCAAAGGTGGAAACATATTGCTATCCCATGTACAAGGTCTGGCTTTAGAATGGCTCTCATAAGCCACCAGGTGAAGCTGCAGTCAGTGTGATCCCCCTAACACAGCAGGCACCATTCCCACCCCCACCTGCAAAAATACAGAGGTGCTGAACAGCATATCCATGACATCAGAGAGACTAAGTCTGAATTCTTCAACAAGCTTTGGATCTAATTCTATAAAGAATAATTAAAACAATTTCATGAAACTAATGAGGAGAGTTAAAAAATCGGTTCATTTAAATTTTATTTTCAAAGAGCTTCAGTCACAAAAATGATTTACAAGTCTATTTACAATTCTATTGTACAGTTATTTATGTATGCCTCTTGACAACAGGGTACCATTCTAGAGCAGCAATACATATTTAAAATACAAAGATGTAGTATCATTTCAGATTTAAAAATAAAAGGAAGCTGAGCTTCTAGAGAGCGCTGTAATGATAAATATTATAATCTGTGTTAGGCTTGAGGAATTAATGACAAACTAAGTAGTTTCTGGTTCACATAATTATTAAACAAGCTGCAGTTTGTTGAAAATAGTTTTAAAAACCTGAAGCTTTACTGTATATAAAATCAACATATTCAAGACTCTAAAAATTGTCAAAACCCCACAGCTTTCCCTTAGACATACAAAACCCTAAGTTAACAATTCAGAATTTCATGGGAGAAATCCTACAGGACTTGAGCTCTCTCATTTTGTGATGACCAATATAAGCATTAAAAATTTGCAGCATAAAAAGGACTCCACATCTGCTTAGTATTATACTGCATATACACATATACAGTACAGGATTATTAACCCAATTTGGGATGACTGTTCAGCAAAACCTTCATGAAGAAAGAAAAAAAAATAAATATAATTAAAAATCCAACAACTTTTTAAAAAGTGCAACAGTAAGTTTCCAATTTAAAGTTATGATGAATATAGACAGTCAGTTCTGTGGGTTTTTTCAGCCGCTTCTATTCAAGCATTATTTGCAGCATTTTCTTTTTACAGTAGATTTAGTTCTATAGTACATGAAACTAGAGTTACTGCTAATTGGATCTGAAGGGAAAGGAAGAAAAGAACTTTAAAAATAACCCTGAGGGATATACAATTTCATGATCTTGTAATTTATTTTTAAAAAGTAACATTTATTATTTAGCAACTGCTTTTCTGGATAGACCAGTCCTTTAAGTATGTGCATAAATAATATTTAAAAATCAGTAATATTTACAAATCCTAATACATCAAAATAAAATACATACAGATTGAAGTCTGCATACACAAATAATTTAATAATAAATCAAACTCCTCAACATAAGGCCAAAATATACAGCAGGAAGAAAATGTCTACCCAGTATCTAGTAGAGCTCACTAACTTGGTCTGTTCACCTGAATTTAGATTTCCAAGATGAACACTGAAAGAGATTTTTTTTTTCAATACAAAATTAATTTCATCTTACTTCAAAACAGAAACTGAATACACTAGTGCAGATCTAGTTTGCTGCATTTCTGAAAACCAGAAAAACTAAACAGCTCAAAATGAGAAAAATTATAGATGGTCAAATTCAGATCTTGGGCAGGAAGGCATAAATCCCAATAATTGCAGAAAATGCAAAAGCTTATTTTGTGGCTGAACTTGCAATAACAAGACAGATTCTCAGAAAAGCTGATTTATTATTCTTGACTAAGCGTCAGAGCTCAAGCATGCAACCTCAGGAACATTTACCAACCCTGAACGCAGACCTGGAGGAAACAAGCTCCCATTTGCAAAATATTCAAGTTTACTATGCTCATGAGCCATTAGTCACTCAGTTAAGTGGAGACACTTGGCAATTTCTGTTTTAGTAAGAGTTCCCTAAAATGTTCTCTGAAGACAAGTCCACCTTAAGACAGCTGTTTCCTTCTTACTTTCTAGGTAAGTCTAATAAACTAGAATAAGACTGAAAAGCTAGCTCCAGAAACCAAGCAAGCCAAGAGAAATTATCATCAGTTTAGGAAAGTATTAAGCAAAAGCATATAAAAGGGAAAGACACAAATATTTTTCTTTCAGTTCTCATGAAACAGCAAATCTAAAATGGTCAATGAAACGGAAAGCAGAAGCTTATGCGTTTAAGGATAAGTCACAGCTCCCAGGTCCAAGATGCATAGCTTCACAATATTTTTCAACTAAAATATTATTTTTGTTTAGATTTGAATACTACTTATGCAGCTAAGAATTATTCTTCATCAGTTATTCCATGCTACAAAGGTTTTGTAAAATCAACATCGGCAGAAATTAGCCAACTGACTCAGGTTCATGACTAATTAATGTATCCAATGTTTGCAGACCCCTTAAAAGCTACCAATGTTGTTCGATGTCTGTGACCTTATGAAGCCAGGATAATAAGAACATTGCTCTGTTGAATGAATGCTAAGAAAACCACTTCCCCCTTTCCCCCTGCTCTACTCCTCAAAAACAAACAACAACAACAACAGAAATCAGGAAAAGAGTTGACAGCTGGACTGGAAGATAGTACACCATATGCATACTATTTAGGAGGAGCAGTAACTTCAACAACCAAGTTCTATGAAAAGGTCTTCCAAACCATTTAGCACCACTTTTAAATTCCCTGTTGGCACAGTATATTCAACACTGCAGAAACCACAACACGATTGACATTAACATGGTTAATGGTTGGACTTGATGATCCTGAAGGTCTTTCCCAACCTTAATGATTCTATAAGCAGCAGGGCACCCTGTCCATACTGCCTTACAGAACAGCACAAGGGAATTAGGCCTGATCTGAAAAATTCTGCCTATTAAAACAAGGCTGGAATGGAATTGTCTCCACAGGAATTTAAAAGAACAAAACAAAACAAGACAACCCAGAAAATAAAAAAAAATTAAAAAAAAAAAAAGGAAAAAAAGAGAAAAAAAACCCTAACATCAAAAACCTCAAATTCCATCATCAGAATATACACACTTCAAAACAATTCCAGCCAGTCAGTGAGTTCGAGGCCCTCATTCCACAACTACTCTAAAGGACCTGACTTCCTTCTCAAGATCTCTACAGAATCATGACTTCTTCAGACCCCAGATCCCCTCCCAAAGCTTGGAGGTGTCTGGACCAGTTAGTTGCCCCTGGTCAAAAATAGACTGATCGAGACTCAATATTTATCATCTTCCCAAAGACACCAAGGAAGACTTTTCCAAATATTTATGAAGTTCACAATGGTTTGGAGATAAGCAATTTGTAGTTTAGAGAAAAAAAAAACAACAAAAAAAGTTTTAAACCTTGCAAGTCAAAGTGCTGTCTGCCTCTACTTCTTTGTAGACCTATTTTTCTAGTGGTCTTGTGTTCTGATACTGCCTCATGGCAAAATGATGTATGGCTACCTCTAGTGCTTAAGCAGCATTAGTGGTGATACAAGCTTTTGTTTTTTTATCTTTTTTTTTTTTAATAAATAAAACCTGCATAAGCTTTATAGTTCTGCACCAAGACAGACTTTAGCTCCATTTTCTCTTAATTTTGTTTCGTATAGCTACATGTAGCGCTTAAGACACTGGCAGACTTTTTGAAATGCTTGTGCTCTTAACGTGCACAAATCCCACATGTGGGCATGTGACAACAGAACTCCCTCCCACTCCCATATCCCTTGCAGCAGTAACTCTGGCCTTACTACTTCAAGGTATACAGGAAAATTATCTTTAGATTTACAAATAAAACATGGTCCTCAAAGGGATAATCCAACCCTTCTGCTGGAAAAAGCAAGGTCTATGGAGAAATGCATAGCTAAATGTAATAAGACATGCCATAGAAGAAAGTGTTTAGATTCTCCATCCCTCTTTCTCCAAAAACTTTAGAGTGTAGCCAAATGGCTCCTCCTCTGAAGGCCACCTAACCCCTTCCCTGTGGTTAGCTAGAAAAGAAGTCAAGAATCCACATGAAAGCAATGTGCTTATTTCTTAAAGACAGAGCATATTGCTTCGACAGCATTCCCAATTCCTGCTGTGGCAGACTAAAGAACTGAACTTAGAACCCAAACATTACACCTGGGAACACTCCTTACTAATAGGGAAAAACTTAGAGGTACACACACAAACTTTATAACTGTTCTGAGGCACAAAACTTTTCATTAGTCAAATAAAAACCAACTAAACAAACAAAATAATCCAAATCAACCAAAAGGAAAACAAACACAAAAACCCCCAAAACAATGACAAGGTTATGATGCACCTCTAGCACAGCCATGAAACCATCACATCATACGGTTTACATGAACACATGCCCAGATAAGCAAGTTAGAACAACTATTAAGATACTCCAGGCAAATAATGTGAACCTGTTTTAACTGCCCTGCAGTTTAAACCTTCAAATGCATCTCATTTAGGAACAATGAAATCTGAAAGAAGGTGGAAGGAAACACAATCATTTTTGTTCTGCCTAAGGTAACTTACATTTTTAAAATGTACAGCCATAAGACGCCTGGCTCTGAATTTTGTATTCAGAGAGACAAAACAGTTGGAAATATCTGCATTAGAATTTGACATTTAGCACACTGCAGTTTCAAATAAAGCCTTAAAATTACATTCTTCTGTATACTACTAAAGATACATGCCACCAAGATCCACTGCTACGTTACAGTGATGATTTGATATGAACCATTTTCTTGGGATGGTACTTTCGCTTCTGTTGTTGTCCTGGGTTTTGGTGGCCATTCTGGATCAACCAGCAGTTCCTGAGCTAGGTGCATATACTTGGCTTTTGGTGTTTTCTCTCTACAACCGAACAGGGAAGAAAGGAAACAGACTCCACAGCGGTCCCCAGCCTCCTGTAGAAGTGAACAGATTTGAAAATGGGATTACCATAACAATAACAAAAGAAAAAGTCGGTAACAATACAGTTGATTATTAGAAGAAAAACTATTATTTCAGTCTTTAATTTACTATTTCATTATCACATTGGATTGGACCTGTGGTGCAGCAACTCTTCTGTTGCGTCATCTCTTCTATACTATGGTAGTGATGATGTTCAAAAAACATTAAGGAAAAAACCAAGCATTTCACATTATTGTAACATCTAAGACCACCAACAGTTTTTATGCATATTTTATAATCATTTCAATAATCACAAATAGAACAGGGAACAATAAATGATTTGTTGGAGAATAAAAACCCGGTCTAGAAAAAGCAAATTCCCAAAATACTTTTTAATTGTTAAATTGAAGGTAGCCAGTCAGACAAAAGTAGCAAAATTTAACTTGCTGGAATGTGAAATCTAAATACTGCAGGTATTAATAGTTATTTTAAAAGACACAAATTATTAAACTTAAGTCTTCCTTCCTATGTTTCCTCTCCCAGTCTTAAATGCATGTAATTTAATTAGCTGGAGAGGAGAAACACCACTCCTCATTCTTGAGACCGAATCCCTCTCATGTCTCAGACAGCACCTATAGTCTGCAGGGCTGACATTTTAATGGCAATATATACTATAGTATTCATCATGCTCTAAATGTCTGTCAGTTGGTGAACTGAACCAAATGTGAGCCTTGAGTACAGTTTCCGTTCCTCAGTGAACACAAAATAATTTGTTCTACCACAGCCTCAAAAGGACAAATGTAAATCTGAAGTGAATACGTTTAATAAAATTTAGTACTGAGAAATAAGCCACTGTAATTCTAGCAAGCACAAATGTACAATCAGCCAAAAGTAATAAGCCAACAAGCTTAAAGTAATGCTGGTTTCTATGGGATTCACATAGATTTCCTTCATGCATTAACAGCAGAGGGGCAGACCAGACCAAAATTCATGTCACCTGAAAAATCTTTCAGTGTACTAAACCATCTGAAGTAGCAACAGTGTGTTTTCATTTGCCATCTTGTTTTGTTTAATTTGTACATGCTGAAAATTACTGCTCTCAGACAATGACCTAAAACTCTAAACCAAATTATTTTAATTGCTTCTAAGCAAATCAAGATGTTCCCAGTCCTAGCATGCTAACTTGTGACACCACAAATAAAATTTGCTAATGTGGAAACTAAAGATGAAGTGAGAAGTCTTAAAGCAATGCTCTAGATTTGTTTCACAGTTCTTGCACACACACTAAACTCTTCAAGTGTCAATACAGTAAAAAAAATAAACCCAGAAGCCTTTGCTTTTAATATTCCAGTTACAGAAATCTAATTTAAGCAGACTTAAGCTAAAGATAAGGCAACAGACATTTATAGATAAGAGACAAAACCAAATTAATTCACATGCAATCAAATGACGACAGCAAAATACTCGTCTCCAACCTGAGGCGGCTGGGGTATGGTGAGGCGAGATTCTCCTTGTTTGTCTCGATTGAACACAACCTTCCAAAGGATCATATCAAGGAGGACATTCTGTGAGACATTACAGTGAGTGGGAAGAGTTAAAGAAACTAATGATCATTTGTTGTTAGTGTGCATATTACAAATAAAACCTGAAACAGTGTGTTAGGCATAACTAATTCAGTGGCAAGTAAAACAGAGAGTTTATGCTACTTGTTGGTACTTTTGTGATAAACATTTTCATTACTAAAGTGCTCACACAAAATTTAAGACTATGAACATGTACTCTAAAATCAACAGCAACAATGACCGAAACTGCATCCAATGATATGGGTAAAAAACATAAATACACTTATGTTTCAATACTCTAAAAACCTGTGAAAATATGAGTGCTTAGAGCAGTTTCCCCACAAACCATTGTTAACATTACAGTGCATTTAATTTTGGAGCTATGCTTTTTTACATAGTTTGTTTTAAACCAGTGACATTCTCAAAAAAGCAGCAGTAGGGTGGCAAAGCTGAGCCACCAGCAGGAATTAAGGAATTTGGTAGGTATAATTCCAGGTTTTTAGAAGAAGGCAGAACTTGAATAGTATGTTGAGCACATCTGGTTATCCTCATACAGCTCTGTGGGCAGACTCAAGAGCTTTAAGCAAATCTGGCAACACAGGTGTGAACCTGTACCTTCCATGGCCTCGAGCCTACAACTCTGATCCTTGAACAGATTCCATTTCTAACATCTGCCTAACCTCTGCCATTGAAAACGGGGAGCTGATTAGTCAGACTTTTGTAACAGACTTTTATAATGCTTATGATTTTATAATATACCAGAATTTGATAGTGCTTTTATAAAGCATCAGCCAACAAATCTTCAGCTTGTTAGATGTTCATTTTTTAAGCCAGTTTGGTTTAAGCATGTCTGTACCAGGCATCAGGGGTAAGGAGGAACAGCTGCTAGGATCTGCCTTTGTTGTGCAATATTTTCTATCATCCGGTAGAAAGAATCTGCATGCTTTGTGAACCTAGTCTGGCACCCACATGGAAGAAGCAAAAGCTTTTCAGAGCATTTCAGAAAATGAACAGAAAACAACCACAGTCAGAAACTGTTTCTACATAGTTTCTACAGCTATTCCTGTTGTAGAAGCAATGACAAAACTACATATGATCATAGTATGACACAGAAGTGTCACACTGGCAGGTGTGACTAAAGAAGATCCAATTCCTCATGTATCTCATAATTATGAGACACTTAAAGAAACAATTCCTGAGGGACAGCAGAACAAACTCTAGGTGAAAACTGGGTACCTTGTTAAAAGATGGAAGGAGCTGCCACCAGCAGCCTCTTCCAGATACTCAGAATGTGACCTGTGGCACCCACTAAGTCTGTAATGACAAGTATAGGGAGCAGAAAATCCAGCCAGGCACACAAAGAGATAAAGATAATGAGCTATACTAGAAGTGAAGGAAAGAAATAGCCTGGGATTTCTACACAGCACACTGGATCCAAGGACTGGCACCACACAACAAAGCTTTAGGGAGTGTAGAGCAGCATTGCTGGAACTGGGCAACTGCAGCTCAAGAGGTGGGCTGAAGTAAATGAAAGGTGAAGTGAGCACAGAGATTTGAGGATTGTCCCAACAGTTCTGTTGGGACATCTGCTGTACAGTAAAACAATCCATCTGCCATAACAAAGCATTCAACTTACACTTAAAAAGTGGAAGAAACCCAGTTTAAGACAAAGCATAACAGCCCAAACAATTAGTGCCAAGAAGTTGGTACTTCTGTTTTATTATTAAATTACAGGTAACAAGATAAATAGGGAAGTCTGGTTAAAATAAATGTGCCAAATCATCCCAGTTTTGGTAATGAAAGTTAAATGACTGAAGTGTAGAATGATGCTAACTCAAACCTGCATAGGAAAAAGAGTGAGGTGAGGTTTGAAACAGTGGGCGAAAGAACAGTCTGCAGGTAATTACAATGCTTAGGAGATGCTTAGTAGAAAGTCACAAGTTTTCAGGCTGATGTGACAACCAACAAAGCCCAGAAGTGGAACTTTATGAACACGTATTTAAACCAGAGGAGAACCATCTGTCCTCGAGAGCCAAGTGCTGATACATGGATTGGCACACTGCACAGACCTTCTAATGAAGCCCTTACACATCCAGAATAGAAACAACCCCAGATTCTGTAAAAGTTACAAGAACACCTGCAGAACAAAGGAATTTTCAAGCAGATGGTAAATTTATTTCTCTCAGTAATCTTTATCATTGGACTGAAAATTGAAACTGAATAGGGAAAAAAATATTTCTGTCTAGGTTTGTTTTAAATTTAGCCGAAGACAAAAAAAGCCATGATTCTGAAGCTTCAGAAGAGCTGTTTTGTTTCAGTGGTAAAGACAGCAATATACACAAAATTTGACTTCACAAATAAAAATAAGCAAAAAAAAACTATTAAGCATTCACTAATACAAAAAAAAAAGCATTCAAGGGCATAAAGGAAAATCATCACAGCAAGAGTTAGAGTACAAAAACGACAACATAAGAAAGGCACGGAGCTTTAACAGTGGATACACTTGTTAACAACTAGACAAGAGGCCAAGAAAATTAGTGTCTACTGACATGTTTTGGAAAAGACAAGTTGTCACCTGCCACGTGAAAACATAAAAACATGTTCCAGAAGGCAGCAACATAAGAGCATATTTCGCAAATTCTATTTGGAGAAACATTTTAAACACAAAACCTTGATAAATTTGTTTCAAGAATCTGAAAAAAAACCCTTTTGTTAATTTATACTAGGTCACAAATAAAGGGAAAAAACATGTCAATTGGATAGAATATTAATGCTGTAGTACTCTTTGGAGGCCAAACTTGTATGATGCAAGCAAGCATTATGCTGGTTACATTGATAGCAATCCCTCACATTGCAATGGAAACACTGATTAGAAGCTGTAGAAAACGTTACACAGTAAAAACAGATAATTGTAGTGTGTAAGCACTAGATAATGTTGGAAGGCTTTTTCATCTTGCAGAAAAAAAAAGTGACTCGTGACTGCAACCAAAACCCAAACATATTCAGGTTGGAAATGACATGTCAGTTAACAGGGAGAAGAACTAACCACAGGAATAAATAACTGACTCTGAATCCAGACTTCTTCTGGAAGATTTATCTGTCCAACTTTGATTCTTGGAAACAAAAACAAGGCACCTGGATGAAAGGTTTCTGCACACACTAACTCTGGAATTACAGCAGAAGAGGTCAACATCCAGAGTGACTGACTTCAGACAAGCTCAGTGATGGAAAAAGCAGATTTGCATGAACATCTCTACTTCTGGACTTTGATCATATCAGACAATCGAGTTACACAGACCTGCATTATTCTGAACAATAAGCTCTGTATATGATCCAAATGAAGGAAGAGGGGCTCCCCTAAGGATTTTAGACAGTTCTCTAGGTATGTTTTTATTCTGAAGTAACATAGGAAATAAAAATGGAGTATTTTAACATTAAATAGTCGAATTATTAAGTCTTTCAACTTCCTCCTCACCCCCATTTTTTAATAAAAAAGATTTTAAAATTACACTTTAGACACAAAGTCTTGACAGATTAAATCTAGTTTACAAGGACATTTGTAGAAATACGAATTTAAGAAAACAGCAGCCACTCATAGTGGCATGCCGTGAAGAGTGACCGTCTAAATAAAAGACAAATGTGCACCCTGATAAAAGAACCACTTAAAAGAGAAGCATCGTTTCCATGTGGATTTCTTACCTCCATCAGCACGGATACAACTGCATTTAGAATAACGATGATGACAATTCTTAGTCGCCACTCAGGTGGCACACACACAAGCTGTGGAAACAAGTTGCTAGAGGTTAGAAACGCACATGTGAAGTAAATACACATTCAAAACACACTCAGCATTGTAAATTCTCCCTTCCCCACCCAGTGATGTGAAGCCAAAGCTCTGTAGGGGTCATGCTTGCCCCAAAGGCAGCCCATCAGTTCCCCCAGGAAGCTGACACACCCTCAGATCTGCTGACTCTCACCTCAAGAAATTCATCAATAGGTTCAACAGGATGCAACATGATGAAAAATATGAAGACATAAAGAACTATAACAGATAAAACAAACAGAACTGTAAAAGAAGAAAAAAATATTTTAATTGGACCATCTCACAATCAAGAGTTTTAGACAGTTTTAACATGTATCAAGATTCATTACTGCCTGGAAACAAACTCTCTTCTCCTTCTAAACCCCTTCCAGGCAAATTTGGGCAATACTAGTCGTACTGATAGCCATAAAGAGAGAGAAGGCCTGACTCATTCTCACTGGCTCACTTGTGGAGTTGAAATATACATACACTTCTACAAATTAAGCAACTATTAACACAAATTTCTCCATACAGTTTAATGTTTCCTTATTTCTAGCTGTGATTATGAGAGGACAACTGAACTATGATCTCCTAGCAACACTATTACTTCTGAAGTGGCACAACAGAATTGTCAATAAGTGCACAGTCAATAGGGAGTTTTATTTGGAACTGTATATACTAAGAAAGGACTTACAATTTTTGTAGCATGGTTGTCTAAATGGCTTTCCTTTAGAAAAGACAATTGCCACTATGAGGTACTGAAAGCTGGATATAAAAAACAAAGTTGTGTTTTCATAATTTTTAATGTAATGTTCATCATGAATAGTCTCATTCCCATAGTGTGCAGAGCTGGTGTTCTTGGCGTCCAACACATTACATGCACTACAACACAAAAAACATTGAACACTGAGCTATAGAAGAGAGGCAAATAGGGCCCACTTATTTATGAAAGTAATGACAGAACAAATTGCTACAGTAGCGAAAAAGCTTAAACTTGAGAACATACTACAGGTAGTAAGAAATAACTCAAAACTGTGGCAGAGAGGTAGCAATTTTTGTGAATTCAGACATTTGAGTTCTTTTATGCTGCCAGTTTGTAAATTTTCTATATAAACTGTTTAAAAACTGTCATTGTAGACAGACTTCAGAGACAGGTAAGGAAACACTGCAATCTAAAAAACAAAATTAAAACACCTCTTCATTTTCAAAAACATGAATTTTATTTACTCTAACAGGAAAGAAAAGCTTTATAATATGAAAGAGATAAAACAGATCTTAACCATAAATTTCGAATTTCTACCTCAACTGTCTAAAAGTCCAAGAGTCATTAGACCAAGTCATCTGACTCTGAACCAATTTTGCTTTTCAGCCACTGGGTAGCTATAAAACATTAGTATGCTTTTCACAGAAAAATCAGCAGACTAGCAAGCTGCCATAATACAAGCTTTATTTTCAAAGTCACAAAAGGGAGGGTCAAGAAAAAAAGGAAGCAATTATTGCCTATAGCTTTCCAATCACTACTGTATCCTGCACAGAACCACTGAAACACTTACTCAGAGTCTGCTGTCCAAGGCTCATACCAGGGCTGCTGTTTGACCCAAATGAACCCCAAGGTTTGGAAAGCAAGGCAGATGATGATCTGAGACAACACGGAACACAGAAGTGGACCTGAGATAAGACCTGATGGTGGCCTTCGTGCAACAAGCTCTGTCCAAGCAGGGTTCAGACTCACTGCAAAGAGAACGAAAAACAAATGACACATTGCATCGTTATGGTTTTCAAGAGTTATCCTGTTCACATTCTGTGGGATTCAAAGGGCTTGCTCATGACATCACTTTAAAATTTAGTCCAGAACTGCAAATGTGAAACCACGTTGAAAAGACCACAGAGCCCTAGAACAACGCCACAGTGCCTTCTACAGGCTGGTTCCCCAGCAGCACAGCATAGCAGGGGACAGTAGCAGCCATGAGACTTAAGGAATTAGTAGTGTCTGGCCAAATTCCCTTTGTCTGGCACAAGGACTTACATCTTGCCTCCTCAGTTCTGGACTGCCATTGATTCAATTAAGATGTTTTTACTAAATTTGAAAATGGAATTCAACTGTTAGCCAGTGAATTGAATGCTAGGCTCGTATGTGGAATCAAATGTTTCACTAGGCAATACTTTGAGTCTAACATTTTGCAGACAGAATTCAAAGTAAAAATATAAGGAATCAAAACATTTGAGCAAGATGATATTGCAATAACTCCTGTTTGGATTTCAAAACCAGCTTCCTGTACTGTGAAGAATTAGTTCCCCAAGATCGTGCCCACAACCTGCTTCTTCTAAGAGGACATTTCACAAATTGCAGATGAATCTAATTCAATACACAGTGGTGATTTGGGTTTCTTAATGCACAGATGTAATAGTCATAATATCTCCACTGTATATCACAGTGTTTTCTCAAAACCACATGCCATTAGATATCAAAGAAAATCTGAGCAAGCAAAAAGTGGTTCACAGAAGCCACAATAGTAATTCAGTACAGTACTTACTAGTGAAAACAACCACCAAAATGATTGCCAAATCAATGAAGAGAAACTGGAAATCTCCCAAATTGCTCAGGATCTGAAGAGAAACCACAAATGAAACACTGGTAATTTCTTCACACCACAAAAAATGTATACTGACACTCTTATAGAATTAATTCTTTGAATTTCACTATAAACAAGACAGTGTCCTGTCAAGTTGACCTCCTTTACCTGCAGGAGTCCTGAATACTCTACTATCCACAGAACAGTTCCTGAAGTATCACAGTATGAAACTATTTCCTTTTCAAGACGGACAAGCTATTTGTAATTGAAATTTGTTTGTAATCAAAATTATATTATTGAATCTTACATATCAATGCAATAACAGCTTAGGCCACAGTTCTTTAAACACCATCGCCTTACTATATACTCATACAGCTGTCAAAATTTCCACCTCAAAGGTCTTTTAATACTCTGCACCTTTAACTTGCTCAGAATACAAATTAAAATACAGGATTTCTGTCATATGCCACCAATGTGAAACCAATCATATGAACAGGAAATATTCCACTTTGCTTCTCCCCCACCCAAATCAGTACTTCCAGTTTCTTTCAATTCTAACATAAAAGGAATGCATTGCCCTTTAAAAAATAGGCTATTTCAAAATGCTGAAGGTTTTTAAGTAACTGAAATCTGTATTTTTGTTTTGTATATATGCTTATTTGGTCTTCAAACTGTAGAGACTTTCTTTTCACAGCCTTTGCCTTTTCTAAACAGATACTACCATGTATTTTGTACAGTTAATGTGAAAACCCCCCCCAAAATAGTAACAATACTTTTAGTCTAAATGTATTTTTGAATGCATGTGTTGTACTTAAAGGGACTTGCAATAATTTCTATTTAATATCTATCAACTTTCAAATCTCTAAATTATGCTGACACTGCATATGTATTTACAGAATACTTACAGAATACAGCAAAGTAACAGTGATGTACTGGATGATGCTGTATAATGCCATGAATTTAAACACACAGAACGAAGTTATTAAAGCAGCACGGCCTTCCCTGTCAAAATAGATGCAATCATGTAACTACAAAGCTTTCTGTGCAAGCAGTTAAGTTCTGCCTACCAAAATGTTAGTTGCAATTAAACACATCAACAAACCCTTTGAGGGACATTAGGCTACAGACATGCAGAGAAACAGGAATCAGAATGGTACACCTCCCCCAACAACAAAGTTGTGGGCATGTCTTCTGAACTCAGCCACCACCTAACTTCAGTCCTCTTTGGACTTCGTGTGGTTTTTCAACAGAGGTTTTAAAATGAAAGTCTTTTTACGCAGGCATCTATGAAGCATTAGTTCACTGCAGGGATTGAATGAATATATAATCAGCCACAGAACTGCTGACTCCAGAAATGTTTCTGATGATGCATTACATCATTAGTTCCCTACAAACCCCTAGATTCTTCTTTGGCTGACCTAATTTCCAATTCTAGAGTCAACAAATTGGTCAAACACTATTTAGAAAATTTGTCTTCTACTTTGTATGGTGTTGAGCAATTACCTGATGATTTTTACTGCTTGCAATTACACACAGCCTTTACAGAAACTAGCAAAGTCACTAAGACAAAATTAAAGACTAATGTGTAGAAGCTGGGTCATGCTTTGAAAAATTAATTTTACATGGACAAAGGATTTTACAATCTTCCTGTACCCTCAGAAAAGAAACAGAACCACTAAAATGTATGGATTGTTCTATAACTCACACTGGTTTCCTACAGCATCAAACATATACTAAAATAGAGCATGCAAAATGAGTTATGCAGGCACATTTAAGTCCACAGTGAGTGGCATTACCTGATCAGCTTTGGCACACAGGAAATACTGGGTGTCCTGGAAGTAAATGGTGATGCCACCGAAGCCTCAAGTTCAGACAGAGATATACCACCGTGTGCCCTCTTTAGTGCCTGCCAGGTAACATTGAAATAGAGACCATTTTAGAATTTGCCTTCAGCTGTAGAATTTAACTGAATGGTTTTGTATGGAAAATAAAAATATACTTACCCCACAATCATTTGCTCCATCTCCACACATGCCCACATAGTAACTATAAAAACCAAACAGACATCAGCATTCTGGACCATTCTCCAACCACAGTCCATTTAGATTATTTCATTAATTACTTCTATATTACTTTAAGTTATTCAGGGTTTGCATAACAATGGGTGATCATTAATGCTGAAATCAATTACTGTTGCTGTTATACATATAAGGAAGTAGATGGAAAAGTAACAAGACAATGACAGGTCAATCAAAGCAATAATAGTTAATTAGCTCTGTATCATCCCAAGATGGTCTAAAGAATCTTTGCTCTAGGCAATGACATTTTTGTAGTATTTTGTAGAGCTGCAAGGCCTGACACCAACAGTCACATATTGACCAATGTGAACAGAAGTCACCCTGATAATACTTCCGTAATACACAGAAGTATGGATCTGTTTCATAAACCAAGCTGCTTTTATAAAGTGTTGGTCAGTTTATGCACATATTCCTTATCGAGAACTTCATGAAAAGTCTGAAACTTTCCCAACTAGCCAGCAGATGGTACTACTCTCATTCTATTAGATCAGCTAATAGGCTGATCTATCAACACAAGGAGTTCTATCAGTCCAGCATATTTCTTGAGCCAAAACAGCTAGCAGCATGCATACTTTTTGTTTCCTACCACACCAAACACATTCAACTGTCTCACTTTCTATGCTTAAGCAAATACTTACTCTACATTTTGTAAAGCTTCCACCAACTGAGTTTTCTGATCAGGCGCCATGCGAGCAAACACAGTGCCATGTAGCACGAGCTGTAAGACAGAAGAGTTCTTAATGCTCACAGGGCAAAGTCTGGTCACCATTGAAAGTGCCCATACTCAAGTAAAAATGCTCACCTTGGGTACCAGGTCCTGAAAATGCTCCAAAATCACTGCAAATGACTTCCCATTCATTGCAAAATGGTATTTTGTCATCTGGAGATCCTCAAGGCTTTCATGGACCAATTTAACTGGAATATCCTACCAAAAGTAATTTAATACTCTAGCTGTAATACATTTACACAGACACCTTACCATTTCAAGCTAATACTCAGAGGGGTATTCCTACTGATCCCACACAAGACTAGGTTTATAAGAACATCACTTGAAAAAAAAATCATCATACAATAAAAACACATATTACTAAGAAAATGTGGTTTAATGTTTCAACTACAAGCAGCTAGAGAAGCTTTAACAGATTGAAATGTTGGGAAAAAAACCTGTCAAGTGAACAGTCAAATGTCCTATCAGTTGAAAAATTACCTCCCCCAGCTGCTTTATTAGTCTTTGGTATTTGAAGATCTGGAAGTTAACCAGTATATCAATTCTGAACTGACACTTAACAGTAGATTTACTATTTAATGAAATAACATAAAAAGAACAGTAAAACTAACTGCTTACACTCTAAGGGCACAATATGGTCATATTACCTCTGAGTTTATGGCTGGTGATGAACTAGTGCATTTTGTGAGGGTATCTGCATAATGCCAGTTGATCCTGGCAGCCTGCCCATCCTTTGGAGGTAGTGCTTCAGCAATAATGACCTTATCCTGAGGTAGAATCATTCCACAGTCTCTGGCCACAGAGATAGCAGTTAACATGTTATCCCCTGTTAAACAATTGCATTTAAAAGGGTTTCAGTCAGAAAATAATCAAGATCGTACACCGATATTCCCTGTAAGAGAAAAGCTAACAAAGCCTGCTTTGAACTAGAAGGACTGCCCCACATAGCAGTGCCAACCTCAGAGCAAACCAAGCCTACAGACAACATCCAAAGCCTACCAGGTAAACCCCCTCCCTTAGAAATTCTGTGTGCTGCTTGGAGCTATAAAGATCTCTTATTGACCAAGTCTTAGTGTATATGGAAAAATAGGCAGAAAACTGGCAGCCATTTAAAATACTGCTTTTTACACAGTCACAGACCATGCAAACAGAGCTGTATTGTTAGCCTAGCTAAACATTCCAAAGTCATAACATATATGATTTAGAAAACACATATTGTATAGAAAAACACAGCACAGACATCTGGCATGCTTGAAGGACCTAAGTCGTTCTCCCAGAAAAAATCCAATACAAAGTGACTTTTCATAGTATAAATCAAAATCGTAGGGACCCTCAGGACATGCAGTCCAACTTCCTGCTCAAAGCAAGTTCAATCATAAAATTAGACTAGGACTTCCACATCGCCTGATTTGGAAGACTTCTAAGGGTTGCCATCCTCCAATTCAGTATAAGTAGTTTATACTTGGAGCTAGGGAGAAGAAACTACGAAGTGGAATTAAAGCCTTTTCCAGTTTTTCTGACTTACCATAGCAACTTCCACCCAAAAAGAAAAAATTGGTGTCTGAATATTTTCACAAGTTTCTAGACTTCCCTGTTGCTATAAACACAGTGTAAACCCACTGACACTAAAATTTGACTTCATACACATAATTAAACCAAGACCAAAAAAGATGGATCTTTGAGTATGAATGTTTACATGCTAACCTGTAACCATGACAGTGCGAATGTTGGCTTTATGCAAATCTTCAAGTACAGCAGGGGTTTCTTGCTTTAACTTGTTTTGCATGATAATTAACCCCAAAAAATCCATGTTGCTTTCAATAGCATCTCTGGTGAAAAAGAGAGAAGGAAGAGAAGATTAAAAGATTTACAATTATTAGATGTAGCTTTAAAAGCCTGATTTTCTGCTTATCAAAATAAAGAGGAATGTGTATTTTTAACCATGAAGTAATTTTCTTTATAAAAAATGACATGAAAGATATCATCACAATAATTTATACTTATTTCCCTTGTTTTAATTAAAAACCAGTGTGAGAAAATGTTGTTTCCTCTCAAGCACAATTTTCAGTTTTTTCCACAAGAATGCTTTCTAAATGAAATTACAGTCTCAAATAGGTTATAGCTAGAAAACATGTTCTGAAACTAACTGCATTCACAGCCCAAATATTAAGATATGTTTAAAGTGATTAAGATATGTTTAGAGTGCACATCTCTATTTTCCAAATAAGCTGAACTTTAACATAAAAGCTACCACATTGTTACAAAAGCATGTGAGACTAATAGCTACTGGTTAATTAGGTAGAGAAATGAGTTCACTTTGGTTTACATAAAGAAAAGTCAGTGTATTTACAGGTCTTGGGTATTCTACTGCTATTTAAGATTTTCACATCTGAAATCATAAAACTCATTTCTCTGCTTTGCCAAATGTTCATCTTGTACACAGGGCTGATAGAAAAGAACATAGTCAAAGCCGACATTTTCATAGCTGTGCTACACATTCCAGCACTGTGGAAAGATGACCTTATCCACAATACTAGGCTCAGCTGAAAAATAACTCACAAGAGATATTACTCTATGAAGAAAGAAACCTTTCTACCGTCCAAATCTCTGCAATGAGGAAATGGACATGCTGCCTTTAGGAGACAAACTGCATCAAACATGCATAGGAGGATTTCGCTACTTGCCATTATCCTTAATAAGCACAGATGAAGTAAGTATGTGCAAGTAAAGAAATCAGATGAGGTTTTCTGCCAAAATTGTGTAAATTAAACATAATGAAAATAATATTCCAGTTCATTTCCAGCTTAAAGTTCATCCTCTGAACTCACTTCATTGCAGAAAAAAACTTCCCTATATTGTATGTCCAGGGCACAACTAAAGAATGCACAGAACTATGTATGTCAAGACAGAAGAAAGCTGAAGAAGAGTAGTAATTGATTTAAACAAAAATACACATTTTGTATTAATTCAAAGTATGCAGCTTTTAAAGTCTGTTACCTATTAAAAAAGTGAAGTCACTCTTACCTGCTAATAGTCTGCACTTTGTGCCATGTAAGCTTAGACTCCAGTTTTCTGTGAGCAAGAGCAATAACTCGGAAGCCCTGCTTAGTGTATTCTTCCAGGACATGCTCAAAGTCAACAGGAACTAAAAAAAGATGAAGCTCCGAGTTATTAAAATATTCATATTTCAGCTGAGCTATAGAAGAAATAAAAATAATTTGTTCCTCTACCTGTTTCCTGCTTACACAAGCTGGCAATCACTTCTGGGGCACCTTTCATGTACGCATCCATTCTCTTTTCCCCCAGAACCCTGGCTATTACACACATGCGCTGCAACACTGAGGAAAATGGAAACTGGCGCACGATTCCAATTTCATACCCAGTCTGTGTCATACAGGAAGGAAGGAAGAGAAAGGTTACATCCACGTACATCTTAAGAAAAATAGGTACGTACTAAATGAAAAAGCATACTTACCGACAGCTCAAACAATTCCTGAAAAACAAAAAAAAATATAGTCACTCCAAGTATTTCTTCAGCTACAAACTATTTCAACATAAATCAGTAAATGAATCTGCACAGTATTCTTGGTATCAAGTCATATTGTATTTTCAATGGATTTCATAAAAGCTGAATACAAATATACTGCATCTGTTTAGAATCCTTTACTTTAAGTGAGACGCAGTAGAGCTTGATTTCCTAATTAGAATTTCCAAGACCTTTAACAGTCCAAACTGTTTAGCCTTTGTAAATGACTAAACTACTATGGTGTTTCAGAATGAGGCCACGATTATTAAGTATATCCCCCCAAAATAACGTAGTAAGTTTCAAGAATATTCAGATGTCAACAACTGCACAGTAACTACTGCTGTGCATGTACTTTGCGCTCTGAACAAAAGAAAGATATCGCTATCTACTACAAAACACAGCTTATACAAATGCACTGATTTGTTGTACTCTCCCGCTACCCTACTCTGTGATAATCTGGATATACATGCTTAAAATTTCCCTTCGCGAAATATTTTAAAATACTTCAAAATACAGCTAGAAGAAACTTTTAAGTCTGCTAAGTACATTTTCTTTTTTTTACTCAGCACTTAATATTATCTCTAAGGTACAAGAGTGGCAAAAATTCCACACCACAAAGTGACATTAACAAATGATTGCTTTAACTGAACTGCAAGGTGAGCACACCTAAGCACTTCATTAAAACAGTAAGAATTTTGTAACAGTACCAATATTAAAAGGCTTAAGCTCAAAAAGCATTACTGTACTTTATAACCAGTCTGTAAAGGTAATAATGCTGACACTCAGTTTGCTCACCTTGAAAATGGCATATACTGAACCACTACCTTCAACAATGGTTAAAACAGGTTTGTTGTGCCTTTGCCATCAAAACTCTCACAGTTCTGACCCCATTTCAATTTTATCAGCCAGAACCTCGGCCTACAGTAAAATGTGTTTCTTTAACTCAAATCAATTGTTTTGAGTTTTTATACCATTTCTTGATCTGTTGCTTGCTTGAATTCTGGGGAAAGTTGTTTTGAAGGTCGAACCACTGTTGGCATGATTCGATTATGAAGGGCTGTTTCCTCTTCAGTTGCTTCCTCTAAAATCTGTATTAAAAAAAATCAACTAATTTATACATTCATTAACTTTGACTTGCTAATAATGCAATATTCAGGGGAAAAAATGACACTTACCCATCCTATTGCTTCAAACATCTTCAAATCAAGTGGATCCCCAGAAAGCACCCCTTCAATTTTTGTAAGGGAATGACAAGTTGCCATGCAAGCAACAAACTCTGACTTCAGCAAGCTCTCACTGCAAGCCCTCTCTTCCGGCAAAAGGAAACTGAAACAATGAAGTAATAATATACTTAGCACTATAATTATTTATTATGAGCCACTTCAAAAGGTTTGTTTAGATTAACAGAAGAAAATTGACTGCACAAGTCCCTTGACTTGTATTTTCACACATCACAGAAAACAAATTAAGACTCTCGGCTGGAATCTTCAGAAACTATCACAACTTTTTCTTCCTTCAAACATGCAGTGTTCATTCCTTCCCTGTCTAGTTTGATCTCATACAAAGCCCTCTTATCACTTAGTACTTAACTTAATTAGCTAACTCATTTTAGCAACCTGAAAAGTCATCACTTAGGAGGACAGGATTAAAGAAATATGAAACAGTATATGCAACAGTTTTGCAGCATGACCATGATGAGGTCTCAGACTAACAAAATTCTACCTCAGCTTCCCTGTGAAGTTGTAACTTCCACTATACCTAAACCAGTTTAAGTGGCACTCCTACAGTGCATTACAGAAATGTAAACATATGAGCTCACACTGAATTTTCTATTCTGCTGAAGCTGACTATCATATTTGCTATCAGCTCTGAGCTCATCCTTACCGAGCATTTTCCACCCGCTGAATTCCCCAAAGATCCAAGCCATCCTCAGTAAGTGTGCCAGTCTGCAAAAGAGACCAAGGAGCACGGTATGAAGAAAAAGACTTCAGAAACAACTTATCTTCTGGCAAAGCAAAAATTAACAGTTATTTAAGCAAATTACATGTGAACAGTATCTTTTCTTTTGTTTTCACATACAAATCCAGACTTCAGGACAGAAAATACAGTATCTCCCTTGCCTTTTTGCTAGTAATTAAGTTCCAAACCTGTTAAATAACTTTCAAAAACATTCAAAGCAGTCATGCTCCTAACTGGAGGCAGGACAAATGAAACAGTCCTTTAAAATCCAAAGGTTATTGTATATCATCTTAATATTCAGGGACTGAGGACAATGAAAAATGAGTACTAAACCATTAGTACTATCTTACATAGTTAAAACAGTAACTGAAATTTACTTACAGTTGAAATAATACAGTCAGTATTATACTTATTATTTGAGATAAAATCTGAGGAGGAAAATAATTTTTATCTAGGAAATAGGACACAGCAAAGAATTCTGGCTAGCAGCATTGCTGTCTTTCACTCATGTCTGATTAACAAATAATAAAATACACTTGCTCAGCTTTTCATCGAAACAAATAAAAATGAGAAAAGGTCTTGACTTCACACTTGAGTTTCTCAGCAGCTTGTGTGCTAAATAAAGTTCTTAGTAAGCCTCAACTCTCACATTTCTGAGGTGCCAGGAGTAAGTTGGGACTTGGGAGTTCTGAGATAAGAAAGCAGCTCAATTACAACTACTTTTTGGAGAATATTAAATTAGAGAGCTAACAGATGGTAAACATTGAATACCTGGAAGCTAACAGATCACAAATGATCTAACTTACATGAAAAATAATGAGTTTTTCCGTTTTGTCTATACAATCTCCCTTTACTAAGATAATGCCCCTCCAGGTAGCAAGCTTTCAAAATTCACCTAACCTTATCAAAACACACAAGATTCAGCTGGCCACAAATATTTATCCTTTGTGGGCTGATGCAGAAGATGCCAATTTTTTTCAGCCTTCTTTGTGCATAAACAATGCCAGCAGTCATAGCAGCAGGGAGTGCTGGAGGCACCGTGATAGTGATAATGTCAAGAGACTCGATGATGATGGTACGAGCTGGAACCTGCAACAGAGGTCAGAGTTAATGAACAAGAACTCACTGCATACAGATTGACTGTCCCACTGATGTGTTAACAAGAGCAAAACCCACACAATTGTTTTCCACAGTACAGTGTGTTCTAGGTTGCCCAGAAATCTAGCACAATCTTCACCCACCATCAGCAACCACAATAATTCAGTCCTAAATTATCCACAACCCAACTTCAAATATGCACTTTTCCCCCCCCCGGAAATATATTACTTTAAAACATTAGCTGAATAATGCAAAAATTTTTGAGAGAAAAAAAAAAAAACAAACCAAAAAACTTAATAGTTATCAGATTATTCCTGGATAAGGATTTTTTTGCCTGTAGCATGTTTTAGATGTGCTGTATCCTATTTCTTCCAACTGTATATAAGTCAGATGGCAATCTTATATATAACAAAGATAAAAATCTAGTAATTAAGTCAAGAGAAATCACAGTAAACTCAAATTTCTCTGTAAGATATTCAAATTTTGCTTCTGTGCTGAATTTTATTCTCAGTAACCTTGTCCTATTTCACTGATATAAAATAGAGCAAAAAATTTTTCACTTTAAATCAAATTGTTTCTCATAATCTGAAGTGTGATGGAAGTCATGGTCACCCCTTTTTTAAAATAAAGCAGTTCTGGACCAGAAATGAAAACATACCTCATTTAAGATGCTATTGACAATTGTGTAAAGAAACCCAAAGCCTGCCACCACCACCAGAGACAGGAGAAACAAATAGGCATCTCTGTAGAGCTTAAAATCAGTTGGCTTTGGATACAGTATGGAACGAACAAGCTGTCCTTTAGCAGTACTAAAGCCTAGAAATAAAAAAAGAGTAAGTTATTAAAAATACAAACAAAAGCAAAGCTATTAAAATATATTAAAACCTCAATAAAACCCTCAAGCTACTAATTTCATTACAACTGTTTCTCAATATCCATAGCAGATGTTTTGCAATACCCTAATTAAGGTGCTTCAAAAATACATGTGCATATCATACAAAGGACTTCTCTCCTATGGCAAGGACACGCAGATGATGCAAACAAACACCTCCTCTGCAGCAGCAGCAAATCCTCACATGGTTTGGCCTGGCAGACCTTATTGTACTGCATTTTGTCCCTCACAGTGCAGAGCTAGTGGATATATTTATTGTCTAATTAAGCCAGTCCTTGCAAAAAAGAAAATTAAGTTATTCAGAGTCCAGCATTAAATACTTAAATAGCAAGTCTCCATAAGGTCCTTTGAGAGCCAGAATGAAAGATGCAGAAAAAACTGCAGTGCAGCGAAGCATCTTCTGGAGAAAGGCACCTCCTGATGGCATTTTGACAACTGAACTAGGAGACTACCCTTCTAAAGGTCTTATAGTTGAACAATCAACAGATATCCCAAGGTCCTCCTTGAACTTTTGCCTCAACGTTTAAAGAGGCCAACATTAATGCCCAATTCTGTGTGCCCAAAACGTTTTCCATCTGCTTAGACTTCAAAGTCTATTAGTACAACCTCAACATCAATGTCAGATCTTCTGGCATTAGTGATAGCTCCCTGACAGCTTCTCAGTCTGCAAGCCACCACAGCAAAAGCTGAGCCCTCCACTCTGACATTTGGCCTACAGGATTCTACCAGAACAGAGCAACTATGGAATCACTCAAAGCGGATGAGCTCATCCCAAGATGAAAAGCCACGAAGCCTCCAGGCTTTGAATTTGCTACTGCAGAATACAAACCATGGGCCTGTTCAGAGAAGTTCACCATGTCTGTATGTACTTGAGTATTTAGCAATGAATGCTTTGTAATTCAACATGGTGGTGAACAAAAAAAAAAAATCAGAACTACGTTCTACTTTTTTTTTCATGGTTTTGCAGAAGGTTCTGTAGCTACACACAATAGAGCACACCAGAGTAAAACAATAAATGAACACCCCAAAAATGGATATACAGACACACTGTATATACAGATAACTTTAGTGGACAATTCTGTTCTCTAAAGCAAAATAATAAGTTTTGAATTCTTTTCAATTACAAATAGGAGCTACAATGACATCCATCAACTGAGTTTTAGGAGGAAAGAAATGAATACATTTTATGTGTATTTCAGCTGTAACATCAAACATGTTAAACATTTAAATTGAAGAGTACTGTACGTATAGTCCCAGCAGATCAATCTTATATCCTGGTTTATGACAAGATTAGGACTACATGTCTTTGCACATAACCATATTGAGTTCTGTTCTCCTAGATTGTTTAAGGACTAGATTTTTAAGTACCTTCAATTTTGTGGCATTTCCCTCCCTTATATAAGGGGATTTTTGCTTGTATCTCACTGTGTGAGAATTACTCTAGTTCTTACTATCAAACATCTTAGGAGTAAAAAGCTGCAAGTGCTGTGACATCTATCCCTCTTTCCTGAAGGAAATTCCCTCTTGCCTAAAAACTGCTCCTGTGAACCAGACCAGAGAACAGAGAATTTTGCATTACTTTGCTTCTCTCTATACATAGCCACAGCAGGAAAACCGTATTTGTCCATACATAAAACCTGAATAAAGCCCACAGAGTTGAATTCATCCTGGGTACAACAGGAGCTAACTCAGACCTGCCATGTGCAAAGAACATTTTACACGCAACTTCTGATGTCAGGGCAGTAAGACTCAGCATGTTGGAAGCAAGAGTTACAGACCATGGTATCAAGACTTCAAAACAAAAAGTACTATCCTTCCTGCAGAGCAGAAGCAATATGCATGCAGCAGTTCATTTCTGTCACTGTTTGGACTCACCTTGCACACCGGCTGGGCACATGAAATTTATTTAAGAAACAAAACAAGTTGAGATGGATATTATCAACGGGCAGATGTGTTCAAGGGAAAGAAAATTTTTTTTTGAAAGAAAGTACTAATAAAAGCCTCATGAAAGAGAATAAAACAAAAAATCAGAACTTTTACTGCTAAAGCAGACTAACAGAGGGTGAAAAAAATATACCACAGTAAGAAGCAGCTAACTAGGATGAAGTTATTTGTTGGAAAACAAATAGCAGTCTAGTCAATGCAGTCCAATCTCTTCTACCTAATTCTATTGTACCTTGGATTATAGCTTGCATTTATTAATTTTCTGGTAATTTTCTTAAGAAGATCTTTGTAAAGCAGAATTCCACAATTGTACTAGCTTGTACAATTGGTTTTCACAGACTACCTGTGTTATTTAACTCCAAATCTCTAACATAAGAATTAGTATTTCTGTAAACAGATCAAACTCATTTTTAAGTAAATGTTATGGACTTTGAAATAACTACAGGTAGAGAAAAACATTTGGCATTGTGAATGACTCGGCTAAAATCAGCTGTTCTCCACTATCCACCCAAACCTTCTCCAAGAGGAATATACAGTTCAACCAACACACTACAAAAAAACCTCTAAAGGACATAAAACATATTCAAATAAGTTTTAAGTTGATGCTGAAGACTGATTCACTTTCTTGCTTGCCAACTGTTAACCTTCAGACCACCATCTAGTATTATTATTGTTTTAAGACTTTTATCAAGCTATTTGGGGCATATTTCTTTAGCTAAGCTTAGCAGTATCAGACAGTTGACACACAGCTACAAAAAGGAGTAGTATATTAACAAGGGATAAACTTAACAATCAATACCTGTTCTCACTACCAGAGCTTTGACCAACTCTCCAGTGTAGAACCGGGTCTGAATGACATTGGTTCCACAGAACAGCGTGTGCCGCTTGTGCACTTCGGGACTGTAGATCTCATCTCCCACTGCTTTTGGATATTCCGAAGGATTTGGCAGATTAATTTTTGTGACAGGAACACTTTCACCTTAAAGGAAAGAAAGTTTCTAAGCAAGATCAGAAAAGAACAGATTTTTTTCATTCATAAACTACAAGTAGAATAATATAATCTCACTTCACCAGCACGCAGGCAGACTTATGAAATTAATCTTCCTTTCAGCATGCTATTATGTAATCTCTCACCTATTAGCCTCAGCTCAGCAGATTCCTTACCCAAATGCTACTTAACTCTATTCCTTATAGAGCTTCTGTGCCCCTTACTTCAAATCACACAGACATAAAACACAGTTCATTAAAAAAAAACAGGACAAGCTTCCTTCTCTTGCTGAAAAGCATCATCTCCATCTTTACTAAGAAAAACTAGAAGCTGAAGAAAATTATTCTCAGCTCCTTTGGTGACCGAGTGCACTTAAGCAAAGGCTACAATCAATTTTTATCAGTTGCTAGTAGCAGCAAGAGGATCAAATATATTCAGAAAAACTGAACATGATAGAACACACAATCTCTGAATGACAATTTTCTAAAGGCTGTCAATTTGGACAGATTATCCTAGGAATAACAAAAAGTCCATCCTAGTCACTGAAGCTGTCCTTTAAATACATCAGATCCCTGGTTTCAGCATATGCAGTCACAACTTGAGACAATAATTTGTGGTTTTAAATACAGTAGAACATTCTACTCACTACCTTCATTTTTGGAAGAAGCTAAGAAATTTGGGCAAAAATTTTCTGAAGAAACAGGCTTCAGAACTCCATCTGCACTGAGAACACCAAGTCAAGAGGCAGGAAGACAAACTATCAAGAAGAAATCTTTTTAACAAGAAACCATCACTCATTTTTGGAGTTTCCAAGCAGTATCAGGTAGCCGTTGCAGATAAGCAGGACACAAGTACATTAAGTACTTCAGAGTATGTCTAATTGTAAGAACTTACACATTTCAAACAAAATAAACATTTCCACTTATGCTAAAACATACTGCAAGTAAGCATGCACACAGGTATAAACTAATACTTTTAGCCATGCAGCACTGTGTATCAAATGTACTTTACCTGTTAACATACTTTCATTTACAATGCAAGTACCACTGAGCAGTACTGCATCACAGGGCATAATTGTCCCATTGGATGGAATCAACATGGTATCTCCAGGCACAAGGTCAGTTGAAAGGATTTCTTCTATTTCTGAGTATTAGAACACAAACAAGTTTACTTGAAAATAGCCACCATCGATAAAACCTGATAAAGATCCTCACATCCAAGATCCAGGTGGTGACAAGTACAACTATTAATAAAATGAAGTATGACTTCATTTTTATAAATGGCACAAAGAGATTTCAAAAATATACAGAAAAAGCCATTGATAAACCCCAATTCCAGAACACATGGATAGAGTGCATCATGACAAATGAAAGGAATCAAGCTTATACAAAAGATATTAATGACTAGCTACAGTGTAACTTCAGTATAAATAAATGAATCCAACACAAATGTATGTCTTAAAATCATGCATCACAGCCTTTTGGATACCATGCTTTTAACTGCTGTGTTATCCAAATGAGGAGAAGTTCAGAAATCATCTTGGCAGCCCTTCTTATAAATTGCAATGGAGACCCAACACACGCGGATATATAAGTCAGGAAAGAAACTAGAATGACAATTACATAAGTGGAATGCTAAAGAATGAGGAACAGCAATAGGACAAGCACCTAATCTAGAACAAACCTGATACTCACTGAAAATACCATCTAGAAGGTTAATCCTGAACACATTACACTATCTAATTTCCACTGAACTTCTTTTTCTATGCAATTTTGCTAAGGAATGCAGGCATTTCAAGCTGATCAAAGAAAGAACAGATGCAGACCCACTTTACACTCACACTTCATGAGCAATTTAAATCCAACCTTCCAGGCTACCTGTGACATTTACCTTGGTTTCCTCTGCAGACAGAAACCCTTACAATGCTGTGAGCTGCTACCATGTCATGTAACATAACGTATTGCTGCAAAGGGGAGAAAAGCTCATTATTCAAAAGTACAGCTTGTCTTCTTCTAAATGCACATACTACAGTAGAAGTGATGAGATTCTCTAACATTCTTTAACAACAAAACACTGCTCAAAACATTCTCTTGAACATAGTTTAGAAAACTTATGGGCAAATAAAGTTTGAGTGCATCAGCCCACATGCTCCTATTTTTAAAAGCATTCTGGAAGCAAACACACTGTCATACAAAATATTATAAAATCGTTTGGTCATTAACATACAAAAGTAAAAGCTGTGGTAGTTGTATGAACTTGAATTAAGGTAGAAATTGTTTGGGGTTTTTTTGTTGCTGGTCTGAATTCAGAGATTGCAATTTAAGGATAATTACCACTGTGATTTCCATCAGCTAAGTCTACAGAGAAAACTGAATCACCAGTTTAGTAATCCAGATGCTTCACTGGTGCTCAGCTCTGTAGGACTTTTTCAAACAAGGAAACAATGCAAGATAAAATCACTGCTGTCAATAAAACTTGGTATATAAACTTGTGTCCAGCTTTTATTTAAGCAAGGTAGTGTTTCTATTACCTGAGGCCAACCTATTGATCCATCAGTGTGGAAAGTCTGCAAAGGTCTCAAAGAAAACTATAAATCCAAATTCTTTCAGCTCAAAGAGGGAAAATGCATAACAATATTCTACCTGTATAACTCTGAAAAATTCTCAGATTTGTAGGAAATTTCACAACAAAATAAGGCAATCAGTAAAAAGCCAAAAAGATGCATCAATTTTCTTTGAACTTACCTTTCTAATGGTGTAGAGTGAGCTAACAATGGATATTACAGACATAATCACAATTGCTAATGCATAGTAGTGATACTCATCAGTGATCCACAATATCACACTGAACAACTGGAAAATGTAAAAAGGGTTGAGAACCTAGAAGAGTGACAGAAATTCAAGTTACACCAAAAGGTCAAATGGCTTCTCCATCAGAACAAAGCTGAAATTATCCTCCTCCAGGAAGAAGACAGTTTCAGTTCTTTATACGTAATTTTTGTTTGGTTTGCCAAAATTATCCTTTTTTTCACTACATGCTCAGCCCCTCAGCAGCACAAGTCTCACTCAAATAATACACAGACTTTGAAGACTGCATGCATTTTCCCCTTCACCTCAAAACAAGGTAATGGGAATATTTGATGCACCTTAAGTGATAATTCTTAAACCAATTGGGATGTGCTTTTCCATTTATTCTTAATAAATGCCCTGATACCTTAAGTTCTTACTCCATTAAATGAGGCTGGAGAGTTTCTTTGCTCAAAAGTTCTACTGTGCATTATTATAGCAAAGATAACAAACCAGTTATTCAAATCCACCTGATACAAGGAAAAATGGAACAAATCCAACACCACCACATTTGATTTGCTGAATATTTGTAATATATAATCCCTGGCCTCCTCATGGAGAATACAAGTCATTTTATGTCTTAAATTAACTACAAAAAATAAGTAAGATGCTGACCCTTTCAAAGAATTCTGACATGTTTTCTGTCATTACTACGGCACCAGGCTGTGAACTCTGGAGAGCTTATAGCTGAGGCCTTTTTGATCTTTAGCTCTAAGGAGAGCTGAACAGCTCAAAAAAATTGTCCATGTGATTTTGTTTTGCAATGCTGGGCTCTAGGGGAAGGTTTCCAACAGTCAATAGTCATTGCACTTGAAAGAACTTTCAATGATGTACCTTTTTTAATTTGTTAAAGAAAAGATTTTACCTCCTTAACCAGAAGCTTAAAAATGGAAGGCACTTTCACAGCAATTTCATTTACTCCATAGAATGCTTTTCTGCATTAAAAAAGACGAATACAAAAAAAAAGGTTACGATTTTTATTAGGAGTCTTATTGATGTCAAAGTAATTCCATTAATCTGATAACGTGTAGCATGTCCCTGAATCTGTGACTCTCTTCCTATTTATCATAGTTTCAAAAAGTGCTTTTCAGAAAACATTTACCTAGTGAGATGTTCCAATACAACAATAATTATTTTATACTTCAATTTGAACTGTACCTTATTTTTTAGATTCTTTCATAACAAGATTTCTCTGTAAACTGTGTATGGGTCCAATGTTATTAAATATGTCGTTCTGAAAGTCAGTATGTGATTCTCATTACATTAAGCTTAAACAAGTGTTAACTCTTACCCTGCAATAAGACATTGTTTTCAAGATCCTGTATCTTAGTTTTATTCTTAGAACTAAGAAAGGCAAATAATGAAAGAGGGAGCAAGAAACCAAGCTCTGATGGGACCAGAGCTGCTTAAATCACAGTGACATGAAAAAGCCTTTAAAATAATCTGAGGAGAAAGGCTTTTATAAAAAAAAAAAAGGCACAAATTGCCAGAAGATGAATTGATAAGCAAGCAGATGCTCCCATATTTTAACCTGTATGAAGGTCTCATTTTCAAAAAAATCAGACACTGATCTCTCAATTGTCTTCTGGGCTTTTTAACACTCTGAGCGCAGGTAATGAAACATAAACATTCTTCTCTCAAATACTACTGCAATATTACCTGTAATCATGCATTCCCTTTGTCAGTCCTGTGCTGTGTTCATTATGAATTGCAGAGCAGAAGGTAGATTCATCAAGACCTCTAAATAAAGGAAAAGTCAATGAGTTATTTAAGAAGTCTGATATTTAAAATTAAGTCTTCAGACTCAAAAGAGCTAGGTCTTTGCCAAGAGGCATACACCATTTTCCAAAACAACTATGGACTAATGTGCTCTTGGCTGGTTTTGTCACAACTGTAGACACCAATGACACATAAAAAGCAGTCTTCTTGTTGATATATCTTACTCTGTAGGATAGTCATACCTATTCCAATCAAAATAGAGACACTTAAAAAATTAAGCAGAATACTAGCATAACTAGTCAAAGGTCTCTAAAAACTGAGCAAGTTTTATAAAACATTACATGAAATCAATGTGGATTAACATTTCTTCAAATTATCTTCATTTCACTCTAAATAGAAATGGAAGTATTTTAGAAATAATTCTTTAAAAATTTGTTAAAAAAAACTATACCACAGCTGTTTTACAGCATCTTACTATCACAATGTTATCCATTACTAGGAAAAATACATTCTATATTTTCAGCTCTTTCTTATCACCAGAAGACTCTCTTTCACAGGACTTCATATATTGTGGGCTTTAGGAGATCAGCAGATATGCAGAAACACCTAAAACATCATGTTTACAGCTGTGGGATTGTGTTAACTATCACACTCAATCAGATGTAAATCGTGTATCAGATGTAAATCAGATGTATGCTGCCCAATATTCAGGCATTTTCTTGTGGACATACTTTAGATGTACAGGAAAATATCATCACCTTCCAAAAGGCTTTCACAGATGCCACAACAAAACCAGCATTATTCCACACAAATGTTTTTTATATTGGCTATCTATTAAGTTATCTATCAAAAAGGATTCAGAGTTGTCCCAGTGGAAAAAAAGAAAAAACTCTTTTTGTGCTTATTTAGTAACAATTACTTCCATTCTCTGGAACACAAGGAAAGCTTTAAATATCCTCACTACTGCAAAGCCTAGGATCACATTTCCACCAACTGCTTGTACAAGAACAAAAGATGAAAATTATGTGTTTACCTGGCCCTAGATTTACAAGGTTTCTCTAAACCATTTTAAGTTCAAGGATTTTAAAAATAGTATTTTAGATCAAAAATGCACAAAACTCCGTTAATAAGTGTCTTTCTTCCCACTCTATCATGAGTAATCTTTTTCTTTTCCTGTAGAAAAAGAAATGTAACAGTGGATCTAAGGAAGTGGTCTATATGCAAATATGCATACCTATGTGTGCAATATCATGCAAAGACCGAACTTCTAGCATGACCTTCTCTGCTTTTTACACTACTGCAACAGACTGAATTCCCAGAGCATTAAAAAGAAAAATATCCCTATGTGCAGAGTTTATTATATAAAGCACTCATCAACCCACTCAGAAATTCAGTTGACAGCAGCTAAAACAAAACAGACATCCAAGGTCAGAGTTGCATCCTCTTTGGCTATGTGACCAAGTCTGATTTAAGTCCAAGAACAATTACACTTGCATTTCCTGTGTTTAAAACAGTGATCTTAATATTATGGTAATATAAAAAGAACAATGATATGAAACTCAAGCTCTCGTAACTGAATTAGTTGCCCAAGAAATCTTAATTTGCCCCCCTTCTGAGTTGTGCAAAGCCTTTCATTATGTGATCCAACTGTTCTGTGTCTGAGTACTTGCGTAACCGGCAGCCCGAAGTGAATGCTCTTCACGATGCAGTGCTGTGCTTAGATCACAACTACAAGCATGCTGCCTGCTTTAAGGGTTTTACTATAAAGACCTCTGTCTCAGACTGTCTCTTTATAAATATTAACTTGATTCTCTACCAGGTTATTAGGTAATATCAATTTTTGGTTTAGACACATAAACTGAAGAGCAGAACAGAAAAACATATCTTGGAGAAGGACAAATTTTTCAAGACTTCTTTACAGAATATTCATCATTCACAAGCTCAGATATTATTTTGCACATGATATCTAGTACTTCACATGACCATACACTTTAGAGAAAAGTTATAATAAACTGACATCTGACCTTGTGGAAAAAGTGACTTAGTGCTCTAATAGTATCCAGTATGTCTCAGATCCAGTTCTTTCTCCTCTTTATTATTCAATAGCTAAATAATCATGTCCAGCTCAGCTACTGTACCTGACTAAACAAGTGGCCAGGCTCAGTCATGGCTAATACATCAAACAAATGAAAATCTGGCTTATCAGCAAGAATGTGATTGAATAAATGTTCACATAACTTCACAGGCATATCTGAGATTTTTCCAGGGCTTATAAATTGGCTGAGTTATCACAAGAACATCAAAAGGCACAGTCAAATAGCCACAAATGCCAAGTTTCTAGTCACTGCTTTAATGCTAAGGAACAACATTTTTTCCTAAACACACAGAGTTATACGATTTTTTCCCAATACCTGTTATTAACATATAAGTACAGTTTCTTAATCTCATCTGTGGGAACTATTCCCTTTGAACAGTTTAAATTAGGAACACTATAGGCATGAAAACAGGAGCCTCCAAGGCAAAATGATGAGTGTCACTACCTGCACAACTGTATTTCATGGGAGGCTTAACACAAAAAATGCATACAAAGCTTTTAATTACTTACTCCTGAACCGAGACATTTCCACCTTCCCAGATGAGGACTGCTCAGTTTTGTAATTGCTTGTATTATAATAATTTCTTAAAATTGTTTTCATTGCTGATAACTTTCTGAATTTATTATTTTAATGGGCAGTTGCCAAAAATGGAGAAGCCTGTGCTCATTTGACTTGTGGCGTTATGAGAAGGCCTTATCACAGAAAGAAAAACTTCTTCTTCAACTCTAACATCATGCTGGATAAAAGAAAATACAGTGCATCACAAGCTAGTGCTGCCCACTAAAAGACATTTTTTATCAGTGCAATAGACCTGTTTTTGTTACTAAAGAGTAACAAAAGATGGATGAGATCCAGCTCAACTGCGCTAAAATGCACACAAAGATGAGCAAAAACGGTATTTGGTGAATTCCCCTTCTTCCTAGATACTCCTTTTGGGTCTAGCTCAGCAACACAAAAAAGGAAGTTATTCCATCATAAGCAAAGTTTTTCAATGTTTATAGAAGTACTACTATCTATGAACAGTACTCTGATTCTCACGTAACGCTCCAACAACAGGCAAAAAAGCCTGCAGAGGCATGCAGCCTGTCACCCTACACAAATCACACTTGATAAAGGCAGATTAAACAAACACCTTCCTTCCAAATTCACACCGAGTTTAAATCTCCCTGCCCTCACTACAATTCAAACAAAAACTCAATGAGCTAAAACAGCTGCTCAGAAAATAACACTAATTTTCAGCATGTTCCTAGGCATGGTATTTTATTTTTTTAAAAAATGCAGTTTGAAGTATAACACAGAAGAAGAAAGTATTCTTACCGTATAACATCAAAACTTTGAACTGAATCATTCCAGAAATACTTCACACTGTGATGTGTGAAATAACGAATCTGTAAGGGCAACAAAACATAGATGTTAAACTGGTACCGCTTAACAACTCTCTTCTGACTGACCTTATTCTGAGAGGTGACAGAAAGTGAATTTAGAAAAGCTTCACTGAAAAATGAATAATTTTCTTTCAACATAATCTTTCAAGCTTCTCACAATTTCCACTAACAGGTTATTGAAGAGATTTCTCTCCCACACAAAGAATGAGTTAGCCTTTCTAACAAAAGTAGCAGCTCACACAGTACAGATTATTTGTGTTTATTCTCAATAGTACTTGAGAACTATAGTATTGCCAGCATAGTATTGCAAGTTTACTTACAGGCAAATATTTTTTCGAATCGTTTTTATTCTCTTCTGCAGCAGATTCAGAGAAATGAACAGCATGGCCATTTGAAACCTTGTGTATGATAGGGTTAGGATTCTGAAAAGGACTGGCTCCCAAGGAAGGCATAATGCGAACCTTTGCACAAAACCATATCTTGAATTCATCCTTTAAAAGGGGGAAAACGAGTTAGCTGAAAGAGCATTTAAACAGCATTTTACTACGACAGCTGTACCAAAATCACAGATCATAGATTTGCAGAGTCCATACACAATTACAGAACATATCTCCAAGTTAATATCAGCTACCTTAAGAATAAATTTATTTCCACAATTCTAAAAGCATACTTTTGCACTTGGGTCAGCAGTTACACCTTACTTCAACAAATGTATCTTTGCTGAACAAGGGAGGGGATACCATGTTTCACCTTATATGAACAAGGTATTTGTTCTGTAACTGTTGATGACAACAGCATTCATGTGCTCGATTCTTAAAACTGATTCTTAAGACTATTCACTACGCCCACTGCTAACAGCTGTCAGTCTTCCCACAGGGGCAGCAAAGCTACACACAGGAGCACCGTTGTGCACTGCTATAAAACACAGTCATATCTATGCTGCAAGGCAAGGATTGGTGTATTCTAGGAAGCAAAGGGAACTGTAAATGGGGAGAAGCACATCCCTCTGTACACTTACAGTTGTTCTCAGCAGAACCACCTCACAGTCTTTAAGTGTAGTCCTTTTGCATGTTGCTTTCACACGCCACTGGGGCATCCAGTAGAGGAGGAGGAGGAGAAAGCCACCAGAACAGATCACTCCTACAGTAACTAGCACCAACTTCCAGCGACACAGATGGTAGCCATAGATCTCCTGCATGGGAGCAGAAACAAGTTATGATGACTCTCTTAATTACTGCAGCTCAGGATGTCACAATTAATTTTTCATAACGTGCAGTATTTAAAGTAAACAAAATTTCAAAGCCATTTCCTCTTTTTTCTCTTCTAGGGCAAGGAAAGATTTGAAACACTTAATACATGATGGAGTGGAAGCTAAAAGGAACAATGTTTTGCCTAGTCAGAAATATAAACATCAATAAAAGCCTCATCCACACTCTGTAAAACATTTCATTGCAAGACTGTCTCCTCTCTGCACTGCTCCTTAAGGACTGAGGCTGCAACACAACCTGCCTTAACTCTCAGTGAGCAACAAAATTTTTGACTGTGACACAGTACAAGTCAGCTGAACATTTAAGAGCAAAAGAGTGGTTTTGTCAAATGCTGATTTATGATACACCATTTGTCTAGCTAGCATGCACAGTTTTGAATTACTACCGCAGGCTAAATTTTATACATTCTAAAAAAGCCCCTAAATATAGCAAACATCACTTTTTAGTAGACAATTTTGCTTATTTTGCCTGCCATTTAACAAGAAATGCTACTTTACAAACTCCAAGCCACACTCAAAGGTTCTGTAACTTGCACCAGTTAGAAAAATCATTCTCCCAGGGAAAAAATCCCAAGTATTCAGTGTGCAAGCACCAACTTAACTTGATGACAGCCAGGAAGAGAAAATAATTTAGTGATTTACTGGACACTGTGTTACATTCCTGAGTTTCACATTACATCATTAGATTATATTTCCTGCTGTAAAAGGGCAATGAAGTTTCCCATTGAGTCCCACCCATTGTTCATATTGACATGAACTTCTTAGATTTTTTTCTTTACTTTTCATTAAATACTGTTAGAAATTGCTTAAACTCCTTTCCTAAGAAAAGGTTTTTCAAAAGTTTGTTTTGCCACCTTCTCTGATGACAAAAAGCAGAAATAAAGCCCATTCTCTCTTACCCCAAAACACTATTTATTTTAGCAATAAAAATAGGAGAATGAAAGACAGTGAGAGAAGTTAATGCTTCTCTTTAGGACAAAATAAAATTATTACCTAAAAAAAAATTAATTTTAGTGATCAGGCCATAAGCATCTCCTGTTCTAAGATGCATTTGCTTACTTTCTGTATTAGAGCTGTCTAGTGAAGAACTACTTTTCCTAGCAATGTGCACAAGGACAGAACAAGAACTTTAATTCAAAGAAACCTATCATTTTTTGAAACTAAAATCCCTATACATACCAAATGTACTAGAAAAATCTCTATGAACCCCAAGTGGGCTAGAAATTGAAAGATTAGCTGCTAGTACTTTCCTGTCAAAGCTTACTGCTTTGAATCACATTATAAAGCCTTAGCCTGTTTTAAAATACAACAAAAAATCTCCAGGACATGAAGGAAAGAAACACCAACTAACCAAAGAACAACAAAGTTATAGTAATAATAAAAAAACCAAAACATGACCCACTTTGTTTCCATTGTCATGTGTAAGTAGAAATGTTAAGCACCAAAATGTGTTCTCTTGGACTACTGACCTTAACAAAAACCTCTTCTATCCCAAGACAGCTTTCTTAATGCCACAAAATATTGCCAAGAATCATCTTATAAAATTGCTAAATTGATTTAAACTGAGACAATCCACTTCCTGATCTAATATGTCCCCTTTAAACAGAAAACCCTGAAAATGCGTTTCTGTCATTGTATAAAAATAGATTAACAGAATTCATTACCATCTCATCTTCCTCTGCTTTATTGACATATTTCTTTTCTTCTTTCTCCATGTTTAGTATGATATGGAACTTCTCAACTTGAGATACGGAAGACCTTTAACAAGACAAAAATTAAAAACTGAAGCAACATTACTGATTTTACAACTAAGTTTTAAGTAATTTCAAGTTACTTTCGCTATGTGCATACATAAAACAACACTGAAAAAATATTAATATCTTCAATCTGCACTATAACTGGTTTCTAGAAGTAACTATCAAAGGAGGTCTATAAAGCTTTATGATTGAACATCAGATGAATACAAGTGAAATACTGAAGAAACACCAGGCTTTAAAAGAGGGAGAAGAAGCTTGTACCAATTTAACTTGGCTACATTCTACATGCAGAAAGCAGTTTTTGGTACATTCTACAAGCTTCATGATGGAAATGTAAATTAATCCTGTAAAAAAGAAAAGCTTAAAAGCAGGTCAATATGACACATTTGTATCACTCTATATGTAATAGCTCCAATCAGATGCTTTCAGAAGTCAAGCTATCCTTAAAGAAGGCACAGTACCCCTGGGATCTATCTCATCTGAGCAGAAAAATAAATACATGCTTAAAAACATTTAGTCCCCAGTTTACTATTTCTAAATCAAGACATGCTTTTCTTGGTCAGTCTTTCCCTTTCTTTCCAATTCCTCTATATTCAATTTACATCATAATCTCTCACAGTTGCTGATCTTGAGAGGTGTTTTGAGGACAGATTATGATCACAATTTTCATGAATAAGTAAAGGCATAGAAAAAATATGGCACTGTCTACTGGATGAATGCAGTGCACACGGATCCATACTCCAAAAGGGGAGAACTACAAACAAAGGCTAGAACATACTGTGAGGCTTATCAGAATTTTCCTCATCACATAACCAAGAAAAATCATAAGTACCATATCAAAAAGCCAAATTCTTGAAATTAAAACGGCATCTAACCTTCATTTGGGCACCCTGTACATGTTAATTGTATACCATTTATAATTAATGCACAGGAATAAACAACTATCACAATTAAAATAACTAAATAGCCAGTGCTCACCTGCCAAGACAGAGATTAACTATAATTCTCTACACTGACATGGTACAACTTTCAATTTTATTTACTGCACATACATAAATCTCTCAGAAGACAGCACTTACTACCACAGCTTGTAACAAGTCCTCAGGTATTAAGTCACAGCACAAGCAGCTACTCAAATTGTCCTTTTTCAGACTGTTATTAGTATTAGATAGCACAGTAAGTACAATAACTACCAACTTCTCTGTCATTAGCTCCCTAGCATTTTCACAAACCGAATCACCAGACTCTAAGGCAGCTCCTCTCAAAGCCAGCCCCTGCATCCATGCACTTATATTCATCAGCAATGCCAGCTCCTAAGGGACCCTCCTACCATCTCCTGCAGCTTTATCAACAGCATCACATCCACACGTGTCTTCTGCAACCCAGCATCTCCTACCCAGTTAACCCAATAAATGAAGCAGGAACCCAACAGGAAAGGTTTCTTTTGCTACCCAAAACTGGATGTCCTCAGAAATCTATTCCCACTGCTGAATAAGGTCCTAGTAGAAGAAACACACACTGAAAGGAGAAAATTGCACCACAGGACAGAGCTGAGTCTCAGGTGAGAAGAAGCTCAGTACTTCATAAATTGAGTGCTTGATACAGTTGGCATTTTGCTCTGAATGGAAAGAAGCTAACTTGGCAATAATTGCCTCCTTTGATTGGAACATCAGCTCACACTTCCATGGTTAAGCTGAAGATTTTCTATTGCTATACTACAATTTTACTGCAGATTTATTTGGAAATTAAGCCACACAAGTCATTAAAGTTCTAAACCACACTTTTGTTTAAATTGCCACTTTTCTTAACTAAGGAGCTTTCTGTCCTGGGAAAGATACAGATAATACATAAACTCAGTTAAAAATCTGTCCTAAATCTACACAGGACTGCTAAGAAAGCTCCTGAGGACAATATTTGAGTTAATCACATCAAACAACTTTAAGTATGCCATACAAATCACATTTTCAATCAAGATGTCATGCAGCCAGAAAAAGTTCTGTGTATTTACAGAATTATACTTCTAATAGAGTTCACAGCTCAAGGAGAAATTTATTAGGTTAATCATACTTGAACTAGTCTGCTCTCAAACAAACACATGCTTCCCCATTATAATGTACAGCAACATCAAAAAGGGTGCCTGCAGGCAACTCTCCAACCTTGATGGATGTATCAAGCAGGAACTTGATACCGGAAAGCACCAGGCAGAAAAATAAATGCAAATAGCTTCCAGATCAATGGATCTCAACTGAGATTTCCATATGGCCAATATGGCGGCACAGGGACCTTATGAGACATCATGGCAGTATGAGAGAAGTGCAATTGCTTTCATTCAGGGTTGTTCCACTGCTGGGAAGGAACACCAAGTAGTAGGTCTGAAGAAGTATGAAAGGCAATCTCAGCACTAGCAATAATTCCTGTGATTCTCAACAGCTGGGTAGAATCAGACAGAATACATGAGGAGAATTAGGAGGCCATTTCTGACTCACATCATTAGCTCCATCTGCATTATTTTACACAGACTCATTTACTGAACAACTTTCAACTAACACACATTCTCAACATGGCACATACTGCTGGTAATTTTCCATATTAAACTGCAATTCAAACCCCTAAATTTAAAAAGCATTATAGAGATATTTTCTTTGTTGATGGGTCATGAAAATGATTCCTATTCCACAACAAAATACTGCACTCTTCCTCCTTTCATATCCCTTCTGGCACACCATCGGCCCAAGCATGTCATCAAGAATTCAAATGGGTAAGTTCTTTGGTTTGTCTCCCACTGCCCTGCTGAAAGCTGGGGTTGAACACCACCACACAGACTCCCCAGGGCTGCCTACTTGGGTGACTTCAGCCTGCTGGGTCAGACTGAAAAAACCTTACCAATTCAGAAGAGACCTTAGCAATCTGCATTTGAGTTTTATTTCCTTCCTTCTATAATATAATGAGGAATTAAACATTTCACTACTTTAAAGCCTTAATTAAAGATTAAAATATAATCCTTGGACTTTTCAGACCATGAGAGAGCATGACATTTTACTAGTACTCAAACTGAAGTGAGGTGGAAATCCACTTGCAATAAGCAATATGAACATGGGAATATCCAAATATAATGTGCCTCTGATGCACATTACAGGCTGCCAGTCAGCCTCTCTCCAGCCCTGGAGTGAATATCCAGAGAAATCCTCTCCTCCTTTTAATAAATTGAAAATAGAAACCTTTCAAAGAAAGAAGACTTATAACCAATGGGAAATGGTGAAAGTTACTATCACTCCACTCATAATTTTTACTTATTGAGTTACTACTGTATAGCTAAGAATATTCTAGAGTTAAAGTAGTAAGAAATATCAAAAAGGTCTGAAAAGAAAATGCTGTTTACTGCTGAGATTAAGAGAATGAAAATCACTGGCAACATTTTGTAACAATGTAGGTATAAATTTAACAAATGGTCTAGAGATCAGCTGAACAGTGTCTGAACCTTAAGTACTTTTAAGAGCATACATTTGAGTCACAAGCCTAAACAGTAAATCTGCAACTTTGCAAAACACAGTATATCAAAATTAAGTTGAACAGCATTTCTAATTTGTTACTGTCCTGAATAGTGTGCAGCTGTGAGCAGAACAGCACCTGCAGCTTCAGACTTAAGTTGGTACTAAGCTGGTACTATTTGGAGCTAAAATAAATCACAAATTGGATCTCTGAAGAAATTACAGTAGCGTACAGAGCTTAAAACTATGCATCCCTGACAATGAAGGAAATGCTGCACTTTTTCTGAATTGCTACACCACTTCATATTTGTTTATCTATCCTGACCAAACAAGCAGGATACCAAGTAATTGTACCTAAGTATTTGTAAGTAACAAATATTTGTAGCAACAGTATAAAAGGTGCAAGTGAAGTCATGCAGTATTTATTAAGGAAACTGTTCTAAAAGCACCAGAGCAATTCTCCATCAGTACACCTGAAGAGTTCTGCAAGCCACACTTTTGAAGGACTACTGGCTTACCTCAAGTCAGTTTTCTAACAGCTGACACACTTAGTAAACAAACTACTTCAAAAATCAAACTCTAAGGATAAAATTTGCACTGAGGTGGGAAGCAAAGACAATCTTCCCTCTGTTGCCCTCAACATTTGTCCTAATTCCACAATCCTTAAAACCTAAATAATACACATGTTGCTTCCATCTATATATTATTCCAGTTTTTCAACATAAATGGAAGTTTCATAGCTTCAAGAGAAAATTTTCAAAGTCTGGACAAATTACAGCTCCAAAAGAAGAAAGTTTTGGTATCTCCTATAACGACTGGGTAATTTAAATCCCAGATTTCTCAGATTAAAATGCAATTTTTAAAGCTGAAGTCTTTAATAAAATCCATGTATCGATAAACATAAAAAATCATCGAGTTATTACTTTTGCTTATGCTCTTATCATCTGTCTTAAATCTGCTTAAAATACGTGAGTAAACTTACACATTTGTATCTTAAACACTCCTAATTTTATTCTTTTCAGATTTTTGTAAAAAGTCCTGTGATAACTAATAGTTTCTCTTACCAACAAGCAGTCCAGCAGCTGTCCTCTGCACTTGCTTTTGTTACCATGAGTTAGTGAGGCAGTTCTTAATAACGGAGACCCTATCTACAAGGGAAGTCCTGACAAATGAACTATTTTGTCTAAAATCTAAAAAAAGTCTCCAAGGGCTTTTCAAACTGTTATCAAAAGATTAACATATCAAAGAAAATTTGGCACTGCTTGGAATGCCTTTTTTTTTTCCTCTTCCCTCCAGTGTGGCCAAACAATTGCAAGACTGTGGCCGGGCTGGCGCGGAGGCTGCGCTTCCAGGCATCAGCAGCCCGGTCCAGCTCCTTCTATTCAAACAACAAATGCCTCCCCAGGAGCCTGCAGACACTTGCAGGGCTATGCACAAGCCCTGATACTATCTGCCCAGCTAAAAGCATCTATGCTCCTGACCAAACCCTTCCTTGTATTTACAGTGGTTGTGAGTGAAGACAACAACATTCATTTTGAGGAGCTAAAGACAGCAGGTCAGAAATGCACACATTTCTCACTCTCAGCATTTTGCAGTTTATCACAGAGCATAATGAAGCAATCACACAAACCAGATCAGACAACCCTTAGAGACTGAGTGCTTCAAAGCTAAGAAAGTGAACTTTGTCACTACCTGAGCATCACAGAAACAAGGTACTTTTCCGTACAAGACAAGGCTCAACCAGCTCTGCTTTGGTAAGAACACAAAAGGCAAACCAAGAGATGTGGCAAGGCAGACAGAAAAAGCAAGATACACACAAGAGAAGCCAAACTTCAAATTCACCTCTGTGCCAAGATTAATATGAGTAAATCTTCCTCAGTACCCTATGTAATCACTCTCAATAAATAAATTAAACAAAGTAAACTAATACAGGAAGAAAATTAAGAACAGAAAAAACCTGACTGACCTGCCCAGAAAACAATTGAACACAATTCCTATTCCTGACATCTGAGCTATTGTCCTAGCAAGTGACTCACCTGGCTCTCCTGGGTCCAAACAGGCTATTAAAGGACTAAAACTCCTCTTTCGGAACTTATTTACAGTAAGTACATCCTCCACCAAGAGTCACCTTACATCTCTGTTGTTAAAAATTAGATTTCTATATAGCTCGATGTCATGAAAAGCCTTTAATATTTCTAATAAAAAACACCTTGAAAGTCATCATCTTCAACTGTATCCCAACTAGTTGCCAAAACGCAGGAAAAAAATGTGGGGTTTTTTGCAGCTTGAAAGACAAATATTACTTAGTCACTCAGAAATTCAAAATTTCTGCACTTCAGAGCCATACTTTCAACAGTTTACCCCAAGAAGAAATCAACCCTACAAGGGAACAGACCTTACAAAGACAATGTTTACCACTAGGGCTTATTCTTGTTACAGTACCATGAGATTCCCACACACTGAGATCAGTTACCAACAGTCCATTTTTTCCAGACATTATAGTAAAAGTTTTTGGGACACATGCAATGGGCCTAAAATGGAAGTAAAATAATTGCTACACATACATAAAACACCAGCTAATGCTCAATCTCTGCCATACCAGCAGTAATGAAATTAAAACTGAAGAAATACTCAAACTGGAAGAGCCGTAATAGGCCAGGAAGAGGAATGAATGTACCTTCTAAGAAAATATTCCATCTGAAAATACATCCGAATTTTTAGGAAAGATGAAAACTCAGTCCTCGTCAATAGTTGACCATTAGCAAAAAAGGATGGCAGTTCATTTTCCTTGACACAATGAAATAAATAATTTCCTTCACACAGGGCTAAGAAAGTGCAAGGATCAGGAAAAAAAAGAAGGTTATAAAATACTTACAAGCACATTCTTCTCAAAACATATAATATGCTGCACACACTAAAAATCAATCACCAAGAAAGTAAATTTGGATACATTTCCAGCTTGCAAGGGATGGAATCAAAATTTCTGCCCACAGTGTCTTGGACATAAGTCCTATATTTACTTTCCAGTCCTTCTCTTTAACCTAAGACATCCTACTTTAGTATTTATAAATATAATGTATTATTTCCTAAAATTTCTCCACTGGCAGGTTTTGAAACAAGATGGGCAGAATCTGTAGCCACTGAGAATGGAAGAAGGACCATTTTAATACACTTGCATTTAAGAATCTTGAAATCTATTTAAACAGCTATAAGAAAGTCCTGCTCAAATGCACCTTATGATGTCTTGTCACCAAACAGTCTGTAATCAGGATTCATCATTAGTCTCTGTACCTCCTTAAAGGAAAGAGTTTCTAAGTTGCTCTTTTTGGATTCTCAGTCTCCAAGGAGCTTCTGTACAAAGGTATGCCTGCATTCTACATTTTTGCTTCCCTGATTCTGTTTCACTGTTGCAGATACCCAGCACCACAGGATGGTGTGTGCCAGATGGATTTTGCTATGCCCTGGACTTGGAAGGATCCATGTCTGAGCAGCAGCAGAATGCCAGAGACGTCTCACACCATCTGGCAAGCCTGACACCACATGCAGAGCCTCTTTGAGCGTCACTCAAAGAACACCCTGAAATTCAAACAGATCCCTTTACAGGTGATACATGACTTAGCCAAAGGCCTGGGGCTATCACACTTTTGTGACCGTAAAAACGAAAAGGTTTTTACTTCAATGTCCATTACCATAAGCTTACACATGTAATGCACTTGTAAAGCTTTCAGTACTATTTGAACATATTTGTATTTTTACAAGCATGTGGTTTACAAACATAAGAGATATTCCACTTGAGAGGCAGCCTCACCCTAAGAAATGCACCTTACAAAAATGCAGCTGATGCAGTTTACAGCTCTCCAGTAACATGCACCTAAACCCTTAAATATGAAGTTATCCACATAATGTACAACAGATGCTCAGGTAAGACATACAAACTAAAATAACTATGAAAGATAAAAATCCCTCAACTGCATTTTTAAAGGAGTTAAGGTTATAATTTGGACTACAAACAAAGCTTAACACTTTAGTCAACTAACCAAGTTCTAACAATAAGAATGACATAATAGTTTAATGAATACATGGAAATTTTACAAGTACACGAGCTAAATTTTAACAAAGCCCTCCACTCAATACCTATTTTATCACTTCCCATCTTAGGCTTTCTGTTATAATACAAGCTTTTGTTTCTGTGTTTAGGCTTAAGGAAGACCATTGTATCCAACAATCACCAAACCAAAACTGTATTTACATTTGTAGAGTGTATTCTTTGTAAAGTATACTTTTTGCAGGCTGTAATAGCAATTGCAATGTTTATAGCAGAGTACAGTCTACATTAAGGAAAGATAATTCTACATCTAACAATAAACTCAGTATGTCAATTCATCATGATAATGAAGTACTATAGCCAATACTAGACTCAAAACTTACTTTCTAACTGGTCTTCAGATCGTTATTTTCAGACCACTTAGAAATTTGTTATTAATATAGCAGCAATGAAGAAGTTGAAGACATGTTGGAAGAGATTTTAGGAAAGCCCTTGGCCGTCTCAAGGACAATTAGTCAAGCATTTTACCACCTAGCCTTCCCAGCATCTCATTTATCTTACTTCAAGCAGCAGCTGTTCACATTAACAAAAATTTTAAACTGAAAAACCAAGCACCAAAAATCACAATTATCCGAAACTTGTTCCCACTTTCAGGCTCTCAGAAACAGAGTCTTTACCCATTTCCTTCAAATTTCTGGATCTCTTACCTAACTACCAGGAGGGAAAGAAGACCTGTCCCACAGTCAGGGAATCCAACAAAGCATACATTTATTTTGGATGCTTATTAGTTCTTTTGTCTCTTGGAAGGGTATACCAGACATTTGGGTTAGAATTCACAGACTATGTTTTGTTTGCTCTTGGAAGAGAAAGTCAAACTGTTCCAAATACCTTGGGTAAGGCATGGCGCCATTACACCCAGCTGAGCTCTCAATAGCTGAGCACTGAGGCTGTTTCCAAAGAAACGTTCCTTTCTCACATGAGGCGTGAACTTTACTCAGCCCTTCTGTGTGATTAAATAACCAAGACTATTATGGATAGATAATGGGGATGGCAAAGATGTCCCATCCCAGCACCAAGAGACCCGCAGCCATTCTAGTGGAGAACTGGGAGTCTGAAGACCCAGACCCAGCAACAATGGGTCCTTTGAAGGAAGCATTTCCCCTTAGGGGCTGTGCCAAGAGCCCAACCTTTCCTGTGTGGCTGCCGCCTTATTGTGCAATGTAGAGTATCTGCTTCCTGGGATATATTTGCTTTTGTAGTATGGATGCTCAATAAAAGGAGGTAATGACTTTTTTTCCTCTTCCTCCTAAATTCTTGGAAAATATTTTTGAGGTTAGCATAAGAACATTTGAATCAAATTTCTCTTCCTCTGCAAGGAGATCATGAAGCACAACTAGACTAATCACAAGAGATTAACTTTCCTCCAAAGTTTAGGCATTTAACTTTTGTTTCCTCAGAAGCACATACAGTGGCATACAGCTATGACTACAGCGGTCACACTCATCAAAAGCAAGCAATTGGCTTTCACATCTTCCTTTTCCATCCTAATTATGACTTAGTACCTTTCACTGCTTTCAGCCAAGCATTTTCAGACAAAGCAGCAGTTTGTCTTCAGTTTCCTGAAGTCAAAATGTAAATTTAGATATTCTAAAGTTCAACTATGTAATTGCTAAAAGCACACAAGAGTATATTTCAGAATAACAGATATAGCACCAAATTTTACTAATTTCTAAAAATGTATTCTGTAAGAAAATCTATACATTAAACCAGAGGCTTCTAATGTTTACTGAAAGCACGATTTTTAAAAACAGTCATAATAAATTGACACAAGGTCTGAAGTATGTGGCACATTCACTTAACTTAGATCAGAAACATTACAAGGAAAAAGCTCTCAAACAACTTGTCAATCAATAGAAATACTGTGCGTGACAGAAACTGTTAAAACTCTAAATATCATATAACAACACTAAATATGAATGTTTAAAAGAATTAAATTCAATTTAAGATATCACATATGACAATTTATTTGTTTTGATCTCAAATTACAGTAACTGAAATAATTAACAGAAAACAGGTTCCATTCCAAGACTGAACTGCTGTACAGGACAATTTTTTATGCACAAGAATTTATAGGACCTGACAGCTTAGGTCCTGGAAATGATTAATTTACCTTCAGAACTACCATATGAGGCAAGATGAAAAAAATCAAGGGGGAAAAATTGTACTCTCTGTTTCCATGAAAAGAAGGCTGACAAAGACAAGAAGAGAACAGACCTACAGGACTGTAACATTTAACTCCATGCCTGCAGTGTAAACCTTGGCCCACATCCATATAGCTACTATGTCCCAGTCATTCAGAACAGTCCTACAAACCCAGAAGAGCTTCAGAGATTTAGTAAGCAGTTGTATTTCAGAGAAGGACTTCTACAATCCATGAAATTAAATAAACTCTCCACATCCTACTACAATACATTTCATCATTGCCTTAAATAGCTCCATTTAAATGACGCTGTGCAGTGCTTCTGTGCCCCTTGGGAATGACTTCCACAGCATCAGCAGTGGGAGACATCTCCTGTATAAAGGAAATAGACTGCAAAAATCTGACAAGGGATATTCCTTCAACTACTGCAGTCTTCTCAGTCCTGAAGGCCATCAGCAAAACGTCTTGAGTCTTGCTTCCCCCATAAGCAATAGCTTTTGCTTATCAGTCTATTTATAGCCAACTTTTATTCCTGCATGCTTACCTTAAAGGAGAAATTGTGCCTTAATATATCTTGTCAGAGCAACATTTTTATCTCTGTTTGAAATACCTTTTTTCTTTTTTCCTAGCCTACAAAAAAAAAATTTTAACAGTATTAGGAGGTGTAACTGTATCCATCTTCTCTGCAGAGAACAGGAAAGTTTCCTTAAAAGCAAGACTGAAATGTTTCATTGTATCAAGGAGCGCTTTTTCCTCAAACATTGACCTCACTAACTGAAATATCACCACTGTCTAGCCAAATAATCAGAAGTAGCCTCTTCCCAGATAGCTCCAGTCCAGATGTTCGACCTGCTTTCCCCCTTCAGCCTTGCTTTTTCATAAATGTTAGGTGAAAACAGAGGTCAGCTTCCTAAAGCACCACTGAGGACTGTCAAAATTTCACTTATATTAAATACCCAAGAAACTTTAACTCCATACCCTTTGTACCACTGCCACAGAAGAACAGAAAGTTGGGCAGAAGGCTAATAGAGCAACAAAACAATGGGCCAGAAAGGTCAGATCATACATACATTTCCCCTGCAGCCAAGGAGATAGCACAGATACAGTCACATTATGATCCCCAGTGCACAATCTCTAGTCCCAGGGACCTGTAGTTCAAGAGTTTCATGAGCCAAATACCCTATCATCTTATTTATTACTGTGGATTTTTCCTGGAGTTTTTACAACTATTTTGTGGCACATTTTAAGCTTGCCAACACCCTACAAAGAACTCCTGAATTCACAGAGAAGGATTCATTTTGCCCTTATTCTGACCCTCAATCTCTTAGTTTTATGAACATGCACTTTAGTTTCTCCTTGACAACAGCATTCAGAAAAGGAAACAGCCAAACTACTTAATCTGAATACAAGCAAAATAATCAAAAATGTTTTGAAAAAGACTGAAGCTCTGAACACTACCTTATTTCTATGGGACACTAAAAAAGGAATAAACCACCAGTTACTATGTTTTTACTATCTTTCAGGCTGATGTTATAGGTACCAATCTGTTTTTCATAGCTGTATGTACTACCACACTTTCAAAATTAAAAAATGCTAACCTAGCTAAAATCAGAATTAGTATCTCAAGAACGAGGGTGTTCTCTGATAGAGGGACACAGAGACATAAAACACACTCTTCAGGAATCTAGCAAAGGTAAGATGGGAGGATAGACAAAACAGTACACGGGTGATTCACCATAAAATACTGCCCCACAAACTTAGCAAACTCAACTGTCTGGGTATAGCTCAATGTCTGCACTACCAAAAACTAGTCTCCAAAAAAAGTAAGCTTTACAAAAAGTGAACTACTTCCATTAAGCTGGGCCAACAAAAAGTATTTTTTGAGAGTGCCAAGTATTCTCAACCCAATACATTCTTCCGCTGACAGTACCTCACCAACCAGCACTACTGTCTTGACTATAAGGCCGCATGAGTTCTGCTACCACACCCATCAATGTTACATACAAGTGTTATCAGACTTCAGCTACATAGCCAATTCCAGCATTTAAGATACTATTTCTTCACAGACATTTATGCCAGCAGAGGATGACAGCAAGCAGGAAACTGGGACTATGCATTTGTTCCAAATGCAAGATGCGAACTACACTAATTCAAAATACTTTGCTCTGAGAAAAAGACTTTTATGACCTGCTCCAGCAATGGACTTAGGTGGAAGAGCGTATCTCCAACAGAGACAGCTGCTATTTAACACACCAGATAGTCACTACTGAAATGGCCACAGGCTAAGAACTGGAGTTACAAATGCTACCAGCATACCAGTAGCAGCTTAAGGCATAAAAATCCTCCATAAGACATGCTCAGAATGCAATTATGCCAAGAGTCTCCCTATTGAAAAAACCTGTCTGACTCTGGGGAAGGAATTTTCTGGATAATGGAAAGGGTGGCAGAAGGAAGAGTGCTATGAGGACAACTCCATCTGCACACTACTGAGTAACGACTCTGTCAGGCTGACAATTCTTTAAGTTAATTTTCATTGTGCTCTCACCCTACAAAAGGCATGCAATATGTGTGGTGAAATTTGTGTGTTCCTGTATTTTTGACTGTTCGTTACTGAAGTTATTTCTACTGTAGAAGACAAGTTCATTAAAAACCACAAATTATATTGCTAACAAAAATTAAAATTTGTAGATGAACTAAGGAAAATTAAGAAAATTAGGAGCACAAGTAGACTTTCAACCAACTGAGACTGCACAACAATGTTTTTCCAAGTGCTTCAGGTCACTCAGACATTACATCTGCCTCTACTCCAGACACTTGTCCTTCACTCACCCAAGCAGCAGAAAGTCATCACAGCAGTACAACTATAACACAGCAGAAGCTCTGTTTCATCCATATACTGTTGATTTAAAGTTTGGCTGTCTGAACTGGACTCAATACCATTATTCCTCACCACAACACGAGTCTTCAGTATTGCCAATATTAAGGCTGCCTCAAGCAATAAAGCATGGCTATGATGCAGGAGCAGTAATGTCAGGACCCTCTCTCAAAGCACTGCTTAAGGTTTGAGGTCCTCACCAAACGGATCAACTGAGGACAGAGTTAATCTAAAGAATGTACTCTGCAAGACTGCAGATTTGACAGCCCTTTTATGTTTCTGTTGGAATTACCAGTTGGTCTGAAAAAAACTTTTTGCTGGCTTTTCAGACCTGGAGTACTGCACTAGTGACAGAAGCACCACTTTCAGACAGCAGCACCCTCAGCCAAAGACTGCTCAAGCCAGTGGAACAACCCTTTGAATTCACTGGGCTTTGGATCAATCCTTCACAACTAAGTGACAACAGTAGATATGTTAAGAACCCTCCATGCCTATAAGATAAAAATAGATCCCCTGTTTGAGAAACAGAGGTAAGAAAAATTATCCCTCGGCTCAGAGAAAAAAAATCTCTAGCCAACAATAATAGGACTTCTCAGGAAATGAACCTGTACCCAAAAGTCATACCATCCAATAAATATTATTATGGGGTAAAGGTAAAGTCAGGCAGGTAATGCAACTTAACTGTACAATCTATCTCCCATTGGAGGCCAACCATTATCCCTGTCATTGACCTTTCAGCTCCTGCTATCTACTGCTGCATTAAATGTAGCCTCCAGAAAATAAGCTCTTGCTATTGTTGATGTAAAACACCATAGCAGATCTTAAGGGCAGAGTTCATAAGGTTAACTGTACTTTTCTTCAATGATTTAGAGATATGATGTGGCAGCGAAATGCATAGAATTAATTGAAGTGTTTTCACACATTCCAGTTACATTACAAATCAATTGCTGAACTAGAAGGATTAGCTGGATCCTTTGTTATGCCGTGCAATCTACTGCAGACAATCAAAGGCGATTATAACAGCGCATAAAAATAATGATACATAAAATAGCATGGCTATACTTGCAGTTGGCCTTTCCACTTTGCAATGGGTCCATCCTCACATCCTCACTTAGGCTCCCTGTAGTGGTGAATATACCACAGTATGGGAACTGCAAAGAGATCCTCAAAGCCAAAGGTGGACCTTTGTAATGGATGAGAAACATAGGATTATCACCTGAATCCAAAGCAGTAATCTGAAAGCTACTAAGGCTACTAAAATGAATGGAAATTCATCAGTGCTCTGCTAGGTTTAACTCACATAGACATTGCTAACATGCAGTACCTCCACCTTGGAGGTTTAGAACATCCTGACAGCACAAGAAAACTCACTCCATTTGCAGCAGGCAGCACCCAAGAGAAGAAAGTAATCCAGAACACTGTATGTTTCCAAACCAATACAAGCACCACAGTTCTAACCATTCAAACCTGTACAAGGTCTAAACTCACATGATACAACCAAGAGATTGACAAAAAGAATCCTGTATATTTCTCCCTCATTAGTTCAAACTTGACATCTACTAAAACTAGAATCCTATGAAATTAGATGAAAAGGACATGAATAGTGAGTTTAGTCTATTCTCCAATCTAAACTATATACCATTCTTTCTAAACACATAAACTTGTTCTTCATGGCCACAAGTAAAGACTTCTTAAAGTACTATTTTAACTGTGAGAAATGTTAAAAACTTAATTGGTGTTTTCCGTGATGAAACTTAATCCTACTTCAACTTGCCTATCATGGCCACTGAAAATACCATTTCCTTCTTACAAATCTTTTAAATACTTGAAATCTCTTACATTCCCCCTAAACTCCTCATCTCTTGCCAAAATAACTTGAATTTTCTTCCACATTTATGAAGTTGTTTCCTCGAACGCTGATCACTCGCATTTCTCTACTCTGAACTCCTTCCAAGTGGTCCAAATTCTTCTTGAATCTTGGCACCCAAAACAGATGCTGTCTGCACAGACTGTACATCAACAGCAAATAAAGCCAATGGATTTAAACTTTACGTCGTCAGACAATACTCCTGTTTAAACTTCCCAGTAAGATATTTGCCTTTTCTGCAAAACAGCATGACACTGACTCATATTTAACTTGTGATCCAGTACACCCCCAGGTCCTTTTTCTAGTAGCTAACCAGTTATTCCTGCATTTCTGCAGCTGGCAAATTCCTGCCTAAGTGCAGTACTCTGCATTTGTCCCTACTGAACGTCATGCTATTTTTCAGGTTATTTTGAACTCTCATCATGTCCTCCAACACACAGTCCCTGAGAGTTTAATAAGCACATTTAATCAGCCAGTTGACTAATATTCTAATATTAAAGGCAACCATACCCAGGACAGAATCCTTCAACATAACTTCTGATTTTAACACTGAATTGTTAATTATAGTTCTCCAGATAGGATCACCTACCCCCAGATCATGCCTCCATTTACTTATGAGGCCATTAAAATTAGGAAAACCTTTTAAAATCAATCAATTAATTCAGGAGACTAAATCTCCACTGTTTCTGCTATAGCCACTGAGCCTTTTGCTCTGCAGTAAAAAGGTATCAAGACTTCAGACACAATTACTTTTCCAACATATCAATTCATGTTGTTGTATCTTCCAAGCACTTGAAAATAGCATGTTTGCTTATTAATCTCAACTGGTGGAAAAAACTGAGACAAACTGAACTGTCAGACTGTAACTCTATTCCTCAGCTCTCTTCCTTTGCTAGTCTTCTAGTACTTCTGAGTAAGTCTAGATAATATTTTTGAGCTGTTTTGAGAATTCTACAGTGAAACTTATCAGGACCAGTTGACACAGAAACATCTACTGGAAGTACACTCTAGTGTAAAATACTGTCTTGTCACAAATATTCCTAAGATTAAGCACCTGCATGACACTATGAGAAAGAAGACAAGCAAAACAGGCACTAAGCCCTTCAGATGTTCTGCACCTTCTATAGACACATGAGCTCCCCACCAAATCAAGTGAGGCATTTCCCAATCTTCCTACTGCTACTAACATAATTTTACAGGTAGCTGACTTTTATGTCTCTTGCTACTTGTCATTCTATCTGCACTGTAGCCTTTGTGATATCTGCCCCTACTAGTCTTTTACACATATTCTTCACAATGTGACTCAATTTCATACTCTACATATATTTTCTTCTTGCATCCCAAGCCAGTTAAGCTGCTCTTACTGTTTCTCAAAAGCCTTCTCATTACACTCTTCTCCTACCATTTAAAAGAACCAGCTGTGATTTCACAGCCATTGCCATTTATCACCTTTCATTTTGACATCTTCTAGCTGGAATAAAATCTGAAGGAGCTGCCATTTTTGTTACTGCATGGACCCTCTAAACTGAAAATATCACTGCCATATAACTCTGCTAAAGGTCAAAAAAGAAAGAGTTGGGTATTTTGATTTTGAAGGATGATCTTTTAGTCTTAAATACCACATAAAAAATCTCAATCCAACTAAAATGTAATGGACTTGCTACCAGTTCTATTACCACATCCTCTTCTAAAGAGCTGTTTTAAGATGAACAATGCAATGCCACAATTCTAATAAAGCAGAACCATTAAAAAAAGGGTAAAATTCTTTCAAATTAAAAACACACAATAAAAAATCAAAATACAGAATGAATGCAAATGCAGCTAGTTCTGGTAAGTTGAATAGGATTATGAATGTGACTGACACTGCACCACTTCACAGCAATCAGCAAGATTCCATGGCCAGGGAGACCCCTTCCCAATCCCAACCTGTGCACAGCACTCCATGAAGATGATCCAGAAATTATATATTTTAGAAAAAGAGCAGCAAGACACCGAACTTCAGCTTTTTGTGCAGATCACATCCATAACTCCTGAACAGAATCTGAATCACCCATCATTTTTTATTTAAGCCTGCTTTTCAGCTACCAAAAATTAAAGTTTACAGTCTTATTTGAATCAAAAATAAAGGTGGCAGACTTGGAGCTACAATACAGCTACAGCTTACTACAAAATTAACTTCTGTTCTCTGCTATGCAGATTATTTAACAAAGGAAGCAGCTTTTTTATGAATGAAAACTATTTTTAGCTAATTGTGTAACAGTGAAAGGGAAACATTTTAACATTACTGTTATTTAGAACATTTTTTTCAATATTTTATTGTGAGACTAAGATTTTTGAACCAGGATTTGTCTTGTATGAACTTTCTCATGCTAATCATAACCAGATCCAAGCACTGGTCAGAATGTTGGGAGTTTTTTTGCCACTGAAAGTGCACAAAACCTAATGATCAGCACAAGAACATGACTCCAGACCCAAAGCAGGTTTGACCATAGTAGATGTCAGGCTGTGGAGACTGGTAATCCCTGCACAAAAAAACCCGCACTTAAATACAGATTCTGTTCTCCAAGACAATTCTTGCAGACATTCAAAAGATGAGCCTGAACACAAATGGCAGAACCACTTATTTTCACATTACAGTGATAAGGTTTGGGCACTAAGTAAATTAAACCTAAGGAAACCCTTTTTTTCTAATTTCCAAAACTTAAAGAGTTTTAGAAGATTTAACTAAAGGCAATATCACAAGGCAATAAAGGAATGAAACACCTTCTCTCCATGCCAGATACCATCAGGTTCTGTCCTGGAGTGATTTTATGATGCTGTATCCCCATTGTCTGCCTACCACAGAGACATTAAATAAGGAAGGTGTTACAACCATGCTCCCTGGTCTGCAGTTAAAGATGCTTGAGCACAGCACTCAACAGAGACATTTATCACAACAGAAGTAATAATTTCTACAACAGACCTCAGACAAGCTAAGTCAAAGTAATCCCCTGCTGCAGATTTCTGCTGTTTACAGAAATAAAGCAAACGCTATCTGAAGGTTTTCAAAACAAGGAACAAGGGTGCAATGGTCAAAATGCTTGATGAAAACCTGACCTTTCCATGTCAGTTCCCAGTTCTACTACTGATTTCTTCTATGACCTGGACACTCCACTTGGACCTGGCTTTAACAATATAAAGGTATTTTACTTCCACGGAATAAATGGAATTTGTCTTCATCCCACAGAAAATCAATGTCTTGTTGGCTGTTCTATACTCCACGCAGAAAACAGTAGGATAGTACCTCCTCAAGGCAAATGGGAAAAAATATTCTGAGGGTTCCATGTCAATACAGAAATTTATTTCCTTTTTTTAAATAATTTATTAGGAGCACAGCAAAATAGCAGTCTGATGCACCATGCCTGTCACATGGCACAGTAGCAGAACAGGACTGAATCACAAAGTTTCTCAATCACTCAGACATCATGATGCAACTTCCCTTCCTGCTAAGCAGCCCCTACACTTCCTTGCAGGCATTGAGATCTTCCTGACCAGGCAGCTGGGACCTTTCACCCCTCTCTCTCCAGGTTAGGGATGAATTAGTGCCTACCAATGCCATGAGGTACTCCACAGACTAGAAAGAAACAAAAAAAAATACAGCAACAGATGCCTGATCCTAGAAGACAACTAACAAAAAACTTAAGGGGGGAGAGTAAAATGAACTTGAAGTCTACACAGCACTTCAGGAAGACACCAAGCACAGCTTGAACAGCCCCACTGCTCTTGGGAGGCATTTGGGAAGGCAGAAGCTGCTGTCCAGCAGCTTTGCTGGACTGCAGAACTGCTCAGAGCCCTTTCACTGCTTACAACTCCTTGTGTCACAGACAGTAAGCCTTGACCAACACCATCTCTCTAACTTATTTTCTGAAGCACTTTAAAAACTGATAACCTTGGAGCACATCAGTTTTTCAGAGCTGACCTAGGTGCTCACACTGGAACACTTAATGTAGCCAGAAGCCAGTGTTCTTTCCCACAAGTGACTACACCAACAATAGATGACATTTTTGTTTCACTAAGTCATGTTAATGATATGCTTCTTAGAAGTCAGGAGGGTTAGATCAGTACCAATAAATTTCCAAGTCAACTGCACAGTTCAAAATTTACACAGTGTATTTTCTTTAAACTTTGTGAAACTGTACTTGCAATTAGCCAACAAGAAAAAGCAACTAACAAAAGCAGCACTACATAGCCATCAGTGTCGCGCCAAATACCAAGACAAACATTTCCTCAGTAGATGTGTAATAAAGATACACTGCCGTCACTCTTGACACTGATACATGGACATTAAGTTTATGAGGACCACACTTACATCACAGAGTAACTATAAATAACTCCAAAAAAGCTGTTTCTCACAAGATCAAGAAAATCAATATTGTACAGGATGTAACAGTGTTGTACAAAATTTTAAAAAGATGTAAAAGTAGCAATTCTTTCAAACATGATGGAACTGATGGCTGAAAAATATTGCTAACCTGTCTGAAGAGTCAGTGTGTGGACAAATCTCATACATACAACAGCTGAGTCACCTACAACAAAAAAAAGCCCAGTCAGAGCAATGAATTGGCTAAATGAAACATAATCTTGATTGCCCTTACTAAGAAAACATAGAACTAAAGAAATTAAGAAACTAAGAAACCATACAATTCTAGTGAGTGCATACTGCAAAGAAATCACATTAATGAATTCTAACTCAGTAACCTCAGAAAAGGAAGCAGTCAGACAGCGTGGCCAGACAACTATCAGCACTCATGTTAGAACAGTTTAGTTAACCACCTCCCACTGCTGGAGGCTATGCTATCTCAGCTTCTTGAAGGGCTCCAAAACCCTCTTCCAACTACAGCACCTGGAGGGATACACTGATCCCGGCAGGCAAGCCAAAGTACTGATGGTAGCAGCAAGCTTTCAGAGCCAGTACTGTAGATACTCAAGTTCTTCTTCACCTTAAGTACCAATTCTGTTAAGGTTCTCAGCGTTTAATTCACCTAGTAGCTGTTTACCCCTCAACAGGCATAAAGAGGCCTCCTGTTAGGGATGACGCAGTGGTTGTCAGAGGTGTTCGCAGTTCGAGATCCCCGTCTCCATAGCTCAGCTGATAGAAAAGTGCTCTATAATCTTTGTCAGGAGCAGGAGAATGCACTGACTCGTGCTGAAAAAGGATGAGACACACTGAGTCCTCATCTTGGGCTGCGAAAGTTTCTTTGGTACACGATCACCAGCATTCCCCACCGACCCCGTCACTGCAGAACACGCTGACGTGTGCCCAGGCAGCGGAACGCGCGGTGTTCGGTACACCGGGACTGCCGGCAGAACCGAGGGCCGGGCTGAGAGGACGGAGGAAGCGGCACGGGAGAGCTGCCCGAGCTGCCGAGGGGGTCCCGATAGCCCCGAGTGGCCCTAGGCAGCGCGGGGGGGCGGCCTGACCGCCGGGCCAGCGCCGCACGTGTCCGGACATCGGCGGCCGCGACACGCCGGGGGCCCGCGCTCCGGCCACGCGCGCTCCTTCCCCGTGCGGCGGGGCTGCCCCGGCCGCGGGACC